>CM060952.1:58800410-59400410 GCA_030765055.1 Mantis religiosa | reverse complement strand
AGCACCGGTGGAATGAGATGGCGGGGGAAACCGGAGATCCCGGAGGAAACCCTGCCCCATCGCCGTGTTGTCCACCACAAATCGCACTTTGCGGCCGCTGGGATCGAGCCCGAGCGGCCCTGGTGAGAGTCCAGCGGTCTAAGCACTCAGCCACGGCGCGTGTTGAGGCTTTCACGGAGGGGTCACATACTATCCAGGCTTGTAGGCCGTGGTCTAGTGTGTTTGCAGGTTTCCACGTTTCCCCACAGACTACGCTTGGCTTCTTCATAGGTGATCCATGGCTGATCAGAGCTCGAGGTGATAAGTGAATTTTTAAAAAAATGCATTGTTTGGAGCATGCGTATTAGAACAATGAGTTCGTAGAATAAAATACTATATGTAGCCTTAAAGGGGTCAGCGCTTTGCTCTCTCTTTCTCTTTAACTGCATTGCATTACTAGGGATATTTCACTTCTTTATAAACACGAGAAAAGCCACTATACAAACATTGCATTTGACACCATTATGCACGTTCTTGTGGCTTTGCAAGGTATAAATGGATACAACGGAGTTGAATTTTATAAATCTTACAGAAAAGTACACTGTTTGCTGACAATTTTCCAGAATGAATGCCACTGTTTGATGAGTGCTGAAAGCATAACAAATGGTTTTATGTGCATTTTTATAGCCTTATGGACTGATTATACTCGCCTGAAGTCATCTTTAATATGAATTTAAGCTATTATTCAACCGCCTGTTTAGACTACATTATTAAATGCTCTTTACTCCTATGTTTTAAACAAGTGTTTTGCAAACTCTAAAATACAATTTAAACTTTTAGTCAATAAATCAATATTTTGTTCCTGTATTATAAGTAGTAATGAAAGGGGTAGAGATATAGTTAGGTCCTAGTTAAGTATCGGTCTTTGATGCCGGGGATGTCGTTATGACTGATGTCTCATAACGATGTCCACCAGTTTTAGATCCCCTGTCGTTAGCGTGGTGTGTGCATGGATCCCCGATCACATTGGCTTGCAGGGAAATGAAATGGCAGATTCTGTAGCTAAGGCGGCAACCATAGAGCCGTTAACAAACCGTTTGTAACGTCGGAAGACTTTGGGCTTGTTGTGCGCAGAGCGAGGAGTGCTCCGGTCTCGATGGAAATAAGCTTCTAACAGAAACGGAGCTTCCAATATACTGGGTGACCTGTCGTTGGAAGGGAATGAATTTAGCTCGGTTACGTATTGCGCTCTGCCGTTTTACACATAGTTACCCTTTTAAGGTGGGACCCTGCCCCATCTCTCCTATGTAATCATGTTCTCTGGGTCCGTCATTGCTGCTAAAGTGTTTTTAACAAGCAGGCCTTCGGGAGTCTCTGCAGTTGGTGGTCAGCTTGGCATAGATCTTGGCAGACGATAACAGAACGGTCGCAAAGATTTTTATATTCGTTTTGAGAGTTAACTTTAGGATTTGGTGACGTCTATAGCATGCTTTAATAACTTTAAGCCCGTTTTTTAATGTTATTTTGAATTTCCATATAGCTTTGGCCAGTTTTTATAATTTAAATTTTAGTTTTGGTTATTTGTTTGTTGTTATTTGTTAAAATGTTTATCTATGGCTTTTGCCATTACTGTACATATGTTATAGTTATATTTTATATATTTATATTTCTATACCCATATTTTACATTTAATAATCATTTTATACCTGGCTTTTGCCATGGTTGTACATTTTTGTTTTCTATTTATATTCTATATATGCACACATTTTATTTAGTAATGAAGTCGTTATCTGGCTTCTGACATGAATTTTTAAAAGGTGCTGATGACTTTGCAATTGAGCACCTTTAACACACCTCTATCAATCATAAACTCCAAGGAGATGCTGATATAGATTCTCTTGTGTTTTTGCCAGTAGAGGGCTATATAAATGTTCACTAGTATGTGACTAAGAAATATGTTGACAACTCTGGTATTATCTGAGAAAGATAAGACTTGTAACATATGTACTAGGTTTAGGCCTCTTAGAAAACACTCGCTCGTGTGCTAGCAGCTAGCAGATGTATTTAAGTAATGTAGTAGAACTATTTATGAGTTGCCATGCGACGCTGTTACCCCTTCACTCCTCTAGGAAGAACACATCGCATACGCTTCTTCTTTCTCCCTTTTTTCTGTCAGGTCTACCATGCATTGCCGTATAGCAAATTACTTACTCTTATGCTTGAACGAATTTCACTTTGTGAGCTACTAACTTCTTTGCCTAATATAAATGTAGATGAATATACAGTAATACTGCCCTCTACTGAAACCAATTAAATAAAATTGATCTTAACCTTCAAAAGAACATTTTTTTTTTCGTCAGTAATAGTGTCACAAGTGACTATTTTAATTAATACAAATAGTAGTTCATTTGAGTTCAATAGTACGTGTGACGTCACTCCCCCACTCCATCACCTGTTGGATAATAAGTTGGTGTAAGCCGGTTTCTCACTCTCTCTTGTAACATCATTCGGCCTGACGGGATGGATTTGTCCGCCGCCTCTTGAGGCAGGTAATCGGCCGCTGTGGCCACCTATGTACCTTGCTTTATTATAGTAAATATTCTTATTAGGTGAATTGTAGATTTAGTTAGTATTACCCATATCTTTTGTAGAAATGAACCAAACTGAAAACCCAACCTCTCGCAAAGCATGCATTCCCTACTTTCAGCAATTCCCCCGTGTACGATCTGACCATGTGCTTCTTATCCATCACCATCCATGGTTAGGTCGTCACAATAGTCAATCAACGCTTCTTGCACATTATTTTTGTATTAGGTTTTAATCCTCTAAAACATGATTTCCCTTTGTTTGTAGAAAGTAAAATTAGCTACCTGGAAATGTTAATCAAAACATTACGAGATTAGGACATGTTAGATTCGAAACAATATAATTGACTCTGTAAAATACTGGTATGTTTTATATAAGTATTTTTTGCCTGATGCAAGACAAAAATATCACATGCCTTTATAGAATTCCTAATGTGTCTCTTCAGTGACGGAAACGTCACCGAACGGTGGAAGAAAAGTGTATATAAAAATTTACTAAATTTCAATACAATTATGGCAGGAAATTATAACAATTTATTTTCTAATGAATATACAGTTTTCCTAAATGTTATTTTCTGAAACACACCTCTATAAGGCATGAATACACCGTTCCGTATTTCTAATCTTACTCTCATTGTCGTTATGATAGGTAGAATAATCAGTTTCACTCAATTGTATTTAATTCCAATATATGCCAGCTGTTACAAATTATCTAGACTGGCAAAGCAGAGGAAGATCAAAGCGTAGTTCTCGTTTGGCTAAAGAGAACACTCAAATACCTTTCATGCTGCTGAAATACATTTGTCGACTGTTGATTGGAGGGAAAAGCAGCGGGAGATTACATAGAAAAATAACGCATTTATATTCGTTTGATAAAGGATTTGAGTAAATTAACAATTATATTAATTTTGTGACAATGTATTCTCATGGAAACATTTGATCACAGCATCACATCGCTACTCTAATGTAATTTCACAAACAACAAAAGTAAGCCGCATTGCAAAACAAGTATATTTCATTAACATTCCCAAAGGAATGCCCGTCATTTTTCGGACATTTTAGGACAAAAAAGGATAGTGTCAAAGATTGGTACTGCATATATAAATCGACCTCTCTCATGGCAGATACTGTGCGTTTACTTCGCGTTTTATCCCGCCTGATATTCTTCAGGCTCCTTTATTTTATATTTATATACACGCATTAGCTATTTGATTGAATTTCTTGCTTTTGGGTACGAAAATCAATCTTTGGCTCTTTTGGCCATCAATATAATAATCTGCGAATGGCTTCTTTAGGTTAGTGTGTAATGTCCGTTCCTACTACATAAGGCACCATAGACGGTGGACACTGATACTTGTAATAAAATTATATTTCGGAAAGGAAATGTTCCAGGCCTACATTTAGAGTACCGCCCCAACATTTACTAGCTATGTGGACTGAGGAAAGGTTAGGGGAAACAAAACCTTAATCAGGGAGAATGATTCTGGAGAAATTTGAAACGTGGACCTCACACGTTACCGGGGAGCCATTTCGTTTAGTTTCTAATTATAGACCACATTTCTAATGGAAATTATCGGACAGATAAAAATGTGTTTTTCTAAATCACTTCTTCCTAAATTGGCTACAATAGGTATTTTGTTATTTATTACATTTAATATAGGGTGGTTAAATTATAATCGAACCCATTCACGGCCTCTCTCTACTGCGCGAGACGACCGGCAGTCGCCGGGGAACTTACGCCGGCAGAAACGGACTAGAATCCATACCTTAAAACAGATGCTAACCTTCTGCTCTCGAAAAGGCAGCATATCTCGTGTAAATATCCTCGCTCACTCTCCGAAGTTCAGAAGCAGGTATTCTTATGATTTCTTGCACAATATTTTCTCTAAGTTCCTGTGGTTTATGAGGATTGGAACGATGCAGTCTGTTGAAACTTAAGTCCTATCACTACACACGTGTGCAAAAGTTAAAGCCAAATGATTCCAAAAAACGTGTGAATTATTGTAACTGGTTTTCCCAATCAGTAAAAGGGGTTTCATTGATCCCTTTTTTTCACTAATCAATTGGTTTCTTTTACTGGATGATTGAATACTCGAAACAGTACAGAGGTATTTTCGAGAGGTGGCGCGTGACCTTGCTGGGATGTGCGCGACTGACGTCATGCACATCAATGGTGGGAGTAAGATATCTGCTTTCACCAGCAGACTGCTGATAAAGCTAGTGGGTTAGATGACAGATTACTAACCTGACATCCCTTTTTCTTACAAATAAACAAGTGGACTTGACCATAAACTACTACGCAACATTACGTCATACAGCACATCTAAAAAGTACTTCTGCACATACTGGGATTTAGAAAAACCTGTGCCACTGAATAAAACGCCTCATTATTATTAGAGAATTGAAAAGTGGTGTGCGATAAGTGCTAAAAGAATAATAGGGTCCATATTCTTTGATAAAACAATAAATGCAGAGCGATATCAGAGTTTAATTCTGAGGTCCTTTTTCAATCGCTTGACAGAAAAGAAATCGTATGGTTGGTTCCAGCAAGATTCTGCAACAGCACATACAGCTGCCGAATCATTACATGCAGTAAAAGAGGTGTTTGATGACAGAATAATTAGTTTTGATTTGTGGCCTTCTCGTTCTCCTGGCCTAACGAGTTATGACTTTCATTTATGGAGTTCTTTAAAAGACGAAGTGTATAGTTCCAATTCTCAGACACTATAAGAAATTAAGAAAAAACCTTGTGCAAGAAATCACAAGAATGATGATTTGAGCTTCGGATAGTGAGCGAGAATTTTTACACGAGATATGCTGCCTGTTTGAGAGCAGGTGGTCAGCATTTCCATCTACTATAAGGAAAGGATTCTAGTCCGCCTCTGCCGGTTCAAGTTCCCCGCGACTGCTGGCCGTCTAACGCAGTAGAAACAGGCCCCCAGTGGGTTTGATTATAATTTAACTACCCGGTATAAAGTATGGTGTGTTATTCTCACATGCCTTTCTTCAGTCAGTCTTGTACAGCCTATTCTTGAAAATGCATATTATTCTATCAAATTTATGTTAATCGGAATATATTTTTGTAATTGTTTTATTACATATTTACTGTAAGTACAATGGGAGTAGGAGAAAACAGTAGGCTTAAATCTTTTAAGAGATGATAACTATGTAATGACTTTGCAATACCAAGAGGGAAAGACATGAATAACGACTTTCCCTTAAGAAACGTGTAATTATTGAAAGATTCAAACTAACAAAAAGAAATAGCCCGGAAATACTTAACCGCCCAAAAAAATGTATTTGGTAAAAACTTGGATCTTTAACGAGATCCAAATTATAATTCGTGCTGTAAGAATGTGCACATCATATAATGCTTAATGTTATGCAACGTTATTCAAAATGAAGCTGACTTAGAGGATATTCCCAGAAAATTAAAAACAAACATTCCATTTGTCATGAAACATTTTTTAGGCATATGGAAATTCAATCAACATCGTGTGAGCCATTATTTGAGAAAATCATCAATTTCGAACAATGTTTTACGCAAAGTGTAATATGAGATGGGGATGTTTTTTAAATCTTCGTGTTACATTCTTGGAATATGCTAAACTTAACTATAACGCGCACGCGCTCAAAACTGTATTTTCTGTGAAATATTGACATAGAATTTATGGGTGCAATACAATACTACTTAGAGAGAAAGTAAAAAAAAATGTTAATGTTATATTTTTCTTTAATAAAACTTCTGTTATTTAATTTTCAGATTAGAATATTGTACCTTGTTTACAATTTAAAGATGCTTTACAAACTATGAATCAAGTATTTTCGAACTGTATGAACATAAGTGAAAGCAATTTATTTTATGACCAAAAAGAAGCTCAACGATTTTAAAAATCAGTTTTGTACATTTAAGGCTATTTTCTATTGGTAAAGAGGAATAGTTTGTATTAGAAATAACCTATTCAGTTTTACCGTAAGTCAAATCAGTCCGCCCTTGGCAGAGAAGAGGTACTGACCATGAATTGTTGCTTGCAATGTCAGAGCTAAAAATATAAACACTAAAACAGCTGCATGAAATGTCGGCCTTGCTCCAACTTTAACATTTGTAATCACATGTAATGAATGAGCAGTCTTAGCATTTATACAATGCATTCATGTCAAAGGATAATTCATTTAAATACTTGAATTATTATCTATGCATATAATTTCAAGTATATAAATAGTACTGGACAGTAAAACATATTTTAGCAACGGCTTACATTAAACAACTACTACTGCTGCATTTTGGTATTTTTTATTTATTTATTTATTTTTAAGCTGTTCGGTATCCTAATTCGCAACCATGGGTCTGTGATACAGATACAGTTCCATGTGGTTTATGTCTTCAAAGCCTTAATCTGGAAAAAAAAGTTTATTTTACAAACGTTAAACGATTGTGGCTCAAAATATTAAGTTAATTTACAATTGTATGAAGCGTGAAAATTGTAATTAGGAGAATAATTTAAACAATAGACCTAGGGTATTCGGATAAATACGTTTTAAAATATCTGCTTTCATGTGCAACTTGCTAGTTTTACAGCTGATTGGATGTCTGCATTGCAAACAGATTTGTACACACTCATAAAGCCATTTCTGTCCAAGGCTCGTCCTTCATTAGAAACCCAGGCTTCTAGCGTCTTCCGTTCCCGTATATACATCATTTTAACGCCTATCTCTCATCTCATATCAATTGCTTGAATTTTTGCAATTCATTACACTCCTTTCAGGAGTTCTTAGCAATAAGTTTCTTCTGATGCAACGTAGGAAATTTATTTTTGCTGTTAGGAACTGTTCCATCATTCTTTTAAAAATAACTTTTATTACCTGCTTTGTTTGAACGTTCCACATGTCTCATTCTTATCCCTATTCACATTTCAAATAATTTCCAACAATTTATCTCTTCGTCGCATTAATAAATTTAATCATCATAAACACAGTATAGTCCAACAACACAAAGAAAGTCCCACAAATGAATGTTCTGTGTTACACAGTGGGACAAGGACAGCGAATGTGTGTGGCAGAGAACGCCTGCTACGCAAGCAGCAGAACCGTTAAAAAAAAAAAAAAAAAAAAAAAAAACATGCGTCCTATTCACTCTGTACACTAAAACCGAGAAGATTCATTCACAAAAGTAGAAGCCATCAGAATGTTTTTGAACGATCTGTAACTGTACTGACATGGGGTGTCATTAACCTGTACAGGGTGGGTGTTCCCGCCTCGGTAGCTTGGATGGTAGCATGTCTGCCTCACGTTCAGGAGGTCCCTACTTCGAATCTAGGTCAGGTTTTTCCGGGGCTTTCCCTTATCCTGAAAGACGAATGTCGGGTAACTCTAAGCTCCATAGACCCTGGACGCATTGAGCATCATTTCACCCATTTCATTCATCGTCCGATATGACTAAATGTTGGAGGACGTAAATTACACAAAAAAGGGAGGGTGTGGGAACCTTCGCCAACCCCCCCCCCCCCTGCGTCTCACCCCTCGGAGACTTTCACTCCTATGGAGGAGTATAGATACTTACAGCTTTAACACTAAAAGGGCAAAGACTAATAAATAATTTTAAAACGCTTTAAATATAAATTATTTCTAAAATTAATAATAAAAATCAAACTTCTGAATAAATAAAAATAGGTATCACGGCTGCCATTAAGCTAAATAAATCTAAGTTTATACAATCAAAATCACTCGTCCTAAATGCTTCGTCTTTCAAGCAATCCCTCGCCTCAATCGACACATTAATTATTCTTTTTACAAACGCAAGTTACAAACAAGAATTGGAAGAAAATTATGAAACCACATGTTCTAAGAACATATACTAAAGAAACAGAAACAGAGAGATAATATAGGATCTTCCTCCACGCTCTACCTCATTCTACAGTTTGGGAAACATCTGTGGGCCTATAACTCACAACGAAGAGGTTCTTTATTTGCATTACTCGTGTCCTCCCATGGCCTGTAAAGTAATCAAAGGAAAAAGGGCGGTATGTGACGTCACTTAGGGAAAAAGAAACAATGCAGCAACAGCAACAACAAAAAATGCGAGTATCGCATTGTGCACAGCACACGAGGCATTCGAGAATATTTATACCCAAAAGTACGTATTTGATGCCTGGTTGGAGTCTGAGGATTTAAATTCTTAGTGCGGCAGCGAGTACCTACCGCAAAAGAATAAAGTGTGCGTCACCTCATTCCACCGCTTTTGTAGTTTGCCGCCAAGAGAAGAAGAAAGGAAAAGGAACACTCAAGGACAGCCGCTGACATTAGCCGGAAGTTAGCCATTTGTTGTCCCACGCGGATGTTACAGACTTCATTCAATTTCGGCAGATCTAGAAAATTCGACTTTTGACAATGTTCCGTTCCTTCGATTTCAGAAAATTTGGTTTCGGAAACATCTCTTCTGTGACTGGTAGACTATAAAAATGGAGCGCAAAAACCAGCCTAGAGTTCATTTCAGTGTAGTTGCTGATGTACCAGATGCAGCATGTAGAGCAGTACATGAGTATTAGCGAAACGTTCTGTGTACGTCGAGAAGCTATAAGCAGCGCCAATTGGTGATGCAACAGAAACACAAAGCAATATTAGACTGGCGTGCTTACTCTGTGTATTTGTACAAAGTGAAAGTGATTGTAAGTTAGCACTGGGCTAATAAATCTAATAACAAGTGAAGTGAGTTTGGTGCAACTTCGTATTGTCATTTTAGTCACCCTATTCTCTATCCTCTTCACTGTTATGGTCCAGATTATTGGAGGTGAAATTGAAAGCCTTCACATCAACCACGTGTTATTATTCCTCTACCAATGTTTGGTCTACAATAGTTGGTGACAGCTGTTTCATTTTATGTGGAACACTGACATGAAAATTAGATTACGGGCTTTTGGTAAACCGTTTGCAAGATTTACTGGAGAGTGAACAAAATTTAAAATACGCGATTTCTGCACCCCGGGGCACCACTTTATTTTACCGTTGCTACTAGAATGATTTTACATTAGCGACTTTCAGAAGGACCTACTCATTACTTTGGGATTTACTTGAGGGATCATTCCATACTTCAGAACATAGAAATACTTCGATAATGAACAAGACAGTCGATGATACTAACTTATAACTAATGGGGGTCATTTTGAGTGCTTTTGATGATATTTTGCGCAAAGAAAAATGTTCTTAATTGTTAATAATAGTATACTTATTACCCAAAGGTTTTCTACTGCTTTAGTTGCACTCAATATTGAGTAGCACCGTTGTGTTTCGGCACGCAGTCAAACACGGCCAATATAATCAAAGCAGCAGAAACACTAAACACTAAATGTCGTTCCATAAACAGCATAAGATATGTGAGCTGACGTAAACCAGCCTCACATGGACGCTGTTACTGCCATTATTATTATTATTATTATTATTATTATTATTATTATTATTATTATTATTATTATTATTATTATTATTATTATTATTATTATTATTATTATTATTATTATTATTATTATTATTATTATTATTATTATTATTATTATTATTATTATTATTATTATTATTATTATTATTATTATTATTATTATTATTATTATTATTATTATTATTATTATTATTATTAATTATTAATATTATTATTATTATTCTCTAACATACAATTAATTTATCTCAAGTTGGAATGTGAACCTGGTTGTAGGCGCCTGGCTCAAGTCTTTGAAAACCTGGACCAGGTGCTTAAGAGAGAAGGCAACTTAGCTGAGCGGATTTCATTAGTGTAGGGTTCTACTAGCACGTGAGAACCAAGGGTAGCTAGTCAGTCACGTAACCTGTAACAACTGGGAGAAACGACGTGGTAACAGCAACCCCCCCCCCCCGACACACAGAGGTCAGTAAAACAGCACGTGGCTAATCCACCTTACATTAGGGCGTGTCACTCTATTGGCTTCATTGGATTGCTTGATATGAAGCATTGGTTGCAAGGAACGAATTTCCCATGGGCTGTGACTTACTTGGATTTCTTCTTTTTCACCAACTCTCAGGGAGCAGTTACAGATTCGGTTACCATTACGATCGACAAGAAATAGCTAAAAATATAACTTTTTAGTCTTTTTTATTCTTTCTTTCTCTTTAGATTTCAGTTTAAAGTCCTTTAATCCGATACGACATATCAGATGATGAATACATGAAAGGACCAACTGATGCTCAGATGAAACCGGGGTGTACTGAGCTTATAATTAGGCGACATCGATGTTTTCAGGATAAGCGAAAATTGCAGAGGGGCTTTATCCAGGTAGCTCACCCTAACAGAGATTCGAATTTGAGACTTGTTGAATTTGTGGCAGGGATTACTCCTATATCACAGAGGCGAGTAATATAAATATTTGTTTCTCTAAAGAGGATAATTACAAACCAATTTAAAAATATCTTTCAAGGAGTACATTTTAAGAAACTATGTGGTACAGAAATGTTGTCACAATGTTGGGGTTGAAGGTCTTTACCATGTTCGTGTGCTTTTTCATACAATTTCCACTTAAACTTCAGTGCGCTGACAGCATTTTGAAAGGGCCTGATGCCCTCCTCTTGTTTAATTCTGATTCCTAAATTAAGCTTTTGTCATCTAAGATGATATAGCAGGCAAGTAGGAAGCTGCCATAGTCGTAATGAGAAACCATTTTCTGGTATCGTTTCACTCCTACTACCTTCTTATGGAGTAACCTAACACAACGTTTTCACACGAAGATAAATGCAGAGTTGGTGACAGCTTAAATAAGATTATTTCACGATGTCTATACGAATATTCTTTTAGGGTTACTGAACCTAGACTCACTTTAACTGCTCAAACTTACAGATCGTTCTTCGCAGCGTAAGCTCTGCAAACTACTAACACAATAGGGAACCTTGGGAGGGAAAAAAACCTCTTTGTAATCTTTCCAGAAATTTCTGTTGTTCCAGCCCATACTTGGTATCACAAAAAGTAATCACCTCCAAAGCTAGTGAACCCGTACTACTGCTGGATAAATAACTGAATGTTAGTCTGCCTTACTAAGCTTAATTAACTACGAATAATAAAGTAGCTTGTATCATATCTATGTGATATTTGCCAAGTGCGCTACATCTATTGTACCAAAATATTTAGGGTATGCGAGAAATTCAGTTTTAAGAAATTTAAAATTAATATTTATAGTGACATAATGTAACTCCTAAAGTTCAATTCCTTAAAACTGAGATAATCCAAGTACTTAGGCAGCATCGGTTGATATACTACATAGGTGGCCTGAAAAGTTTCCGACCTAATAAAGATACAAGACTTTTTTCAGATTTGTTTTTTATTTTTCAACACAGTCTCCTTGTAACTCTACACACTTCTCCCAACGATGCTCTGATCTCTGTAACCCTTCCAAATAATTCTCGGCATTTTTCTCTGCAAAATAATTGTTCACGAAGGTGATTGTTTGACGAAAATTTCTGTCCTCCGAGCACAATTTTCAGATGAGGAAACAAAAAGAAGTCGTTTGGGGCTAGATCTGGTGAGTAAGACGGATGGTCAAGCAGTTCAAACTGTATTTCGCGGAATTTCGCCATTGCAACCGCAGAGGTGTGAGACGATGCGTTGTCTTGGTGAAATAGGATTTTCTTTTTCTACAAATGTGGCCGTTTTCCCGCAAGTTCTGCATTCAGCTTGTCAAGTAATGATGCGTAGTATACTCCTGTAATATTTTTTTTCCTTTTTAAAGATAATCGATTAAAATAAATCCATAGCTATCCCTAAAAACAGTCGCCATTACTTTCCCAGCCGAAAAAAAACAACCTTTTTTGAGCAGTTCCGCTTTGCAGTCCACTGTTTAGAGTATATTTTTGTTTCGGGCGTATAAGGGTGTATCCAAGTTTCATCTACAGTAATTAATCGGCACCAAAACTCGGATTTATTGCGCCAACAGAACGTTGGAAATGTTCATTCAAACACGTTTTTGGTCTAACGTGAGCAAACGCGGCACCCAACGCGTGCACAGCTTTCTCATGTATAAATGTTGATTTAATATGTGACAAACACGTTCTTTTGACATGTTCATAGCCTATTTTGTCTCACTCACTTTAACTCGGTGATCGTCTAGCACCATTTGGTGAACTTTGGCAACGTTTTCGTCGGTTGTTGCAGTTTTTGGTCGTCCCGAACGTTCGTCTCCCAAGTTCTTACGGCCACTTTAAAGTACAGCTACCCAAAATTTCACTGTGATAAATGATGGTGCAGAGTCCCAATACACAGAATCCAACTCATCTTTGATTTGCGTAGGAGTACTGCCTTTCAAAAACAAATATTTAATGACAGCTTGATACTCGATTTTGTCCATTTTCTTAAATACACTCACATCAACTCACTCATACGACTGTTGTATAAAAACTGAGCGTCCAAAATGGCCAAGACTCTGGTAACTGTCAACAAATGAACAACGAAATTCACTAGCTTTTATTTAAGAGTGATGCCAACTTGATGCTGAGGTCCGAAACTTTTCAGAGCACCCTCGTATGTTCTTAACGTTAAGCAAATCTATCTCCATTAAAGAGACATGTAAATTTGTAGTGCAGGGATAATTTATTTCCATTTACAAGTATAATGCGGTTTAGATAGTAAGCTAAGAATGCTATGATAAAATTAATTTGAATATGGTAGAAAGAAAAGAAAAGAAATTGGAGACACAAATGCTGGGATGATAAGATCTTCCGAGTATGCAACTACACAAAACAACAAATGATAAATTCTAATACAACAAAAAGGCCTCATATATAGGAGAAAATAAACTCACATGTTTCCATACCACACTTTGGAACAAAGATAGCTCCTTTCAAGTAAAGGAATTTCAACTACCATTCCCTGATTGTGAGCTTCGACGCTCCAGTTAGCTTCTTTGTTCCTTCTCTCTGGGGAACAGAACTAGTCAAGAGAAGTAATTTCACGAGAAGCGAAATATTTGTTGCCACAGCATTTTGCTGCCAGGAACTAAATAGCCCTGTTGTTATGGCAACTAATTTGACGGCGAAATCTCTATAGAATCGACATGTGCATCGAACAACAATTCTGACGTTTATATAAAGGTAATCCGACTCGTTATTGAACAAACTGTCAAAACATAGGTATGTGATTTCAATTCGAATGATGAATGGTTATGGCAGAACGATGACATATGTTGGCGACTAATGAAAAGCGAGAAAAAATATACAGTGAAACTGCAAAAAGATGTAACACTTAAAAAGAACAAAAATTACACAAGTACAAAATGTCCAGAACCCATTTTAATACATCACTACCCAGAAGCTTATGATTTTTAGCCGTTCATGGAATATCGATAACACGTATGTTTATCGGCTTGTGCTGAGGGTTTGAATGACTGGCCAAGTATTTTTTAATTCACAAAATAGAAATAATAAACTGAACGGAACGCTATGAAACCTTTTGTTTTCACCACGGGAATGAGCTTGTTTAAATCCACCCCGTATTAACCTAGCATTGTTTCCCTACCCGATATGAGCAATTCCACAGAAAGTCGCGTTACAGTATATGACTTCTTTTGAGGGCCTGCAGTTATACCATAATTACACATCTCAAACAATAAAATGTACAGAGAATTGTAGGAAAAAATAAGGAGGAATTGTAGAGAGACAACTGAAGTTTTTAACCAATCTTCATTTCATGCTGACCACATGTCTCCGTAAAGGTCGGATGATCACCTACCTCTGCCTTGCGTATGTGGGCATGAGGCCGGCAGTCAGTTGGCAGGCTTAGGCTCGCTTGTGAGTTGTTACGCCATGGATACTTCTATATGTTTTTATCGATGTTCATATATTGCGATGTAATTTTCTTATGTGCAAGTATAAGTTCTGTTATACGCGAAAGCAGTCTTAAAAGTAAAACAAATGCAATAGAAGGTGACCAATGAGAAATATAACTAAGTAAAAATATTCATGCAGTCTAACGTTTTGTATACCTAACTTAATTGCATTTAAAATACAGCCCGATATTTAAATGACATAAGACACAGTTTCAGGAAACTAAATACATAACCTAAACTAGCTTTGCCAAAATTGTGGAAGCAAAATTACTGAAATTTTATGTCAGTGATTTTGATTTCAGGAAACTACAATACAGGTAAAGCTTACAGAAATAAACAAAGTAGAAGCATAAAGTAATATTGCACCTTCACAAGCTCCTTATTTTATTACGAAATACTGTGCCCATCTAGTTATATCAATCTATTTGTACGAAGTCTGCATGCATCTCTCAAGAAGGAACTATCTATAAGAAATACATAACCTTAAACTAGCAAACTAACTTTAACCAACATTCATGAGTTTTGTACATAACGGCATAAACACGAATATTTCACAAATGCTTCACTCTGCAATGGAATTCTCTTTCTTGGAACTGTTATAAGAGAACCGTCTTCACAAAGGAATTTACAAATTTATAGCAAAGAAGTAAAATGTATGTATACAGCTAAATCCTTATAAGCAGACATCGGATCGCAGACACCTTTAAAGGGATATGAAGCCTAAGAGTCTCGCAGTATATAACTGCTGACGTCAGTCCCGGGGACAACACAAGGTATAGTCCGGTTCGTAACGCGTAGCTGTAGATTCATTACAACTACTGCTCCCCACGCCGGTAGATCTGCCTTCCAGAGAGTGCAAGGTGTTTGACATATTGTGTTAATAGCATTACTTTCACAACAATTATTGGACAATCTCCATTTTATAAATCTAAAGTTTTGGGTATTATCAACAACAATTAAACAGCTTGAAAAATTTACTTGCAAGCCGTCTAAAAGTAGCCGAGGAAGTGTCTGCAAAAATTAACAATATAGAGAACACAAAAATCCTGGATTTTCAGTGTTCAGCAATATAAGAAATTAAGTCTCGGACAAACATATAAAAATGATTTGTATTACTCATATGCACCATTAAAGTCATGTGATGTTGAACGAACCTTCTGCCAATACTTTTATATTGTTTCAGTGAGAGGCGCAGAAAATTCACACTCGACAATTTACGAATGAACATGGTTGTCCACTGTAATTCCTACATCGAAAGCAATGAGAAGGATGACATGTTGTAACGTAGCTTACACTTTGTATCCGTACCGGACTGTACACACACAGCGCTTCGGTATACTTGTTGCCACAGACATTTGTTGATGTCGCGCCTGACCTTGTATAGTACGTTTACGCGTATATTGATTGCTAAGGTGTACGGGATCCGGTGTCTGCTAGTAAGGCATAAAGTTTTCACGACTTATCCATTCTGATCCTTTATTCCTATAAATCTTTATGTTTTGGAAATATGAACATCCGTACAACGATCCAGCTTTACTGTTATTTACACGGAAACAAAACAGTTATGCGGTATTGTAATATTTCCAGTTAACGACAATGACATCACCGACTGTAACGATTTTTCTATATATCACCACAGTAACCGTGATACAAACTATATTTTAGTAATAAATATATAACGTATTCTTTAAATTTGACATAGCATAATAAAAATACTGTCGGATTACTAAAACCTAACTCACAGGCATAGAAAACGTAATATATGTAACTGTGTGTATAGTCTGGCACTTCCACCAACTTCTGGCTCCATTTTTCTGAACCTTGAATCCTAGCGTAGGTTCATTGATTCTGGGTCTATAATCCTAGATCGGAACAGCTGCCACTCGAGAATGTAGGATCCTACAACGGAGCCGCTTTTTCTCTCTACCTCAAGGACTCTCTGAATGAACGAAGTCCGGTTTTTCATGATGAGTTCTCTGTTTCTTCCTTTATCCTATTTAAGTCATATAAGGCATCCAATGAAATTATTTGCTTCCGGGTAACGCGGACGCCGAAACAGCCTAAGAACGTCAGTAAAGGGGACGCAATACAGACTCAGAGGAGACCTAGCTAAACATAAGACCAGAGCTTGAAAATCAACACCTAATATAACTGCTCCCACTTGCTCACTGCGGTGAGGTACCGGGTTCGATTTCTGGGTTTGGGAAAGGTTCCAGTTTAGGAGAATGACTTCCCCTCATCAAAAGAATACACACAAGGGCTAAAGCATATTAAGTATATGTTTTAAGGCATATCAACACCTCACAACTAATTTATAAACAACACATAATGCAAACAACTTGTGCTTCATAATAATCAGTATGAAAACATGCTTTTATGTCAAATAAGACCTGAAGCTTTCCTGGCGACGAATACGCTCACTTTCATACACTTATACTATGTACACATTGTACATACACTTAGGAACATTACTATTGGCCCCTAATCTTCTTGTCAGCTTCGACGTGGTTTCTCTATTTACAAGAGTACCACTTCAAGAAGCCATCCAAATTCTGAAGGAGCTCTTCCGACATACCCTGACGTCCACTTTCTTCTTGTTTGGTGGTACTTTCTTTGAACAAGTAGACGGAGTAGCAATGGGCTCCCCTTTGTCACCAGCTATAGCTAATTTCTATATGGAACACCTACAACATGAAATATTTGCCACAGCTCCACTTAAACCATCTCATTTCTATAGATACGTGGACGATACTTTTGTAATTCGGCCACATGGATCAGACTCTTTACCTAACTTTCTTGCGCATCTCAACAGCCTTCGACCTCAAATACAGTTTACCATGGAAGTGGAGAAGGATGGAACTCTTCCATTCCTGGACATTCTTGTTTAAAAAAAAAACAGCAACGGTACACTGGGGCATGCTGTATATCGCAAGCCTACACACACTGATCTCTATCTGAACGCTCATAGTTTCCATCATAAGTCTCAACGACTGGGAGTTCTCAATACACTGGCCCACAGAGCTTTCTCTATCTCTGATCCCAGCCACTTAAAACAAGAATTACAGCACCTGAGACTCACTTTCCGTCAAAACGGCTACTCAGAATACGACGTTGAAGCCTCAATCACCAAAGCTAGGAAAGGGAAACCTGTAATACAGCAAGCGTCAGATAAGCCTACCGCTACAACCTGCATCCCGTTTACCGGCAATCTATCCGGTAGAATAAGCAGAATTCTCGCAAAATACATCAGGACCATCCACAAGCCACCTCCGAAGATTAAACATCTGTTGAGACCAGTGAAAGACAGCAGGACTTCCAAATTCCGGGAGTGTACCGCCTTCCCTGTGAATGAAGGACACCGTATATAGGACAAACCATCGCTACTAGAATAATCGAACATGAACGGAGCATTCGTTTAATGCATCCTGAGAAGTCTGGGCTGGCAGAGAATTGTTTTGATAACGACAATAGAGCCAACTTTCGGGAGACCACATCTTGGCAAAATGCAACAATTACTGGGAGCGGAGAATTAAGGAAGCTTTGACGATTTCCTCTGAAAGGAGCACGCTTAATCCTGATGCTGGATATCAGTTCAGCTCCTCTTGAAAACCGACCTTAAAATGGAAATCCGTCGAATTAAGAAACGAAGATCAATACAGCTTGATAATCAAGTTAAGTAGTAACGTTTCTTTGACACAATTTTCTATACTTACGCCATCTCCTGACCTGGCATTTAATTTACTGAGAACAGTCTTTTGTTCAGTAATGCGAATGTTGATAGTGTTTTGGATTTGTTTATAGTTGTGTTATATCCAGTATTTCATTTGTGGTTATAACATTTTATAAATATCCTGATGATGGGAGAGATACACACTTCCGAAACGTTGATATCTAATCATCTGTTCACCTGGCTGGCTGCCCGAGAAGAAAGTGATGCTTTTATATCTTTGATTGCAATAAAATTATAAATATAATTAATATAATTAATGTTCCTTTAAACCTATGTTACAGACTGAAAAATATTTATTATTGCATTATTCATAATATACATGTTCTATCACAGTTATTTTATGTTTTTCAAATATTTAAATTTTTTTTCTGAATTGTTCAGGAAATAGTAATTTGTACAAAATTGGAAATGTGAAAATGGGTAGGCCACGGAATGATACAATGCAAGTTGACTATTACATAATAGAGTTGGTATTGGTAATTAAAAATAATGAAATTACGCAATGTGGTGGCATGGACCAATAAAAGTGGAGTAATTTAGTTGTTCTAGAAACAACGTGTGCAGAGAATCCAGAATAATCATATAGCTTAGCGTCAATTTGCAAACAACGGTCTTCAGAGTAAGACGTGTTTCTGCTGTCGCTCTTCAAGTTTGCAGAAACGTAAAGTTCATCGATGCAACTACAAGTATAATGCTAAAGGGCAGAATCTACGTCATTTAAAATTGTAACAGAATTTATTAGTGGTTTCGTGGAATAAATCCCACAATATTTAAAGGAGAAGAATTATTGTTATTTTCCAATAATTGTAACAAAATACTTTCACTCCGACACTGCGACCTGAGATAAGACTCAATGCTCCAGAGTGCCGAAGCATCTACAAGAATTCTACCAGATCGTCAGCAAAGGTGAGAGTAATTAATCATCCATCATCACGTCTTTTGCGAACGAATACTGTTGCAAAATGATCGCCACAACGCGGGGAGTCTAGAACATCATCGTCTACAAACAACACATTTCGCAATTTTCTGTTGCAGTTAAAATACGCCCAATTTGTTGGTTGCATCCGTCAGTATTAGCAAGGACCCTGCAGATATTGAAGCACAAGCATGCCATTGTTCTTTTAACATAGCTGAATTTTCTGGTTCTGTGTCGTAGTCACAGGGCTGTGATATACCGCCAGATGAAAAAGTTCAAAGGAGTTGCATCAGGTAATCTCGCTGGACGTCAATGCAGCCATCGCGACCTATCTACCGTTCGGGATATACATTGTTGAGATATTCTCTAACTCCTCTACAATAGTGGGGTGGTACACTATCGTGTTGAAACCAGTGCCGCACAGCTAACTGAAGTGGAATGTCTTCTAGGTTCTAGAGGAATTCAGCTCTTTCTGTTGGAATTGCAAATACAGTTGATCAGTTAGTCTAAGAGCCAAATAAACTGGTCTAATGATGTGCTTTCCTGGAATGCCGCACAATACTTTAACACCTCAGTGCGTTTGAGTACATTGCAATTGCTATCTGTTTGACTGTAGGACCTCAATCGAACTACAAACGGTCACGCGACCTTATCGAGCACGCAGATACCATCACCACTTCGATTGTATGTGCACTTCCCCTTTGAACAGTAGCGAATAGGCAACTCTTCTTGCACTAACGTATGCGGGAAACAAAAACTACAGAGGACGGCTTGTGTGGACCACCTGGAATATCTACTATGAATTACTTTACTATTCGCCACAAATTCAATTATGTAAGATGATGTACTAGAGCTAACCTATAAAAAGGTTATAACCAAATATTCATATTTTCAAGAATTTCATAACATTTAATAAATTTTGAAGTTTTAATTTTGAAAACGAAAATTGCAACCGTAGACTTCGTGCAACATGTTCCGTGGCTCTTTGACATTTTCCTAGTTTGTGATGCTAATGTATTCTTTCCCGGCCTCTTCTCCATAATCAGGCTTGACTGACGGTGTGCTGTTTGATGTTGTAAGGTAGAAGAGTTATCCCTTTCCAAAAGATCCTTGATTCGTTATCAAGCGGAAAATTTAAACCAGAATTATCCCTGCGTTTATGCAGAATATATTATATCAAAGTGGAAAATGTTTAAGCGAACAGCAACCTTTGCCCCAGAAATTTAAAAAAGAACCGAGGAGAACAAATACGCTAGAAGATTGCTTTTCGGAAAATTTCATTTAAGGTCTGCTTCCGCTTCTATAAATCCATGGCATTTTCAAAAGCGCCACTAACGATGGAATAATTGCACGAGTTAGCGATTGTAAACTTTGATCTAATTAGACATAATCTGAATCAATTCCTAAGTACAACGAGAAGTCTTGGATTGAAAGTGTGAAATCACCCAAACTTCCCTTTTCAATATTTTTGAAATGACAGCTGGATTTTGAATTTTAACAGCGACTGCTGAGCATTACAAAGTGCGCAAGGAAATATTAATTGTGACTGCGAGAACAACTGCATCTTATTTTTAGGGTAGAAAAAAACAAAACAATATTTAGTGTTCAAGTCAAATGAGCTACATTGTATAGTACGATCATACACAATTGGGAGATTACATTACACTATTTACATCTCAGAGAAAATGTTGGAAGTGTCCTCCACCAGCATCTATACATACTTGCACTCGTCTCACCATTTTCTCTGAAGTTTAACGGAGATTAACCTCACCAATGTTACTTATTTCGGTTCGAATGGATTCCTTGAGAACATCAACTGTCCGTGGCCTATTCTTGTACACTCTATTTTTAGATACCTCCACAAGAGAAAATCCGGTAAAGTTAGGTCAGGGGATCTGGGCTGCCACAGAACTTATGAGATTATTCGATTATCAAAGAAACTGGTTACAAGTTCTATGGTTTCATTAGATTTATGGCATGTTGCTCCATCTTGCTGGAAATAACCTTCTCTCAGTTCGATATCTCCGTAAAACTTCAGAAAATATGGTGATACGAGTGCAAACATGTTTAGATGCTGGTGGAGGACACTTTCAACATTTTCTCTGAGATGCAAAAGTGTAATGTAATCTCCCAATTGTGTTTTATATTCTCCCCAAGTTGCGCATGTGTCCTATTATTGGTTCAAAAATTATGGCCTATTGAAATGGTTCAGGTTTATATGGATCGCACTATAAAAACTTCCAGAGCACTTCATTTTTTTTTTTTTTTTTTTTTTTTTTTTTTTGTTAAGTTACGTCCTCCAACGTTAAGTCATATCGGACGATGAATGGAATGAGTGAAATGATGCTCAAATGACCTCGGCGTCCATGGAGCTTAGAGTTACCCGAAATCTGTCTTTCAGGATAAGGGAAAACCCCGGAAAAAACCTTATCCAGTTAACTCACCTTGACCGAGATTCGAACTCGGGACCTCTTGAACGTGAGGTAGACATGCTACCACCACGCTACTGAGGCGGGCAGTGCACTTCATGATGAAATTTCTGATGAACTCATGAAAAACCAGTGAAAGCTCTTCCAAAGAAGTTTAGCATATCCTTTAAATAATGATGCACGTTCAGCGTTTCGGTTTGAACAGAACACTTGTAATCAGCATTTTTAAATTGTTTTACCTTTCAGCACCATCGAAGACAGAAAATACTATGTTAAGTAACAAAAACGTTGCTACAAATGTCAATTTATGTTTCCAAAAATTGATTAATCAGAGCAAAAGTAATTTAAAAACCTTCAAAATATTTTTTAAACGTTTAACATCGTTTAATCTGGTGCGTCATATCGAACGATGAATATATCAACCGGGTGAAATGATGCTCAAATGACTTCAAATTCCATAGAGCTTAATGATAAACCTTTGTCTTCTCAGGATAAGGGAAGATCTCGAAAAAACCCATTATCCATATAACTCAAGGTAACCGAGATTCAAACTCGGGAACTCTTGACGTGAGACTGACATATGAAGCGCGCAAAATAACACTGTAAGGTTTTAAAACTTTATCTGCTATTAGTTACCTAAACATTACTCCAGATTACTTTATTCTTAGATGTTATTCCATAAGATACCTATAGCTTGCGCATTTCCACAACCTGGAGGACTATCCGGGAAGGTTAAGTAACATTCGCTGGTGTTTCATAGACAGTTCCGTGAATGTCCGCTTCTGTAGCCTCTGTCTTTCTGAGTTTGAATTCTGGTCAACGGCAATTACCTGAGTAAGGTTTTTTCCTGTGGCTTTCCCTTATCCTGAATGATGAATGTTACGAGGCTAGGTCAAAAAGTAATGCGTCCTATTTTTTCCCCTTAAATAAGTAAGTTATGTGAAAACTTTGAATTTGGCGCAATTCCCCAAACCTTCTTCTCCAATCCCTGCAGTAGTAACTTCCTAAGTCAACAGGTGGCACCACTGCATCCTCTTGAAAAATGGCTGACGTCGACACTCGTATTAGCGTACTGTGATTGAATTTTTGACTGCGGAAGGTAAACGCCAATTCGCATTCACGAAAGGCTAAAAAATGTGCATGGTGATGCAACGGTGGATGTCAGCACTGTTAGACGATGGGTTCGTCGCTGTTACGAAGCTGAAGGGCAAACACCATTGGCACATGAAAAGCGAAGCGGCAGGCCGGTGACTGCAATGACTCCATGCAACATTCAGCGAGTCGATGACATCATTCGTGGTGATCGCCGGGTAACAACAGGTGAATTGTGTCGCATTACCTCCCTCAGTAACGCCAGTGTGATGACAATTATTCAACAACTGGGTTACTCAAAAGTTTGTTCACGTTGGGCATCAAGAATGTTAACCGCCCAAAACAAAGAAACAAGGAAAACAATAGTCTCCGAACACTTGCGGCGCTTTAATTTGGAGGAAGAGGAGTTTCTGGAAAAAAAATTTTACTGGAGACGAAACGTGGGTTCATTATTTTCAACCTGAATTAAAGAGGCAATCAATGGAATGGCATCACAACGCCACCGAAGAAGAAGAAGAAGAAGAAGAAGAAGAAGAAGAAGAAGAAGAAGAAGAAGAAGAAGAAGAAGAAGAAGAAGAAGAAGAAGAAGAAGAAAGATTCAAAACTCAGCGGTCGGCAAGGAAAGTTATGGCGACAGTGTCTTGGGATGCAGAGGGTCTGCTTATGTTTTATTTTTTGGAGCAGGGATGCACAATAAATTCTATCCAATACGTCTGAACTCTCAAAAAGCTGAAATCACGTCTTCGCCAAGTTCGCCCAACAAAAACTATGTCGGATGTTCTTCTTTTGCATGACAATGCAAGACCACACATCAACCGTTACACCACTGCAGAAATTGAGAAATTGGGATGGCAAGTCTTACCTCACCCACCATACAGCCCTAACCTGGCACCACCAGACTTCCATCTGTTCGGGCCACTAAAGGAAGCTCATCGTGGGATTCATTTTGATTATGAGGAGGCTGTGAAAAAGTCCGTGCGTCAATGGCTTAGGTAGCAAGACCGTGTGTTTTATCACACTGGAATACATGCCCTAGTTAAAAGGTGGACCAAAACTGTGGAAAATTTCGGAGATTATATTGAATAGTCACAAATTAATTGTCAATGTTGTAGTTTTCAATCTATGTAAATTGGATTCAATTTTCTTGGCAATTAAAAGAGAAAAAATAGGAGGCATTACTTTTTGACCCACTCTCGTAATTAACTTTAAGTACTATGACTCTGGGCTCATTTGATCATTATTTCAATCATTTCATTCATCGTCATACGACTTACACTGGAGCACGTTATTAAAAACGCCTGCTAACATCATGGAATTTTTCATTTGTGATTAGGATATTACGGGACTTTACCAAAATAAAGCAAAATACGTGAACGACATATTTCATCGTAGAAATACGGGCCCAAATGACCTCGCTGTCGATGGGCCCTAAAACCCCACACAATCAATCAATCAATCAATCGTAGAAATAAACTTTGCTCCACAATGCACTATAATTAATAATGCCATTAAATAGTGGAGAGTATGATCGCCATCAAGGTTTCATAAATAATACACAACTTAACAACGCAAGCGCTTGTTTTGATCAATTAATTTAGAATTCTCCAAACCTCGTGTTTTCCTGTTACTATATTGACGTTTCATCAGATAATCTCTGACAATTTACATTGCTTCATCCAAAATGATTCTGTCCTTTTTCCAGTTTAATTAAATTATTTTCTTGGTATATGATAAATGCATTTATTTAGCAAGCCAATCACGAAGTTAGAGAATAATTACTGTTCACCGTCCAACATTCTATCGGTTAGTTTTGCTATGTGGCATCGTTGATTAAAGTGAAGCAGATGTTTTGACATTTGAGGGGATGAGGTGTTGCAAAAATTAATTGGCAGTGCTGACACCGCAAACATGGAAAATGACGCTACCGCTACGGGCTGGTGCAAATAATCGCAGTATGTACCTTCTTTGTATATACAATTTCAAGCTGGAACACACATATGTCGCTCTTCGGAAATCAACCTTAAATGTCACCTGCTACTTTTCCAGCTTCTGATGGGGTAGGTCATTTCATTAGTTTAAATTCACCACTAGTTGTTCCTGTAAGATAAAGCACTTCCATTGTCTACTATGGATTAATTCCAAAATATTCGAGTTGCAACGGTAGTAAAATGCCCGATATTAGCGCCGAAAACTTAAACGATTAATAAAATGTACTGTAATGCATAAATGCTTAAAATACTATTAATATGGAAAGCACAGACTATACTTCACGAAAGCTTATTTCTTCATCTACTTCACGTTATTCAAACTAAACAGTTGCACAAATAGCTTCATTGCTTATTTAGCTAATGTTGCATGGAGGACAGGGGACATCGTATCGATAGTCAGAAAACCACATTTTTTGTTGTAATTTACGTCCTCCAACGTCAAGTCATATCGGACGGTGAATGAAATGGGTGAATTGATGCTCAAATGAGCGTAGGGTCCATAGAACTTAGAGCTACCCGACATTCGTCTTTGAGGATAAGGGAAAACCACGGAAAAATCCTTATCCTGGTGACTCATCCTAACCGAGAATCCAAATCACGTCCTCTTGAATGTGAGGCAGACATGCTACCATCTGCTCTACACTCTTTTAAAGGCACAGCGAGAAACAACAGAATAGCGACATCACTTTATTGAGACACTGAAACTATAACGATTATGTCAGAAATGGTTAATGCTACAAAAGTTATTTTCAATAAATTGCGTGTTTTTAAGTTATGTTTCTTTTCGGTACGTTTTCTTCTATATCTCACGGTTTGTCAATTATACAAAATCCCTACCGAATACAGAGGATTTCTTAAGCTATTCGCATAAAATTCAGTAAAACATTTTATTTGCCACGTGGCACTTTAAATTATTGCAAAAAATGTTCCAGGTGTGCTGGCACTGTATGCCTTGCGCGCTATAAATATATACCTTAAACTGTTGATTGGTGGACGCCTTAATTCTGCAGATGTTCTATGTGTAGATAAAAAATTGTTTCATTATTTACTTGACAACTTTGTCGCTGTAAGTTTCTTTGTGGACAAGTAGAACGAGAATTAGCAAGCGACGACATTTTCCACTGTATAAACGCAGAATCCAAACACTTTACTTTTTAGAAGAAATATGTTTATATATATGGATATAATCTAAATACCAACGGGTTATGAAAGCAAGCGATTAATCCAGATTTTTCCAATGCAATTATTTCGGTTTAAAACCACGTTTTAACGTTCTGCTTTAAACAACATTCACAGGGAATGCGGGGCACCGTATATAGTACAAACCGGAAGGACCATCGCTACCAGAATAAACGAACATGAACGGAGCATTCGTGTAATGCAACTTGAGAAGTCTGACTGGCAGAGCATTGTTTTGATAACGATCCTAGAGCCAATTTTCGGGAGACGGCCATCTTGGCAAAATGCAACAGTTACTGGGAGCGGAGAATTAAGGAGGCTTTGGCCATTTCCTCCGAAAGAAACGCGCTTAATCATGATGCTGGATTTCAGTTCAGCTCCTCTTGGAAACCGGCCTTACAAATGGAAATCCGTCGATTTAAGAAGCACAGATCAATGCAGATTGGTAATCAAGTTAAGTCGTTACGTTTCTTTGAACCAATTAATTTTCTATACTCACGCCATCTTCTTACCTGGCATTTAATTCACTGAAAACAGTCTTTTGTTCAGTAATACGAATTTTGATAGTGTTTTGTCTTTGTTTATATTTGTGTTATATCCAGTGTTTCATTTGTGCTTAAAGCATTTAATAAATATTCTGATGATGGGAGAGATGCACACTCCCGTAACGTCGATTTCTAATCGTCTTTTCATCTGGCTTGCTGCCGAGAAGAAATTCAGCATATTCGTCGCCAAGAAAGCTTCAGGTCTTATTTTAACATTTTAAATGTTATTTTATAACACTGCACAATTATATAAGGGATCTTTGGTGCATGCCATCGTATTCTTCGACATATTTTATATCGAAATGTACGTTCCCATTTTATTTTAGTCGCAACTGAAAATACAATTTGGCAACGGCGCACTTGATTCTACTACAAGAAAGGCATGGTTCATTTAATAGCTCGTTGTGTCTTCATGATGTGAAAACCGCGATAGTTAAAGAGTTGGAAGACTTCCCCAACAAACACAATGACACTGTTCTGTAAAAGATGTATATTTATGTTTTTTATTCGAAAGTTTTAAAATAACTTCAAAACTACGCCAGTTCCTCTCCGTACACTGATAAAGAACACAGGATAACTCCCAAATTAAAACAAGAAGAAAATGAAGAGAAATAAGAGAAATGAAAAAAATAGACATTCGGAGGAGGTATATGTTCCAATGTGAAGGGCAGAAGAATGAATTTGTAATTCAGAGAAAGATTATTTTTATTCAGTTAATTACGAATTTGCCGTATTTCTTGATTGACTGCATTTCTGTTTTCACTACATTCAATAACAGTCTTCAAGCCTTTTAATTTTTGTTTTAATTCAGTAGGTATATTATAAAAGTTAAATATGTGAAACTTACTCAATGGCTTGTACGAGTGTGTTTGTGCGTACCTTCTGGCTTTAAATTACCAAGTACGAAATTTGAGGACGAATGCTGGCTGATACTTGGACATATTTTATGGTAATGCTATATGCTTAAAGGTGTTGAAATGTATGACTCTAATATGTAGCCAAAGTTTAACTAGATATAAATAAAATCAAATGAACCAGGTACCACAACCATAAACGATACAACATTTATAATGTGATTAGTTTGATGTCAATTGCATCTTACGTAGCACACCAGTAGCATATTTGTGTTGTAATTACGTGAAACTATCGTCTGTCTGCCTTCTCTCTGTATGCTCTAAGGGAAAGGATGTAACACAAAACACCTCTGCTGCAGAAGTTGCCTAGCAAGCAAGGCGTTCAAACTGAAGAGTAGGTATTAATACGCTATTGAAATTAATAATAAAACGTAACCACATGATGTGCCTTGAGGCCTCACATGCGTGTAAATGGTATTGCATAATCGTATCCAAGTTCTTACGTTCCAAACAAATACTGTTCTTATTTACATTTGCTGTGACCCGAAACATCAACTGTTGATAAATTCATGCTGTCTTACACAGCGATATACTCGTAATATGAACACCTCGCACACTACGGACCCACAGAGATCTATTGTGGCTAAGATCCCTGGGAGGAAGAGATGAAATGAGGGTACTGCAGGTAGTCACAGAGCCGCAGCTAGACAGACAACAGAGACGCGCGGAAGTCTCTAAGAAGTGCTAACAGTTCTTCATTCTGGTGCTAAGAAAACAGTCCAACCCCCAGAATAGTGTTTACAATGTGTAGTCATCTGCGCCATCTGTCCGGCAATGCCATACACTACGAGCGAAAAATTGCACCTTAAAGATGATACGGAAATGAAATCAAGGGAAATGATGGAAAGGAAATCTAAAATTCCAATAGTCGACTAAGCGACAAGGGGAAATCACGTAATACGCGTTAGAATGCGCGTTCGACAGGGATCGAACCCGCAATCTCCAGAATGTGACTTGCACAGGCTACTATGGCGCCATCTCACTCGGTGATATGAGTACTCCGCTTACAGATTTCCGGACCTTTAATATCGATCGAACAGAGCACAGTTTGAGAGACTTTGGAAGGACACGTGCCATTTTCACCGCCACTGTTGCTGAGATGTGGCAGATACTGAACGCTCAGATGGCAAGGTTATTTTTCCAATCACGTCATACGCCTCAGCAGAAATACTTATAGGGCAGTGAATCCTAGGTTCAGCAGCTAGAAAAATGACATCATACAGCAGTTTTAAATGAACATCCAGTGTAAAAGCAAAATATATATTTTTTAATTTTCTGTGAAGTTCTCAATTGACTCTAGTTTGCGGTTTGTTTTCAAATACAGTATATATTATTTCTTCAGTAAATCTAGAAAGAAGTACTCTTTTCAGTTGGCCATGTTTCATCGAGGCGCCTTTCATATCTTCGACACATAGCCCTTACTTGACGGCGTTTCTCTTGAAAATTACTATTCGTGCAGACGTTTTGTTTACACTGCGTTATATATTGCTTTACCCTAGAATAACAATTTGTTTACATATTAGTCATCTGAATGCACACTGCTGTGTAGCAGCCTGAGTAACAGCCGAATAGTATTGCCAAGAATACAAAATGTTGCGTAGTTGGCTGACAGTTCACATTTTGACGCATTTAAAACAGGGTAACATGGGTGAATTTAGCACCGAATATTCAAATGGTGCACACGGTCTATGTGTTTGCTTACTTATTTAGTACTTAGATAGACAAGGTATTTTCACTGGTGTCAAATTATTTATTATTACTCACTCAGTTCGTGGGTGACTGACTATACACGCATATTTAAGAAAGAAGTTGAAGATAACAAAAGGGAACAAATAGTTATTTATATTAGTGAATTCAAGACGTATTTTATGCATGAATGTATAAATAAGTCATAATTCACTAGTACCATACAATGTTTTATCCAATATTTTGCCTAATGATTAAAATGACTTACTATGTTTTAAATTAAAATATAATAAAATAGGAAAATTATTTGTAAGTTTTTTAATAGGTAGTCAGATTGAAAAATTCAGTACCAAAGCCGGGACTTGAACCACGCATCTCCCGGTATCCGCCCGGCTGCTCTTAATTATCGAGTTACTATGGCCAACATGCCAGCATGAGTAGATAGGAAATACCGCTTTAAAATCCCTCAAAGGAGCCGCCTCTAATTAGATAACAATAGCGCTAATTGGATTACAATGTAATCCTATTATCACACCTCTTTGTCCTTGAAAGTGCCGCCCGCTCCATGTTATGAATGACGTCACAGACACACCCCTAAATGGCATACGTCATGAATGACGTCATAAAACACGCCTACCTGGCACGCGACGAAAAGTGACGTCACAGACACACCTCTAAATGGCATACGTCATGAATGGCGTCATAAAACACGCCTACCCGGCACGCGACCTACAGTGACGTCACAGAATCGACTCAAAGAAAGCACAGTATTTTAAAATCCCTCAAAGAGATGCCGACATCTGATAAGCAATTATCACCTCCCCTTTGAGTTTACAAAATCCCGAAATTAATGACGTCACAGAATCGACCTAATATTTTAAAATCCCTCAAAGAGATGCCGACATCTGATAAGCAAATATCACCTCCCCTTTGAGTTTACAAAATCCCGAAATTAATGACGTCACAGAATCGACCTAATATTTTAAAATCCCTCAAAAGAGCCGCCACTAATTAGATAACAAATAAATAGATATGTAATTCAATAAAGAAATAATTATATAAATTAATTAATAAACTAATGCATAGATAATGATTATATAATAAAATAAAGAAATGATCAATTACTTAATTAAATAATCGGCGCGGCGGGAGGCATATAACGTGATTTCTCACATGCGACCAACTTTTGCCGGGTTACATCAAAGCACTTTGCTTGCGTGACGTAGCTTGATAAATTAAAATAAGGAAATATATGGTGTATCAGATATCGATAAATGGTATTCTCTGAATGTAAAAGGGTGATATGAATTTCAATCTGTTTATTCACTGTGTATAATAGGGAAACTCCAGATAATTTGTGACGTGTTAAACAGGTTTCATCTTGTCTAAACAAGTTTAATCCTGCAGACTCCCCACCACTCGACTCTGACGTCATGTAAACAGGTTCAGTCTTGTCTAAACGAGTTTCGTCATGCAGACTCCCCCCCCCCACAATCTCGACTCTGACGTCATAAACAAGTTCAATCTTGTTTAAAGAAGTTGCTTATTGCAGCGTCCCCCTCCACTCGAATCTGACGTCGCTAACCGGTTTAAGCATTCCAGTAGGCAGCTATATAGCCAGCGTTTTGTGATCATTTAGTATTCGGTAGTTACATAGCGAAGTGGAAAATGGCTGATAGTTCAGATCTTTGGAGCGAGTGTGCGTTGGAAGCGAGTCATTACAAGTACTTCCACACCGAAACTTGTAATGGTGTAATGCATAGAATTTTATGCGAGGAACCATCACATCATGATCAGATGACGAGTCTTGCCGTGTGTACAGAGAACTGTAAGGTGTACCAAAGAGAAAACCGGTAAGTAGTATTACTTCTTTAAAACATTTTTAACGTTCCTCCTTAATATAAACATCTAATTTGTAATATTTTTTATACTTTTAGAGAAAAACCCATGCACGTCGATGGTGCCGATGGTGTTGATGTGTTTGTTGCAAAGCATATATTGGAATGCGATACGGAAACATGCGACGGGTACACACATTCAGTATTATGTACCAATCCAGCAGAGCACGATCGCATGGCATCATTCTTCCTGTGCAACGACTATTGTGAAGTCTACCAACGAAGGAAGAGAAAACTTGAGTAAGTAAAAGAATAAGAGAATTATGTTTTCTATGAATCTATTTCACCTCCTTATTCGAGAGAGGATAATCTAAAATATACTTTATTTCTTGTAGGTTCCGAATGATTGAGCATAACTTTCCAGTGTGTGAAGAAGACCTGTTCCCTCATGGACGTGGCATTGATATAGTGGAATATCCAATTGCTGATCGGGATACACTACCTGTGGATGAAGGTCTGGCTTCACTACCTAATGATATAGCTCCCGAGGAGAATGCGACGAAGGTTGAGAACTGGCTAAATCAAAAGACTCCAGATTGTTCACCGCAGACGTTCTCAGAAACAGGCAAAAGCTTGAGGTACGTATTACATTTCTTGATAATACATATATGTTTGTTTTTTCTTTCACTAATGAAAAAAATATGTTTTAGCATGACTCTAACGAATCCTTTTAATATATTTGTTACAGAACTACAAAAAGGGTGCAACGGAAGAGAAGAGGTGAGACTAGCACAAAAAAGCAGAAGCGTAATAGTAAGAGGAGACGTCCAGGTGATGACCATTTACTGTTCTTAATAATTGAAGAATCACAGGACCAGCCACCGGAAAATGGAGAATCGTCTCATCATGCTTGATGACGTCACCATATCACCCGCACATACAGTCAACATCGGTTTGTACTACGACATCCCCTCCCTCTTCATAAAGTGTAGAAGTGATAATTCCTTCGTTTATATAAAAAAGGTGGATTGGGATATAATATCTAAAGACATTGAAAGTATTGAAAATTATCTACAAGAGCAAAAATTTACTGGTGTAGAATATTGTGATAATGTAATTTATGCATATAATATTATTGTAATTCTTTCAAATTCAGCGCATTTTATAAATAATTGTTTAAATGATCATGTAATATCTTTAAATCTTGATGCTATAAGAAATTTAAAACGTCTATTGCCCTATATTGAAAGACATTTGAATAATTTAAATGACTTCTTTAAAGTATCTAGCTATTCAGGAAGTAGGAAAGGTAGAAGGAAAATGATGTTATTGTATAATGAAATCAATAAAAGAGAGTTATAGAATATCAACTTGCTTTATTTTTCTTAAAAATACCTATTACATCCATCCATAAATGTAAACATTATTCCTACTTTTAAATACAATATTAATATCATTTGTATACAAAATAACTATATTATTGTCTGCATTACATGAGAAAGCGGCTTGTAGGTAAACACTTTATCATGCAGGATCAGGCAGTACAATGATGTTTGCTTCGGAATAGGTGTAGATGCTTGAATCTCGAGTCTGATGTTGACGGCTCCATTAATAGCCTCCTCGGGTTGATGAGAACAGTCTATGACAAATAACGGTGCACTTGCAAGAAAATCCTTTCTCTTCAAGAGCGGATAATTTTCTCTATCGTAATAGGAACTTTGAAATTTACAGTACATTTCATATAATGATGCAAACTTTCCACTTCCAAAATCCAAATTCAAATCATGGTAGGGATAGCAGTCACTATTGAGAAATAATCTGAGATTACTGATGTTGCAGTGATCAAACTCGGAGCTATTCTTTGCTAAATTGCCCATTCTTGCGGTCTGTGCTCCAACTATAACGAAACGTGGCTTTTCAAGTTTTGATGTTGTTGCTACATTCCAGGTGAATGATTTAGCCTCTGGCACTGCAGGCTGGGTGTAAAGATCCATGGAACGAAAGGCGATATGCAGAGGTGTATCAGCCTTGACAATTTTAAGGATGTGAACCCTTTCAGCATCAGAAAGTCGTATCACAGGCATCCTCCACTCAATTCTAGTCAGCTTAACATTAGGGAGGTCTCCAGCTGGTGCCTGAACACAGTTTTTAGAATCCTTGGATCTTATGAGAATTAGTTCATACTTGCTATTCAGTATCAGCTCCTTGTGGTCATCAGCAAAACCGAGTAGCATCGATAGAGGTACTATGGCATTAAAGCTCCCACTTGCAGGATATACTATGTCAGGTTCTTCTCCAGGATAAGTCCAGCCGGCATTCAACAGACGATTAGACTCCAGTGGGTTGAGCGCCACATAATTTCGCATGGTTGTGGTTATACCGGGATTTCTCGTTCTGTCTATAGTTGTACCATTCATGTCCAGGCGAATTTCATCAAACATGAATGCCATGGCGTTGTTGGTGAGTTTCGCTGTAGTAGAGGGCTTTCCATCTGGCTTTGTTAGAGACCCCTCAATGTAAAGATAACTTCTGTTAGGCAGCGTATACAAATCTTCAGCCTGACATGGTATTCTAATTTCATCGTTGATATCCAGGGCGGATGAGTTATACGGTAGAAAGACATGCTCCTCCTCCTTGGTGATTTTGTCATCGAAGGATGGAATTTCTGTCACGTTTAAGATGTCCATTATAGCACTCTGTAGCCTAACTTCTCGAGGAACTTGTGATTTAGACGTGTTAACTCGTCGACTGCTGGAGAGAGAGTACGCTTCAAGCTTGCAATGCGAGCCTTATTACGGCGCTTGGAATGCCTTCTAAAATTTATTGCCATTGCGCCGTATGTGCACTCTTGTAGTTATAACCTCGTTTCTGAAGTTGATCGGAGAGCCGTGTTGGTCCACCACGCGAATTGTGATCTCGTCTATGCACTCTGTATCTATCACTGGTAGATATATCGGATTCGAAGGTTCCTGAGAGATGTGAAATCCCGGAGGTACAGAAGGGAAGAACTCGTAGAGCGAGTGTCCACTTTTTCCATCTATGAATGAACCTGTTGCAATACTGCACTCGATGCGTATGATACTCACTTTAAATATATTCACAAGGTCGTCGGATTCGTGAGCTTCACCTGCAGGTATAATTTTATTGGTTGCGAATCCTAGAAGCGATCCTATGGAGTTTTTCTTTGTAAAATCAACGGTATAAGGACATTTAATAACTGCTTTCATTGTATTATTATTAGGTTTTATGTAGAAGACATCATCATTCAGTACTAGCTTATCCTTTAGAAACGAATGAATATCACCGATCTCATAGGTTCCATGTGGGATCACAATGGTTTCAGGATTACCATCGCGTATGTAATGAAAATGATTATTGCTGCAGTCTATGTTTGGTATCGAATAAAAGGTTTCAAAATTCAATAATGCAACCTCATAATGGGCATTGGGATCGAGCTGAAGCGGAGGGTTTATAAAAGATGAAATAACTGAATCTGATCCGCTCACTGTAACCGTGTAGCTCATCTTCAGAATTGTGCAGGAGGTACTAGATCAATAGAAACTGCAAGCATAAGTGTCCGCAGATGACTGAATCAAAATTCTGATATCTCTGTGCATTATACATGATTTTAACATTCCGTAGATACTTCTCAATCTCAGGAGGAGGTTTCAAGTTACCAAAGCTGTCAAAGTAGTATGCTGTATCACCTTCCTTCCTTACAGCAACCCAGTGTGTTCCTTCATTTTCAGACCTGTCAAGATTAACAATAATACTCTCCTTGAAATGAGGCTTCGAAGGTAGTTTGTCAATCATATATACTCCCCTAAAATAAGGAATACCTAGTTGTTTGGCATATAATTCAATATCGATGTTACTTAGGGCTTCTTCCGGTATAAGTAAAGCCCTTTTCCACAGTTTTTTGATCTTTTCTTGCATTTGGATCGATTATTTTTCATTAAATTTTTCACAATTTCAGAAACGCCCGCCAAAGATGGGGGGTTCATTTGCAAAGATCTTCCTTTCCTCTTCTTAATCAGCTTTTTCCCTTTCCTCTTTTTAAGACCTTTTCCTTTAGTTTCCATGACCTTGTTATGTCTTGCCATTTCTGCAAGCTGCCTATCAGCGAACTTCTTCTTATTGACCGCAGTAGCTATTTGAGCGGCGCCTCCAGCTGCAGCGCCTAAAGCGGCAATGATGGGTATTAGAGGTAAGAACCCTCCTCTCTTCTTCCGTTTTCCACCACCCAATGCAACCTTCCCTTTCATGATTGCAGCTACTATCCTGGCGGCTAACCTCTCGCCAAAAGTGGAGTCGGACGAATGAACACGTTTCCAAGCCTTCTCAATAAGAACTTTGTCAGCCAAGTGCCTCGAAGCTATATCGTTGTGTTCAGAGTATCTAATGTCGTGTTCCTTGCACGCTTCGTCTAATTGGTTGATTCCAGGATCTCCTCTCTGCAAACGCTTTTGTAGTTTCGTTCCGGGTCCGCAGTATCTATATCCTGGTAAGTGAACTTCGAATGGTAGCGAATTAATTATTGAATTAATTAATCCAGAACCGCACTTATATGATGGCGACCTTCCTCTTCGAGCTCCCATGATATACTGATCTCCTTTTATAGATTATCACCCTCTTTATTCGATATGCTTATCAATTAACTATATTTTAGATTTACATGGTTTCGTTACAGATAGGTATATAATCGCAATGTAAGCCTTTTGTAAGTTAGTTGCTAAGATGGAGCTTGTCAAGCAAGAGTGTTCTCTTCCTATCCAGGTATTAGACTTCGAAAGCGACTTTAGATGTAATCGACATGGAAAGCTGTTTCCTTCTAATGTTAGAGCTCTGATCTTAGGAAGCTCAAACGCAGGGAAAACGAATGTATTACTCAATATGTTGCTACACGAGAATGGTCTTCGCTTTGAAAATTTATATATTTATTCAAAGTCTCTCTACCAACCAAAGTATCAGTACCTACTGAAAGTGCTTGAAGGCATTGATGGAATAGAAGTGAATACATTCAGTGATGGAGAAGCTGTTATGCAGCCTTCGGAGGTGAAAGAAAATTCTGTCTTTATATTTGATGATGTGATTACTGAAAAGCAGATGAAGATTGCAGCTTTTTACAGCATGGGCAGACATCGTAACGTTGACTCTGTATATCTAGCGCAATCCTATGCTAAAGTGCCAAAACATTTAATTCGTGACAACACAAATATGATTTTGCTCTTCAGACAGGACAACTTAAATTTGAAGCACATTTATGATGACTATGTAAACACTGATATGGCCTACAATGAATTTAAAAATTTGTGCAAATCCGTTTGGGAGAGTCAATCGGAAGCAAGACCTTTCGTTGTGATAGTTCCAGAGTTTCCCATGAATGAGGGGCGTTATAGAAATGGATTTGACATATATATTAAAGCAGATAAAAATGAAGATGTTCATTCATAGTTCAACATGAGTATCGATAGGTTTGGCTCACAAAGAGGCACTCCAGGTAGAAAAATAATAGATCGTTACATAATAAATAGAGATGGCAAGGGGAACTACCAATTCAAGAACAAGCGATTGTGCAACGTTCAGGATCCTGAAGAAGATAATGATGCTTCAAATAAAGTCTATGTGGACGCAGTTGAGAATAGGATGCAGAATTTCACACAACAAAGTTTCAAGGAAGTTGAGCTAATGGTTAAGGAGATGATCAGTGAATTGAGTGAGAAAATGTATAGCTTGGAAATAATGATAAAAGATCAAGTTTCAACTATATGGTCTGCGATCAATCACCTACAGTTAACTACCGCGAATTCCTTTAAATCTAATTTAGAGAATGAGAAGGGAGTTTCATTAGATGCTATTGTAAACACGTTATTGGAAAGATACAATACACAGAGTAATCAAATTTCAGCTCTAGAAAAATCAAGCAGAGGACTAAATGCCAAGACGACCATCTTTGTTAAGGAATTTCAGAATCGTTCACAGGAATATGAGAGTGAAATCGCTCAATTAAAAGCTACAATAGAGATGTTAAGTAAGACTGTAGATGTTTTCAAACGCAAGCTATAAATTGGATGTTATCTGTTATCCTAAATCATTTGCAAAATGGATAGCGAAAGTATAAGGTTGAAAGAATCTGTAGCCAGACACATGAAAGCTGTAAAAGAAAAACTAAGAGCTCTGAAAGGAATCAAGTTCGAAACCCAACATGTTATGTCCGAAGCGTTGAAGCCTGTAACTAAGCCTCTTGAAGAAATACTGGATAAACAAGAAAAAACGAAACCTTCAGTGACTAAAGATGGAAGAAGTAGCAATGGAGTTGAGACTACTACTACTTACCTGCAGAAGGTACGCTCAAAGGATAAGGATCAGCTAGATGCAACATATGGTGTAAGATATGAAGATGGCAGATATATGCTGGGCAATAAAGACATTCATTTCATAAATGATCAAATCCGGATTGGGGATGCTACATATGAGTCTACACCAGGTTTGAACGAGCTCATCTTTAAGGATTTCCCCGAGATGTCAGCTTACACAAGTGACGACTTGGATACTTACGCGCAGATTATGAGAGATACGCTCCTTCACAGAACAGGATACAAGCGACAAGGACGCTTGAAATGTCGTAGATCGTATAAATATACTAATATAATACGCCCGCTTGCTAATAAACATTCAGGACTTGGCATGACGTGGAAGCAGCATCATCCTGAAAAGAAGATAGATTACATCTACTGGAAAAACCCAAACACCTTAGTGAACAGGCTAAGACTTCTCATTGCATCAAGAGACGCCGGTAATAATAGTCACGAACAAGAAATTGAAGAAATCATACGGGAGCTAAAAGCATCTAAAGTTATAGCATGACAGCCAAACAGAATATAGCTAAAGAGCTTCATGCTCCAGCAAGAAGAAACTTCTTACGCCGGAAAATCGTTAGCAAGGGATTGAATGACTTGCTACAAATCGACTTGGTTGAAATGATACCATATGCGAGAATTAACAAAAATTTCAGATACATACTGGTTGCAATAAACTTCTACTCGAAAATGGCTTATGCAAGACCTTTAAAGGACAAGACCGGAGCTAGTGTGGCAAAGGGTATGGAAGATATACTACAAGAATTGGAGGCGCCACCCAGGAACATTCAAAGTGATAATGGGAAAGAATTTTATAATAAGTTCTTTAAAAGCTTAATGCAGAAGTATAATATTAACCATTACAGTACCTATAGTAATGTTAAGGCCGCAGCTGTGGAACGTTTAATACGAACCTTGAAGAATATGATGTATCGCGAGTTTTTAATCCAAGGGTCCTACAAGTGGTTAGATCTTTTGCCCTGTATTATTAAAAAATACAATAATACATTCCATTCTACTATTCGCATGAAACCCAATGAAGTAAAGAACAACGACCTTCTTTTGACTGTGTACAACTACAATCAAGACAGAAGAGAGAAGAGAGGTCCCAAGAAGTTTAGTGTTGGTGATTATGTTAGGGTATCTAAGAATAAAGGACATTTTGAAAAAGGATTTGAATCTAACTGGAGTGTGGAAATCTTTCAAGTTCACCATGTGAAGCGTACCAATCCGGCTACATACATACTTAAGGATAAAAGTGGTGAAGTGATAAAGGGAGCGTTTTATGGACATGAACTAAAAAGGACTAGCTATCCTAATACATATTTAATAGAAAAAGTTTTGCGGAGACGTGGAAATAGGATTCTTGTTAAATGGTATGGATTTCCAGGTTCTGAGTGGATAAATAAAGACAATGTACTGTAATGTAACGAAAAGAAATTAATAAATATGCTTCTCTGTTGCAAACCATTTGAGTTTTATTTTATAAAAACCCTCACATATACAACATTGAGGGAAAAATTAAATTTACAAAACAATATAATTAGATTAAAAAACCCTCACATATACAACATTGAGGGAAAAATTAAATTTACAAAACAATATAATTAGATTAAAAAACCCTCACATATACAATATTGTATATGTGAAGGTTTTTTAATCTAATTATATTGTTTTGTAAATTTAATTTTTCCCTCAATTATGTATATGTGAGGGTTTTTTAATCTAATTATATTGTTTTGTAAATTTAATTTTTCCCTCAATGTTGTATATGTGAGGTTTTTTTTTAATCGAATTATATTGTATTGTAAATTTAATTTTTCCCTCAATATTGTATATGTGAGGGTTTTTTAATCTAATTATATTGTTTTGTAAATTTAATTTTTCCCTCAATGTTGTATATGTGAGGGTTTTTTAATCTAATTATATTGTTTTGTAAATTTAATTTTTCCCTCAATGTTGTATATGTGAGGGTTTTTATAAAATAAAACTCAAATGGTTTGCAACAGAGAAGCATATTTATTAATTTCTTTTCGTTACATTACAGTACATTGTCTTTATTTATCCACTCAGAACCTGGAAATCCATACCATTTAACAAGAATCCTATTTCCACGTCTCCGCAAAACTTTTTCTATTAAATATGTATTAGGATAGCTAGTCCTTTTTAGTTCATGTCCATAAAACGCTCCCTTTATCACTTCACCACTTTTATCCTTAAGTATGTATGTAGCCGGATTGGTACGCTTCACATGGTGAACTTGAAAGATTTCCACACTCCAGTTAGATTCAAATCCTTTTTCAAAATGTCCTTTATTCTTAGATACCCTAACATAATCACCAACACTAAACTTCTTGGGACCTCTCTTCTCTCTTCTGTCTTGATTGTAGTTGTACACAGTCAAAAGAAGGTCGTTGTTCTTTACTTCATTGGGTTTCATGCGAATAGTAGAATGGAATGTATTATTGTATTTTTTAATAATACAGGGCAAAAGATCTAACCACTTGTAGGACCCTTGGATTAAAAACTCGCGATACATCATATTCTTCAAGGTTCGTATTAAACGTTCCACAGCTGCGGCCTTAACATTACTATAGGTACTGTAATGGTTAATATTATACTTCTGCATTAAGCTTTTAAAGAACTTATTATAAAATTCTTTCCCATTATCACTTTGAATGTTCCTGGGTGGCGCCTCCAATTCTTGTAGTATATCTTCCATACCCTTTGCCACACTAGCTCCGGTCTTGTCCTTTAAAGGTCTTGCATAAGCCATTTTCGAGTAGAAGTTTATTGCAACCAGTATGTATCTGAAATTTTTGTTAATTCTCGCATATGGTATCATTTCAACCAAGTCGATTTGTAGCAAGTCATTCAATCCCTTGCTAACGATTTTCCGGCGTAAGAAGTTTCTTCTTGCTGGAGCATGAAGCTCTTTAGCTATATTCTGTTTGGCTGTCATGCTATAACTTTAGATGCTTTTAGCTCCCGTATGATTTCTTCAATTTCTTGTTCGTGACTATTATTACCGGCGTCTCTTGATGCAATGAGAAGTCTTAGCCTGTTCACTAAGGTGTTTGGGTTTTTCCAGTAGATGTAATCTATCTTCTTTTCAGGATGATGCTGCTTCCACGTCATGCCAAGTCCTGAATGTTTATTAGCAAGCGGGCGTATTATATTAGTATATTTATACGATCTACGACATTTCAAGCGTCCTTGTCGCTTGTATCCTGTTCTGTGAAGGAGCGTATCTCTCATAATCTGCGCGTAAGTATCCAAGTCGTCACTTGTGTAAGCTGACATCTCGGGGAAATCCTTAAAGATGAGCTCGTTCAAACCTGGTGTAGACTCATATGTAGCATCCCCAATCCGGATTTGATCATTTATGAAATGAATGTCTTTATTGCCCAGCATATATCTGCCATCTTCATATCTTACACCATATGTTGCATCTAGCTGATCCTTATCCTTTGAGCGTACCTTCTGCAGGTAAGTAGTAGTAGTCTCAACTCCATTGCTACTTCTTCCATCTTTAGTCACTGAAGGTTTCGTTTTTTCTTGTTTATCCAGTATTTCTTCAAGAGGCTTAGTTACAGGCTTCAACGCTTCGGACATAACATGTTGGGTTTCGAACTTGATTCCTTTCAGAGCTCTTAGTTTTTCTTTTACAGCTTTCATGTGTCTGGCTACAGATTCTTTCAACCTTATACTTTCGCTATCCATTTTGCAAATGATTTAGGATAACAGATAACATCCAATTTATAGCTTGCGTTTGAAAACATCTACAGTCTTACTTAACATCTCTATTGTAGCTTTTAATTGAGCGATTTCACTCTCATATTCCTGTGAACGATTCTGAAATTCCTTAACAAAGATGGTCGTCTTGGCATTTAGTCCTCTGCTTGATTTTTCTAGAGCTGAAATTTGATTACTCTGTGTATTGTATCTTTCCAATAACGTGTTTACAATAGCATCTAATGAAACTCCCTTCTCATTCTCTAAATTAGATTTAAAGGAATTCGCGGTAGTTAACTGTAGGTGATTGATCGCAGACCATATAGTTGAAACTTGATCTTTTATCATTATTTCCAAGCTATACATTTTCTCACTCAATTCACTGATCATCTCCTTAACCATTAGCTCAACTTCCTTGAAACTTTGTTGTGTGAAATTCTGCATCCTATTCTCAACTGCGTCCACATAGACTTTATTTGAAGCATCATTATCTTCTTCAGGATCCTGAACGTTGCACAATCGCTTGTTCTTGAATTGGTAGTTCCCCTTGCCATCTCTATTTATTATGTAACGATCTATTATTTTTCTACCTGGAGTGCCTCTTTGTGAGCCAAACCTATCGATACTCATGTTGAACTATGAATGAACATCTTCATTTTTATCTGCTTTAATATATATGTCAAATCCATTTCTATAACGCCCCTCATTCATGGGAAACTCTGGAACTATCACAACGAAAGGTCTTGCTTCCGATTGACTCTCCCAAACGGATTTGCACAAATTTTTAAATTCATTGTAGGCCATATCAGTGTTTACATAGTCATCATAAATGTGCTTCAAATTTAAGTTGTCCTGTCTGAAGAGCAAAATCATATTTGTGTTGTCACGAATTAAATGTTTTGGCACTTTAGCATAGGATTGCGCTAGATATACAGAGTCAACGTTACGATGTCTGCCCATGCTGTAAAAAGCTGCAATCTTCATCTGCTTTTCAGTAATCACATCATCAAATATAAAGACAGAATTTTCTTTCACCTCCGAAGGCTGCATAACAGCTTCTCCATCACTGAATGTATTCACTTCTATTCCATCAATGCCTTCAAGCACTTTCAGTAGGTACTGATACTTTGGTTGGTAGAGAGACTTTGAATAAATATATAAATTTTCAAAGCGAAGACCATTCTCGTGTAGCAACATATTGAGTAATACATTCGTTTTCCCTGCGTTTGAGCTTCCTAAGATCAGAGCTCTAACATTAGAAGGAAACAGCTTTCCATGTCGATTACATCTAAAGTCGCTTTCGAAGTCTAATACCTGGATAGGAAGAGAACACTCTTGCTTGACAAGCTCCATCTTAGCAACTAACTTACAAAAGGCTTACATTGCGATTATATACCTATCTGTAACGAAACCATGTAAATCTAAAATATAGTTAATTGATAAGCATATCGAATAAAGAGGGTGATAATCTATAAAAGGAGATCAGTATATCATGGGAGCTCGAAGAGGAAGGTCGCCATCATATAAGTGCGGTTCTGGATTAATTAATTCAATAATTAATTCGCTACCATTCGAAGTTCACTTACCAGGATATAGATACTGCGGACCCGGAACGAAACTACAAAAGCGTTTGCAGAGAGGAGATCCTGGAATCAACCAATTAGACGAAGCGTGCAAGGAACACGACATTAGATACTCTGAACACAACGATATAGCTTCGAGGCACTTGGCTGACAAAGTTCTTATTGAGAAGGCTTGGAAACGTGTTCATTCGTCCGACTCCACTTTTGGCGAGAGGTTAGCCGCCAGGATAGTAGCTGCAATCATGAAAGGGAAGGTTGCATTGGGTGGTGGAAAACGGAAGAAGAGAGGAGGGTTCTTACCTCTAATACCCATCATTGCCGCTTTAGGCGCTGCAGCTGGAGGCGCCGCTCAAATAGCTACTGCGGTCAATAAGAAGAAGTTCGCTGATAGGCAGCTTGCAGAAATGGCAAGACATAACAAGGTCATGGAAACTAAAGGAAAAGGTCTTAAAAAGAGGAAAGGGAAAAAGCTGATTAAGAAGAGGAAAGGAAGATCTTTGCAAATGAACCCCCCATCTTTGGCGGGCGTTTCTGAAATTGTGAAAAATTTAATGAAAAATAATCGATCCAAATGCAAGAAAAGATCAAAAAACTGTGGAAAAGGGCTTTACTTATACCGGAAGAAGCCCTAAGTAACATCGATATTGAATTATATGCCAAACAACTAGGTATTCCTTATTTTAGGGGAGTATATATGATTGACAAACTACCTTCGAAGCCTCATTTCAAGGAGAGTATTATTGTTAATCTTGACAGGTCTGAAAATGAAGGAACACACTGGGTTGCTGTAAGGAAGGAAGGTGATACAGCATACTACTTTGACAGCTTTGGTAACTTGAAACCTCCTCCTGAGATTGAGAAGTATCTACGGAATGTTAAAATCATGTATAATGCACAGAGATATCAGAATTTTGATTCAGTCATCTGCGGACACTTATGCTTGCAGTTTCTATTGATCTAGTACCTCCTGCACAATTCTGAAGATGAGCTACACGGTTACAGTGAGCGGATCAGATTCAGTTATTTCATCTTTTATAAACCCTCCGCTTCAGCTCGATCCCAATGCCCATTATGAGGTTGCATTATTGAATTTTGAAACCTTTTATTCGATACCAAACATAGACTGCAGCAATAATCATTTTCATTACATACGCGATGGTAATCCTGAAACCATTGTGATCCCACATGGAACCTATGAGATCGGTGATATTCATTCGTTTCTAAAGGATAAGCTAGTACTGAATGATGATGTCTTCTACATAAAACCTAATAATAATACAATGAAAGCAGTTATTAAATGTCCTTATACCGTTGATTTTACAAAGAAAAACTCCATAGGATCGCTTCTAGGATTCGCAACCAATAAAATTATACCTGCAGGTGAAGCTCACGAATCCGACGACCTTGTGAATATATTTAAAGTGAGTATCATACGCATCGAGTGCAGTATTGCAACAGGTTCATTCATAGATGGAAAAAGTGGACACTCGCTCTACGAGTTCTTCCCTTCTGTACCTCCGGGATTTCACATCTCTCAGGAACCTTCGAATCCGATATATCTACCAGTGATAGATACAGAGTGCATAGACGAGATCACAATTCGCGTGGTGGACCAACACGGCTCTCCGATCAACTTCAGAAACGAGGTTATAACTACAAGAGTGCACATACGGCGCAATGGCAATAAATTTTAGAAGGCATTCCAAGCGCCGTAATAAGGCTCGCATTGCAAGCTTGAAGCGTACTCTCTCTCCAGCAGTCGACGAGTTAACACGTCTAAATCACAAGTTCCTCGAGAAGTTAGGCTACAGAGTGCTATAATGGACATCTTAAACGTGACAGAAATTCCATCCTTCGATGACAAAATCACCAAGGAGGAGGAGCATGTCTTTCTACCGTATAACTCATCCGCCCTGGATATCAACGATGAAATTAGAATACCATGTCAGGCTGAAGATTTGTATACGCTGCCTAACAGAAGTTATCTTTACATTGAGGGGTCTCTAACAAAGCCAGATGGAAAGCCCTCTACTACAGCGAAACTCACCAACAACGCCATGGCATTCATGTTTGATGAAATTCGCCTGGACATGAATGGTACAACTATAGACAGAACGAGAAATCCCGGTATAACCACAACCATGCGAAATTATGTGGCGCTCAACCCACTGGAGTCTAATCGTCTGTTGAATGCCGGCTGGACTTATCCTGGAGAAGAACCTGACATAGTATATCCTGCAAGTGGGAGCTTTAATGCCATAGTACCTCTATCGATGCTACTCGGTTTTGCTGATGACCACAAGGAGCTGATACTGAATAGCAAGTATGAACTAATTCTCATAAGATCCAAGGATTCTAAAAACTGTGTTCAGGCACCAGCTGGAGACCTCCCTAATGTTAAGCTGACTAGAATTGAGTGGAGGATGCCTGTGATACGACTTTCTGATGCTGAAAGGGTTCACATCCTTAAAATTGTCAAGGCTGATACACCTCTGCATATCGCCTTTCGTTCCATGGATCTTTACACCCAGCCTGCAGTGCCAGAGGCTAAATCATTCACCTGGAATGTAGCAACAACATCAAAACTTGAAAAGCCACGTTTCGTTATAGTTGGAGCACAGACCGCAAGAATGGGCAATTTAGCAAAGAATAGCTCCGAGTTTGATCACTGCAACATCAGTAATCTCAGATTATTTCTCAATAGTGACTGCTATCCCTACCATGATTTGAATTTGGATTTTGGAAGTGGAAAGTTTGCATCATTATATGAAATGTACTGTAAATTTCAAAGTTCCTATTACGATAGAGAAAATTATCCGCTCTTGAAGAGAAAGGATTTTCTTGCAAGTGCACCGTTATTTGTCATAGACTGTTCTCATCAACCCGAGGAGGCTATTAATGGAGCCGTCAACATCAGACTCGAGATTCAAGCATCTACACCTATTCCGAAGCAAACATCATTGTACTGCCTGATCCTGCATGATAAAGTGTTTACCTACAAGCCGCTTTCTCATGTAATGCAGACAATAATATAGTTATTTTGTATACAAATGATATTAATATTGTATTTAAAAGTAGGAATAATGTTTACATTTATGGATGGATGTAATAGGTATTTTTAAGAAAAATAAAGCAAGTTGATATTCTATAACTCTCTTTTATTGATTTCATTATACAATAACATCATTTTCCTTCTACCTTTCCTACTTCCTGAATAGCTAGATACTTTAAAGAAGTCATTTAAATTATTCAAATGTCTTTCAATATAGGGCAATAGACGTTTTAAATTTCTTATAGCATCAAGATTTAAAGATATTACATGATCATTTAAACAATTATTTATAAAATGCGCTGAATTTGAAAGAATTACAATAATATTATATGCATAAATTACATTATCACAATATTCTACACCAGTAAATTTTTGCTCTTGTAGATAATTTTCAATACTTTCAATGTCTTTAGATATTATATCCCAATCCACCTTTTTTATATAAACGAAGGAATTATCACTTCTACACTTTATGAAGAGGGAGGGGATGTCGTAGTACAAACCGATGTTGACTGTATGTGCGGGTGATATGGTGACGTCATCAAGCATGATGAGACGATTCTCCATTTTCCGGTGGCTGGTCCTGTGATTCTTCAATTATTAAGAACAGTAAATGGTCATCACCTGGACGTCTCCTCTTACTATTACGCTTCTGCTTTTTTGTGCTAGTCTCACCTCTTCTCTTCCGTTGCACCCTTTTTGTAGTTCTGTAACAAATATATTAAAAGGATTCGTTAGAGTCATGCTAAAACATATTTTTTTCATTAGTGAAAGAAAAAACAAACATATATGTATTATCAAGAAATGTAATACGTACCTCAAGCTTTTGCCTGTTTCTGAGAACGTCTGCGGTGAACAATCTGGAGTCTTTTGATTTAGCCAGTTCTCAACCTTCGTCGCATTCTCCTCGGGAGCTATATCATTAGGTAGTGAAGCCAGACCTTCATCCACAGGTAGTGTATCCCGATCAGCAATTGGATATTCCACTATATCAATGCCACGTCCATGAGGGAACAGGTCTTCTTCACACACTGGAAAGTTATGCTCAATCATTCGGAACCTACAAGAAATAAAGTATATTTTAGATTATCCTCTCTCGAATAAGGAGGTGAAATAGATTCATAGAAAACATAATTCTCTTATTCTTTTACTTACTCAAGTTTTCTCTTCCTTCGTTGGTAGACTTCACAATAGTCGTTGCACAGGAAGAATGATGCCATGCGATCGTGCTCTGCTGGATTGGTACATAATACTGAATGTGTGTACCCGTCGCATGTTTCCGTATCGCATTCCAATATATGCTTTGCAACAAACACATCAACACCATCGGCACCATCGACGTGCATGGGTTTTTCTCTAAAAGTATAAAAAATATTACAAATTAGATGTTTATATTAAGGAGGAACGTTAAAAATGTTTTAAAGAAGTAATACTACTTACCGGTTTTCTCTTTGGTACACCTTACAGTTCTCTGTACACACGGCAAGACTCGTCATCTGATCATGATGTGATGGTTCCTCGCATAAAATTCTATGCATTACACCATTACAAGTTTCGGTGTGGAAGTACTTGTAATGACTCGCTTCCAACGCACACTCGCTCCAAAGATCTGAACTATCAGCCATTTTCCACTTCGCTATGTAACTACCGAATACTAAATGATCACAAAACGCTGGCTATATAGCTGCCTACTGGAATGCTTAAACCGGTTAGCGACGTCAGATTCGAGTGGAGGGGGACGCTGCAATAAGCAACTTCTTTAAACAAGATTGAACTTGTTTATGACGTCAGAGTCGAGATTGTGGGGGGGGGGAGTCTGCATGACGAAACTCGTTTAGACAAGACTGAACCTGTTTACATGACGTCAGAGTCGAGTGGTGGGGAGTCTGCAGGATTAAACTTGTTTAGACAAGATGAAACCTGTTTAACACGTCACAAATTATCTGGAGTTTCCCTATTATACACAGTGAATAAACAGATTGAAATTCATATCACCCTTTTACATTCAGAGAATACCATTTATCGATATCTGATACACCATATATTTCCTTATTTTAATTTATCAAGCTACGTCACGCAAGCAAAGTGCTTTGATGTAACCCGGCAAAAGTTGGTCGCATGTGAGAAATCACGTTATATGCCTCCCGCCGCGCCGATTATTTAATTAAGTAATTGATCATTTCTTTATTTTATTATATAATCATTATCTATGCATTAGTTTATTAATTAATTTATATAATTATTTCTTTATTGAATTACATATCTATTTATTTGTTATCTAATTAGTGGCGGCTCTTTTGAGGGATTTTAAAATATTAGGTCGATTCTGTGACGTCATTAATTTCGGGATTTTGTAAACTCAAAGGGGAGGTGATATTTGCTTATCAGATGTCGGCATCTCTTTGAGGGATTTTAAAATATTAGGTCGATTCTGTGACGTCATTAATTTCGGGATTTTGTAAACTCAAAGGGGAGGTGATAATTGCTTATCAGATGTCGGCATCTCTTTGAGGGATTTTAAAATACTGTGCTTTCTTTGAGTCGATTCTGTGACGTCACTGTAGGTCGCGTGCCGGGTAGGCGTGTTTTATGACGCCATTCATGACGTATGCCATTTAGAGGTGTGTCTGTGACGTCACTTTTCGTCGCGTGCCAGGTAGGCGTGTTTTATGACGTCATTCATGACGTATGCCATTTAGGGGTGTGTCTGTGACGTCATTCATAACATGGAGCGGGCGGCACTTTCAAGGACAAAGAGGTGTGATAATAGGATTACATTGTAATCCAATTAGCGCTATTGTTATCTAATTAGAGGCGGCTCCTTTGAGGGATTTTAAAGCGGTATTTCCTATCTACTAGCATGACATAAAATTCTACAATTGACTCAAATTTTCCCGGTAAACCACTAAGGGCTCTCACACCCAGTGAGATACGCACCTTTTGTGGTAACTTACTATGATATAAGTATTCAAGTCCCAGGCTTCATAGTTACTACTATTAGGTAACTTCATGGAAATTAATCGTTCTTCCACATATTCAAACCATCGCCTATACACGGCTAGTGTGGTAGAATGATTAATTTTCATTTCTAATTTTATTTTCTGCAATATAGGGCCACCTAGACCAAGGCCACTGGCTAATACTCATTTGAGAAAAGCCTAAATAGCTGGCTATTTCTAATGAATTGTTTTGATTTTTGGTATATTTGCGTAACAACTTCCGGCAATTGTTTCAGTGATTGATTCATACTTAATTAGAAAAAATGTTTAATAGGGCTTATACTGCCAGTAGAATGTGGACATAAACGAAAATATATTTCATTATTAATGTTAAAACTACGATAAATATTACCCTTGAAATGTAGGCCTAATGATTATATTTTATTCATACAGTGGTTAAAGCTAAATTTTATCCATCCTTAATGTTAAAGTGTTACTTTAATAGGCTAATTTTTATTATTAACAACTTTACAAGTAAGTGCTGGATAAATAAATAAAGAAAAAAGTAATAAGTTCTGCCTGGCAGCAGATTTGCGCACTACAGCCAAAAACTGCTCATTTTTGTTAGTTTATCTGTTCAGTAGATTAGGATTATAATTATGATTTCACGGCGGAGGGGATTCGGTACATAGGCTATGATGCTGGGCCCATTGTGCATATGCTCCTAAGTAGGGCACCTCCGGGAGGATAAGGCGAGAGGAGACAGAAGGCGGGCGACCCAAAGAGCCACGACAGTGCAGAGGGCAGGGTCCCTACAGTTTACTTAAGATAGAGACCTCCCCCGATAGGCCAGGACAACGGATACTGCAGGATGACAACGAGCCCAGCAGCCGAGCCCCAAACGTCCCTGGCTGGCGGTCTCAAAATGCTCCCAGCAGAGGCGTGGAGATCGGCAAACAACCTACCGGAGGAGGAAGTAGTTTACATATCATCCCGTCATGCACCGTAGAGACAACCGTCGACACTTCTACCCTGAAAGAGACCACCAGATGAGAGATGATGTGAAATAATAATTGAGAAGAAATGGAGGGATAGGAGGTTCGGGGGATGTAATTAACCTACCCAGCATTCATCTAGCGATCCGGTAAAACCACCGGAAAGAACCCATGGCTCAGGAAGGTCGATCACGGGAATCGAACCGAATGCGGGCCACAGAGAAAACCGCCTGAGCCATCCTGCTCGGCCAGTCTAGGCTACTATATGGCAGTTTCCTAGCAGTACTTTTTTTTTCAAAGTAATGGTTCACTGGATCTTCTCCTCCTATGCCCATTCCAGAAAAAATGGTTTATTCAAACCATAAAATATACAGATTCTTCTACCAAATCATCACTTTTCTACTCTTCCAGTCTTTCGGTCTAAATCATGTTATTTCTGATCTTTCCCTTCTTCCCTAGTTATATATGGCTCTTTTCTCCAAGTCATTACGTATATTGCTCAATATGCTGTTGAGGGAGAGCATTTTAACGACTCATGTAACAGGTAGATCTACATTATCTCTTTTCAATATCATTTTATGCTATCAAAATATAATTTTATACTTTCAAAAAAACCTCATTACTTCACGCGTGGAGATGCTCTCTCTCTTCTCCAAGTCTCCCAACGCTGGGTCACGATCCTACGGTCTATTCATCCTACTCACATAATCTTTCTGTAAATACTAGTTGCAAGGAGTACTCCTACGTAGACCTTGTTTTAACAGGAAACACTACTATAACTATTATTAAAATTTAGTTAACGCTAAGTTAACCCAGTTAAAACTTGTTTAACTACAGAAACCACGCGCGAATTATGATTTATCTTGAGCTTTAGAACAACTGAACATCATTGTCCATTCTTATGCATTTCATTTTATCGCCTTACCTTTGTTATATCGGTCTACTTTTGTGTTAACCAACTCAAACAGAAAATGGCTGAAGCAGAACTCCAACCGAAGTTCTTCGGCCGAACTTCAACCGTTAGCTATCCTGAAACATAGTTAGTTACTAACACTCCCCACATGGCAGCCTTGGCCTTCGGGGTAACCTCACCCCACCAAGTGATGACCGGACCCATTTCTCAGGTGGAGGCACCCAGAGGGCGGTGTCCATTACCTCCGATGATAGGGTGATAGTGAAGATGGCGGTGAGGTGAGAGGACCTACAGTTTTTACCGTGGACTCCGAACCACGTTGGGCATAGGGGATACTTCACGTGTGCTAGACAGAGGTGAAGGCGTGGATAGGGCCGACTTAAAATCGCCAACCCCAGAGCCGGGAATCGAACTCGGGACCCTTAGAACGGGAGCCGCGAACGAAACCACCGCGCTACCCCGGCGCCCCTATCCTGAAACATACAATTGCGGAAACAACTCAGGACCGTTTATGATACAATTTAAGTACGACAGCGCAAAGACATGCAAGTCCGGTTGCGTCTGCGATTACAACGACATCTGAAAGTGTGTGCGAGTAGTACGTGAAGCCAGTTTTAATCTTGTTTTTTTTTAAATCTAATATTAGCAGAACATATTGTTATTATTGTCATGTCTGCTGGTCTAATAACATTATACGCTTACCACATCATCATGTTCGACACTGAGAAAGAGTAGGGACTTTTATTTTAAACGAATTTTGAGAAACGTTTGTTAAAATTTTGAGTTTACGGATTACTTCTGTGGTGCTTAAAAATAAGACAAAAAATTTTTTTGCATCTTTAGTGACAGTTTTGCAAGTGATATATGTTCTACGTCCTCTTTAGAAACATTGCCGTTTATTCATACATCATTCTTGTTATAAATTTGATTGTTATGTCGGTTTGCTACCAAGCTTTCATTCATTTATTTAAGGAGAACGGAACGGGAATTTGGTCTACTTGCACAATGAAAATCTCGTAGAAGTGGTTCAGAACAGTACACAACGATTATAGTAGGAAGTACTTCTGCTCAAAAAATTAGTCGCAATTTTTTTTATCAACTATGAGGGCTATCCAGAAAGTAGATTACGTTTTGGAATAAAAAGTAAACAAAGTATAGGAAACAAATTTTATTATATACAGATGAAAGCCACACTCAAATACTACTTTTCGACATAGTCACAATTCAAATTAAGGCATTTATCGTAGCGATGTACGAGCTTGGAAATTCCTTCGTCGAAAAATTCGGCCGCCTGCGCCTTCAACCAATACCTTTGAGAATTTATTGTAGTGCCTCTTTCCAGGAAGTCCACCAAAATCACACCTTTTCTGTCCCAAAAAACAGTCGCCATCATCTTCCTTGCCGACATTGTTTGCATGCATTTCTTGGGTTTTTGGGGAGAACTTGTGTGCCCCCACTGCGTTGATTGCAATTTCGTTTCACAGTTCACGTGTTTCACCCATGTTTCGTCACCAGTAACGATGCGATCGAGTAAAGAGTCACCATCCATATGGTAAACGTCCAAAAAGTTCAACGCTGCAGCCATTCGCTGATTTTTGTGGTCCTCTGTCAAGATTTTTGGAATCCATCTTGCACAAAACTTGTGGTAACCAAGCTTTTCGCTGATGATTTCGTGCAACAAACTTCGCGAAATTTGTGGAAAACTCAAAGAAAGTTCCGTTATTGTGAACCTTCGATTTTCACGGACTTTAGCATCGACTTTTTCGACAAGTTCGGCAGTCACTATGCTGGGTCTCCCACTTCGATCTTCGTCGTGAACATTGGTTCGGCCATTTTTAAATCTGATGACCCACTGACGCACTCCACCTTCAGTGATAATGTTGTCCCCATACACTTCACAAAGCTGCCGATAGATTTCTATCGGTTTACAGTTTTTTGCAGTCAGAAACCTTATTACTGCACGCACCTCGCAGCTCGCGGGATTTTCAATTAACGCAGACATTTCAAACCGTCACAGTATCTGAACGGAGCACAGCACGAACCTCTCACTAGCACGGCTAGATGCCGACTGAGCTGCGCAACGCTCTGACCCCAAGATGGCCGCGCTAGCCCCGCCCCTAGCGGAAACAGACGAAAACGTAATCTACTTTCTGGATAGCCCTCGTAGAATGTAAAAATTAACTTGCTTTCTTACTAGGCCAAACCTTTTAATGGTGACACGTCTACCGGTAAATGTAAAACTGGGGTGGGTCTTAACGTGATTCGCACGACCATTTTAATCAGTACAATTACACCACACACACACACACACACACACACACACACACACACACACACACACACACACACACAGAGTGAGAGAGAGACGGAGAGCTCTAAATACCATTGGTAACTTTAGTACTTTCCAAAAGAGACAAAGATTTTCAGAGCCCCACCTAAAACTGCGCTTCCATTGCCAATTCTAGTATATTTCCATTTTATCAAAGATTACTAACAATATTGAGCAGAATAAGGAATATAGTCTTCCTTTGTGGTTCAGGGATAGCATGGTAACACCGCCTCCTCTCCAAAAAAGGGATCTACCGTATTTCCTGCAACTGCGGCTAGGTGTACATTGCCACTACTAAGCGTAGCATACGCACCCGTATTAAGGAACACCCATTTATTTATTTTTTGTAATTTACGTCCTCCAACGTTAAGTCATGTCGGTCGATGAATGAAATTGGTGAAATGATGCTCAAATGAGTTCGGGGTCCATGGAGCATAGAGCTACCCGACATTCGTCTTGAAGGATAAAGGAAAACCCCGGAAAAACCTTATCCAGGTAACTTACCCTGACCGAGATTCGAACTCGGGACCTCTTGAACATGAGGCAGACACGCTACCATCTACGCTACGGAGGCGGGCAAGGAACACCTAAGCAACATACGGTTGCGACATAATGAAAAGTCTACTATTGCTGAACACGCCCTTCTGATGGGACAGGATATCAAGCTCCACGAAGCCCGCCTCGGTAGCGTGGTGGTAGCGTGTCTGCCTCGCGTTCAAGAGGTCCCGAGTTCGAATCAGGGTGAGTTACCTGGATAAGGCTTTGTCCGGGGTTTCCCGGAAATAGATGAATGTCGGGTAACTCTAAGCTCTATGGACCCTGGGCTCATTTGAGCATCATTTCACCAAATGCATTCATCGTCTGATATGACAACGTTGGAGGACGTAAATTAAAGAAAAAAATAAAGTTCCATGAAACAGAGGTTCTCCACAACACAGCCCATCATCACGCTAGACTTTATCGGGAAGCTATAGAAATTTTCAAACAGAAACATAATTTTAACAGAAAGGAGGAAGCATACGGCCTGGTTTCCCGTGTTACAAAACACAAGGACGAAACTATTTACACGAGCGGACAAACCGAGGCATAGACCTAGCAGCCGCTTTGTGATTGGCAGACGCGCAGCCAATAGGAGGGTATAGACCTCTCTCTCCAGCATGTATACGCGCTATGGCAAAAGTGCTCTTGTTAGATCACTGGGATGCCGATTTAGGCTTGGCTTGTGGGCACCCGAGATAACCCAGGAGCTAATCCTCACAGCGGCCAAAGCTGAACTTCACAGAAGTTTTCTAAGCTGTTTGGCTGTTTGGAACATAAAATCTAGGTTACCTCACAACAAATTCTTCCTAAAAACTTACAACCCATCCGACAATATCCTGAAAAAAAAAACCCTACCTGCGGTAAAACCCCTAACTGGTGGGCACGCAGAAAAAATACCTTCTGGCTTTATACAGCCAGTCAGCACCGCGGTCGGTCGGAGCCATTCCATCACCAGGGTGCATTAAGCATAGCATCCTGTCTTCCTTCAGAGAAGTAACCTACTACCTCGCAGTTTTTCTTCCATTCTAAACCACAACAACCCATCCTAATAAAAGAAAATACTTCCTGCTGTTAAACCCAATCCTGGGTGGGTATGCAGCAAAACTCTTCGGGCTGAACACAGCCTGCTAGTACCTCGTCGTTGTCTTCGGAGCCATTCTAGCTTTGTAGCCATAAGTGCTCTGAGTACACCGACGCACGGACGGACGAAAGGTCAGGTACTTTAGTCTTACCTACTAGACTACGGCCAGTAAGCCCGGAAACCACGACATCTGATTGAATGGTAACCTCTAGTTTATTCTTATTTTTTTCGGGTGCAAAAGTCCTATCCCTTATTTATAAGGTTTCTCTTTAAATCTTTTCCCTCAACACTTCTTAGGATTAACAGGTATGCTACCCGGAAAAGGACCGTAACCTGATAGAGCCCTTTTGAGCAAAATTAAGCGGTATTTCACGAATATGTGGTTCACGAACGCTGTGAACCACAGAAGTTAAAGTGCATCCATAAATTATAATTAATAATAATAATAATAATAATAATAATAATAATAATAATAATAATAATAATAATAATAATAATAATAATAATAGAATACCAATGATATTCTATGATAAAATCTGAATGTATAACATTTACTTTCTGAAAATAACCTGAGGTTTTGTTCCTTCGTATGGTATGTTATATAACTGTATTCATGATAAACCATAAGAGATATATCTTACACATAAAACGTAAATATCTCTAACACCACAATTTATTTCATTTTTCTTTCTTTAGTTCAGAAAAGTGATATCAGACATCGGAAATATCTAATGCCACTGTTTTAAATTGGCTGTATTTGTCGCTTTTACTTTCCATACCAAATAGGTAGCAAGTACTAACAAATTGATATTATGCTTTTAACCAAAATACATGTTTTGAGAACCGCGATTTGAAAATAAGCATATTTAGAGAAAGATCTGTGTGTGAACTACATAACTAGCATAAAATGCTGGATAAAATTATAAAGATAGTAACTGAGAGTTTTCCTTTACCCTCTGCATGCCTAAATGGTGATTAGGCGTAGCGTAGGTGGTAGCGTGTCTGCCTCAAGTTTAAGAGGTCCCAAGTTCGTATCTCGGTGGGGGTGATGAAGGTTTTCTTTTCCGGAGGTTTTCCCTTACTCTGAAAGACGAATGTCGGGTAACTCTAAGCCTATCCTGGGCTCATTTGAACATCATTTCGCCCATTTCCTTCATCGTACGATATGACCGTTGGAGGAAATAAATTAAAAAGGAGGGGGACAATCGGGGTTCAGGTAGAGTGAGTGCTATAAGACAGTGTTCTCCCATACTCTCTTCTCCTATCCCACAGCACATCAACAAGAATACCCGAGATCGTTCAGGTATGGACTGTGACAGAGAGGTCCTCGGTTCAAATCCTTGCAGGATCGTTCTGTCTGATTTTGTCCCAGGTTTTTCTCAGTTTTCCTCACTGACAAAGAAGTAGAGATTCCCTAAACTTAAGTCTGAAACTTTCCTTCCTAAATTCACGTTCCCAATTATCATTTCATTTATGTGTCATTAGTGTATCTTATGAGAGCGAGACTTACTACGCAAATGCAAGTGGACCTTTCACTAAAAACGCAATTTTGGGGTATCTAATTGCGATGGTTGAGCGAGAACACATTTAATGTTACCCTGACGTTCAACATTTTCGTATGCGAAGTAAACGACTTGAGCGAATGACGTCTGACAGAAAGAGCACTTAAGTGTGAGAGGTTTTGTTAATGGTCGCCGAGTTATTCGATCTGCTGCTGTGTTTTGCTTCTTGTGACTCGTATCTCTTCCTCCGCTCGTGAGAGGAATCTGCTAAACGGCAGAGCAAGCCGGAGTGACGATCAATACCACCGTACATAGGTAGGTTGAAGGTGCGCCTTCCCGCTCTCAGCCACTTTGTTCTTCTTCTTCTCTAGCTTTGTCTCTTACCGCTATAATCCCTTAGTAATATGAGTTCTTTACATGTGCTCGAAACTTCAACCTTACAGCATGTGCATGTATTTTAAAACACCGCATAAAAACTGAAGCTAGAATACAAAGCCTCCTCTTGCTTTATATTTTCCCTGTTATGAGGTTTTAAGACCACAAATCTCCCAAACTAGAATGAGCACGTTGTAAACATAAGGGAGGCGAGAAAAAGAGACAGAGATACTCTAATGGAACTTCTGGGCTGCTGCATGCTGTGAGCGGCCTCGAAATTTTCATGGGTGAATTATTTTGCTACTTGTGCCGGTCTTGCTGTACCTGCTAAAACGGTTCTCATAACACTTTCTGCGGTGTCTCAACCACGATTCCAATAGCACTGATCGTTAAAGTGATATGTTTGAACTGGCCATCCATTCAAAGCTAAACGTCGTGAGTTCGAATCTCGGCAACTGCAGTTAAATGTGTCTGTGGTATAGGACGGGGAGGGCCCAAGTAAAATAATCGGTGTGATGACGTGCTTCGAAGTTGACGGGGTATCATTTGACTGCAGTTGCTTGGATTTTGCCGTTTTGTACTAAAAGAAAGACTACAATAAAACTGTAAAAATAATATAATGTTTACAATTCAAAGGTCTTAAAATGTTGTGTGTATAATTGACAAAAGCCAGTACAATGTTATAACAACAAAAACCGCAGTGAAACATTATTCAAGGTGAATAAAGCCTAAAGTTGTCACCTTTAAAGAGTTAAAGGTACATGAAGAAGAAAATAAAGTAGACTTAAGCGAGTCAATTATTTTACGAGCTTGCCACTAAGTGATGGCTTTGACATTCTATTCTCTTTGTATAGCAAGAAAATGAAAGAATAACTTCCTATTTGAGAAAAGTATAAATATTTGAACATTCAGGCCGATAACAAGGAGTATCTCGAAAATGTATATCTCAACAAAAATTATTTGACACCTTAAATGCGTTAATGAGATTTACATTTCCTTGATGCTATTAAGATTTTACCTATCTCTTACAGTTTACCAATTGCGCAAAAATAATCCAGAATGAAGTGTTAAAATACTATTCGCAGAATGTTCCAGGTTTATATACACTTTTCATGCAACTCTTGATATTTTTACAAAAATCGTAAAAAATCGGTTTAGAGAAACTACAAAAATTCGAAAAACTGTCGTTAAGAGTGATTTGGGATGGGGGATTTTTGTGTGCATTTCTTTATGTGGCACCCTTGGAAGATTCCTGAACTTACGTAGCAATATGTTTACTTTCTTTTTACTTATATTGTTGACACACACATACATTATTTCTAAGATTGTTTTTATTCATTTATTTTTTTATTCAGTGAGACGTGTAAACGTAAAAGCAGGGGAACAAATTTTTGGATGAAATGCAACATCTACTAGAGAAGTAGAGACATTAAAAAGGACAGTCTGCAACAGTTAAGTTCAACTTGCGAATTATAAAGATATTACAGAAGCTAATGCAGTATAAATCATATAGTTTACTGATCTCTATATTTTCCTAGTAAGCTTGTGTTCCTGTCCTATGGTTTCTCAGATAAAGAACAGTTATACGATCCATACATGTGCACAGCATTCAAAACATGCAGTTTATTTTAGGGATGTGGAGTTTATAGAGGCCTCTGGGCAAAATTAAGTGGTTTCTCACTACATAGAAGGGGCGCTGAGATCAACAATAGCTAACGAGTGTCCGTAAATAAATAATAAACAAATAAAAACAAATTACTGTCGCCAAGTTGTACAGCCCTGAAGCATATCAAAAGAAATGTTAGATGTAAAAATGTATGTTGAGGAAATTCTTATTGATATATTTATTTGTACAGTTTCCATTACAATTTCTCTACAATAACTTCAACATCGAACATGCAGTATTATACATCCTGTACAAATCATGAAAACTGCTGACTCAAAATTTACTCGCTGACGCAGGTCCCCTGGTTTTTGGTTTTTCTTCTTGACCTTCGCTTCTTTTGCCCCAATCCACTTTTCTCTTAACCTATATAAGAAGTTTCCTATACATCTATTTTTCTTTTCACCTATCCCCGTTAACATGCGTAACGCCACTACCTCTTTGCTCACACTGTCCCATTTCTTATCCCATATTTTTCTCTTGTAATTTGTTAACTTCTTACATTCTATCAGGTAATGAACAGTGCTTTCTTCTTCTCCACAAACTTCACATATCCCTACCTCATTACTTCTCAAACATTTTAAGTATAATATTCTTAATCTCATCCATGCAATGCCTTCTCTTCCACGGGTACGCGTCGCTGGAAAGTTGAGCCGCCTTGCAGGCGGTGCTTTCCTGACTGTTTCCGTGCCAGGACTAGGTCCTTTGCTGGTAAAAAGGTGGTGGTTAATAGTAGATGGTGGTAAAATGGTGGGATAGTGTTTGTGAATTTTTTATTTATTAGAAGATAGAGTGTGATATTGAGAAAGGGGATGGTTTTTTTGAAGATTGGGTGATTTCAGTTTGTGAGGAGAAGTCTGGGTCGTTTGTAGCTTTCGCCAGGGTCTATGTCATGCCTTCTCTTCCAGTTTTGTCACATTGATATATATATATATACCAGAAGCGTCCAGAAAATAACTTCTGTTTCAATTTATCTCCGCTGCAGCGCTGCGATCGCAGTTACGCACATGCGCGGTAGACGCTCTGTATCAAGGAGAAGAAACGTGCGCCATTGTGAGATCGCTGTCAGCCACGTACGCTTTGTTGTGCTTGTTTACAATGTCGGTGTTGATTGAAAATCCCGCCGCTTGTGAAATCAGATCTGTGATTCGTTTTTTGAATGCTAGGAAAGTGAAACCAATGGAAATTTATCGGCAAATTTGCGGTGTTTACGGACAAAATACGATGAGGGATACAATGGTGAGAAGATGCGTCCAAAAGTTTAATGAAGGACGTAGCGAAGTGCACGATGAAGAACGAAGTGGACGTCCATCTTTGGTTAGAGAACTGTTTCACGCGATTGATGACAAGATCCAGGAAAACCGCAAGTTTACAATTAGTGCTCTCGCTATGGAATTTCCCCAAATCTCACAAAAACTAGTTCACTGAAATTGTTAACAAAAACTGAAATTTCGTAAATTTTGCTCACGTTGGGTGCCAGAGATTCTTACTGAGCAACTCAAAACAGAGCGGATGGGTAGTGCACTTCAGTTTTTGACCCGTTATGATGAAGGCGGAGAAGAATTTCTGACTCAGATAGTCACAGGAGATAAAACTTGGGTTTCTTACGACGCCCCTGAAAGTAAGCGTCAATCAATGGAATGGAGGCACACGTCATCCCCAACAAAGATTAAGCCGAAACAAATCTTGACACCTCGAAAAATGATGGGCACAGTGTTCTGGGACAGAAAAGGCATCTTACTCATTGATTTCTTACCGCGTGGTCAAACAATGAAAGCAGAGGTTTATTGCGAGACACTTAGGAAATTGCGCCGCGCAATACAGAATAAGTGCCGAGGAATGCTGTCAAAAGGTGTTGTGTTTCTTCACGACAACGCACGACCACACACTGCAAATGCGACGAAAAACATCCTACAGGGATTTGGTGGGACGTGTTTGACCAAACCCCGTACAGCCCTGACCTCGCTCCTAGCGACTTTCATCTGTTTTTGCATCTCAAATCTTTCCTTGGCAGTCAACACTTCAACAATGAAGAAGAGCTTAAAGAAAATGTTTCCAACTGGCTGAAAACACAGGCGGCCAACTTCTATGAAGAAGATATACAAAAACTTGTACCTCGCTATGACAAATGCCTGCAAAATTTCGGCAGTTATGTGGAAAAGTAGTTTAAGAGCTGTAGAATTTTGTGCGATAAATGATTTTTCTGTACCTGTACACAATTTAATTTTATTACCAAACAGAAATTATTTTCTGGACGTACCTTTATTTTTCCCTACCCCATTCTGTCTCTAATTGCTTATACGATTTCCAAGATTTTTTTTCTTCTATACTTTCCCATATCTCTTGCCTATCTGTCTTGTACTCTGGTTCTCACTTCCTTCCGAAAACCGTTATGATTTGTCTCCTCTGCTCTCCATAGATCTCCCATGCCTATCTTTAATATCATTCTTTCCAGTTCCGACCACCAACTATTTGTATTTTTAATGCTTTTCTGTTATTTCATGCACAGATTCAATAATTCCCCTTTCCGCCCTTTAATACACATCTACCAGAATTTCAGTGTTCTCTCTATTATTATTCCTCTCCGTTTTGTATTACCTAGCTCTAGTAATGCCACTTCTCTTGGTGCCGAGAAATTCTTAGTAGAACCACATCGCTATTCACCTACCGATCCCGGAACCCAATAAAAAAATACCTTACCCGAGTGTCCGGCATCACAGAAATCAAACTCGAGATATTCCGTATGTGAACCTCGCTCAGATATTTAAGAATAATTCCGTCTTACACTTACATCAGAAAAGAGCAAATGAGTTCTTTCATCCGTTATTACAAAAGTAGTTTGTACCTCAATTATTTTCTCAAGAATATAGTTGAATAATAATTCAGCGAAATTTAGCTTTCTACATTGCTTTAATTACTTAGCAGCAATGGTGTGTAATATATGACTCCAGCTCAAGATTTTGCCAGCGTTATTTGCCGAGACGCTGTTTTTTCTCCTCGTTTTGTGAAAGCGTAAAGAACTGCAACTACTTCGGTAAAGTTCATTGCAACGACTCCAAGCATTTAGTGCTCCAAAACGGGTCTTTAATGAAAATTCTGAAGATAAATGTCCTTTGCGGGCAATACTTCATCGTAGAAAATGGCTCGATCTAACAAATGGAGCCGAGTCGAGTAATTAATTACATAGCGCTAACGTTTGGCATGAAGCCCTAATTAACCTTAACTGTTATACTCCTTAAAGTTTTTCTCTTTCTTTATTTTCGGTGGGGTGGGGCAGAGAAACCAGTTAAATGACATGGATATGATGGAAACTGAAGTCAGACAGCTGCAGAATGATTTGGTCGTTTTGTCTTCTCATCTGACAGCAATGCCCTTTGAACACGCTAGACTTGGTCGATCGATATTCATATAAAACGAAGGATGAAGTGAGAGTCTCTAATTTTTATTTTTAAATCTCCTAGATTATATAACTTGTTATGAAACTATGTATATTAGTAGACTGTTTGATCGCAAAAACTAATCTTTAAGTAGATATTGTCTATTACGTACCTTTCTTTTCTTTTCAAAACCTAAATGTTGCGAATGGCTTATTACAGATTTTGGGACATGAACATTATCCAGAACACTGGCGCTTATTTATTGATTCCTCCAAAGTTAAGTCTAAATGAGTACTTATCCATATTGACAATATTTTCCCATCTGTTCCTATTGCATGTGTCATTCATACGAAGGAAACTTTTGATGTAATGTGTGCAGTAATAAGACGCATACAATGTACTTCATACAAATGATATATACTACGAGCGCTGTTCAATAAAGAATGATAATGATTTTTAGCGTCATAATTTTTCGCACTAAAATTCAATCTTATTATATTCTGTTAGGTTAATGTGAAACAAACACGCCGTAGTGGTTTCATTGTTGGTACTCCTGGTTCCCGCCAGTGAGAACCAGGCAAGTTCAGATATGTTCAGTATCGCCTACCGCTGCGAAGGAAGTAACATGCAGTTAAAGTTGATGTTAGAGGAAGATCCAGAGTCTCTTTCAAAACTAACCACTGCTGATGAAACCTAGCTACATCATTTTGATCCTGAGAGCAAACAGCAAAGCTCAGTGTGGAAATCTTCATCACCAACCCCCCAAAAAACCATAAGTGGTTGCTTCTGCTGGGAAAGTTATGGTCATCTCATTCTTTGATGTTCATGGAATGGTTTATAGGCATGTTGTACCTGCACACACACACATCAGTAATTGGACAATACTACAGGGATGTCCTGAAAACATTGCAAGTCCATATCAGGCGCAAAAGACCATATTGCCGTGAAGCAGGCTGGATGCTGCACCACGATAATGCGCGGCCGCATATTGCCAATACTGTTGCTGTATATCTTGCAAAAATCAACGTGAAGTACATCCCTCACCCTCCCTATAGTCCGGATTTAGCCCCATGTGACTCTTTTCTATTCCCTAACTTGAAACGCCTTCGTGGGAGGCATTATCTATCAGCAGAAGCAGTGGTGAAGGCTGCAGGGGCGATTTTGAAGGATCTCCCAAAAATAGTTTCCAGCATGTCTTTGAAGAGTGGCAGAAACGCCAGGGGAAACTATTTTGAAAAGGACCATCAAAATTATGAGGATAAGTAAAGGTAAGTTGTCAAAAAAAAAAAAAATTGTGATCATTCTTTATTAAACAGCCCTCGTACATGGAAAAGCGAGAAGGCGTATCGGAATAAATTCGCAATACAGAGATGTTTACCTCAGCTTATCGCACATAAACGGTGAGTCCAGTGTATGTATAGTCTGTTCAGATGTAATCATGTCTTCTGGATAGCAATGTGTCATACATCGGTAGGCGCGAGAAAACATATCATATAGACACACGCAGCTTCCTATCGCTCTATTTGTGTTTCGTAACTTACTGTACGTCAACTTATTATAATTTCACTCCTCTAATCGACCAGATAAGACCCGATAAGAGACGATCGCAGCGCTGGTCACCTGAAGGTCAATACGCCTCAACGCTCTGTAGAGTAATATGCGGAGACTTGAATGTTATTGGACTTTTAGTGGATATACTACAAGAGTATACTTAAATACTGTTGGCTTTTGTGCCAGTGAGATAGCCGCGACAAAGCAACAATTCGTAAAGAATGGCCTGAAAGACAAGCCTACATTCCAGGAGTCTAAAGTGTTTCCCTCGAACCCCATGTGAACCTTCAAGATGTCTTCCGACCATCTTTACAGATCAAGCTTGAACTAATAAAAGTATTTGTGGAGGTACTAGATACAGAAGGGCAAGTTTTCACACATTTCAAATAGAAATTTCCAAACTTAAGTGATGCAAAGATTAAGGAAAGAGTGTTTATTGGTCCACAAAAAGAGCAGCCTTCTAAGATGAAGAGTTTGAAAATAAATTGTTGGAAGTGGAGAAAATGGCTTGAATTACATTTAAGTCACTATGCACCAACTCACTTGGTCATAAAAAATCAGTAGACTATGAAATATAGGTAAATGAATTAAAAATACGAGGGCTATCCAGAAAGTAGATTACGTTTTCGTCTGTTTCCGCTAGGGGCGGGGCTAGCGCGGCCATCTTGGGGTCAGAGCGTTGCGCAGCTCAGTCGGCATCTAGCCGTGCTAGTGAGAGGTTCGTGCTGTGCTCCGTTCAGATACTGTGACGGTTTGAAATGTCTGCGTTAATTGAAAATCCCGCGAGCTGCGAGGTGCGTGCAGTAATAAGGTTTCTGACTGCAAAAAACTGTAAACCGATAGAAATCTATCGGCAGCTTTGTGAAGTGTATGGGGACAACATTATCACTGAAGGTGGAGTGCGTCAGTGGGTCATCAGATTTAAAAATGGCCGAACCAATGTTCACGACGAAGATCGAAGTGGCAGACCCAGCATAGTGACTGCCGAACTTGTCGAAAAAGTCGATGCTAAAGTCCGTGAAAATCGAAGGTTCACAATAACGGAACTTTCTTTGAGTTTTCCACAAATTTCGCGAAGTTTGTTGCACGAAATCATCAGCGAAAAGCTTGGTTACCACAAGTTTTGTGCAAGATGGATTCCAAAAATCTTGACAGAGGACCACAAAAATCAGCGAATGGCTGCAGCGTTGAACTTTTTGGACGTTTACCATAAGGATGGTGACTCTTTACTCGATCGCATCGTTACTGGTGACGAAACATGGGTGAAACACGTGAACTGTGAAACGAAATTGCAATCAATGCAGTGGGGGCACACAAGTTGTCCCCAAAAACCCAAGAAATGCATGCAAACAATGTCGGCAAGGAAGATGATGGCGACTGTTTTTTGGGACAGAAAAGGTGCGATTTTGGTGGACTTCCTGGAAAGAGGAACTACAATAAACTCTCAAAGGTATTGCCAAACTCTCCAAAAACTCAGAAGAGCCATTCAAAACAAGCGCAGAGGAATGTTGAGCTCTAAGATCTTGTTGATTCACGACAACGCCCGGCCCCACACGGCAAATGTCACTCGTGAACTTCTTGAATCTTTTAAGTGGGAGTTGTTTCCTCATCCGCCGTACAGTCCCGACCTGGCACCGAGCGACTTCCACCTATTCCCAGCAATGAAGAAGTGGCTGGCTATGCAGCGTTTTAATGACGACGCACAGCTGCAAGAAGAGGTAACGAAGTGGTTGAAGGCGCAGGCGGCCGAATTTTTCGACGAAGGAATTTCCAAGCTCGTACATCGCTAGGATAAATGCCTTAATTTGAATGGTGACTATGTCGAAAAGTAGTATTTGAGTGTGGCTTTCATCTGTATATAATAAAATTTGTTTCCTATACTTTGTTTACTTTTTATTCCAAAACGTAATCTACTTTCTGGATAGCCCTCGTACACTATTCTGTAGTGTGGTGCAATATGTCATTGAAGATACATTTTGTCGACTGTTCACTAACCTAAGAGCTATTATTGATGAACATGGAGAGAGATTTCACCAAAAAATATTGTCTTTGAAAAACGCTTCAGTGGAAGATGGAATGCGCAAACGAACAAAAAAGACATTTTAATTTAGTGCTCTTTGCAATTGTTATATTTTTCATTACAACTATCTTGTACAATGAAAATGTATCATCAAAAAAGTGGTTTCTGATAGAAAAATTTGGATTTGAGTATTAAAAAATTGGTGTGTGCTAGATAATTTTGGATTTCATAAACGAATTCAGCGCATCTCAATTAGTTAAAATCGCGTAGTTCCATATAAAATATACAGTAAAAGTTTAAATTTGCTGTAAATATACTACCGTTGTGAAGTCAACCCAAGTTTACGTATTCTAAACCAGGTAGAAAAGGAAAATCGGGAACCAATGAAAGGTTATTCTCATTCAAGGGTTTTTAAAGCATAGCGCTGGTGTAATGGTTGTGTTGGTTTAGGTTCCAAGAGTTGTAAAATTATTTAATATGTTTAATGATTTAAGAATCGATATCGACAGGTTAAACTAAATAAGAAAGGAAATTGTTAAAATTCAGTAGGTCATGAGATGACCCAACATATAAGTGATATGATGTAACGTTTTATCAATGGTAGTTTTAAAATGAGATTATGTAATGTGTGACGTGGGCCAGTAAACGTTAGGTTTGATTGGTAATGATGCCATCAACGAGAGAATGAAAAATCAATAATTTTGGAAAAACAGCGAGAAAAGAAAGCGCTTTTGATGGAAGAATGTTATGGTGAACAGACGCAAATTCAGTGCCGCGACGAAACCTTGTAAAAAGGTTAGATATTAGTTTTCTGTTAATTTTAATCAAGGATATCTGATTTTGTCTTCTTTCAATTTTCCTTTACATTTTACATTGGATGCCAAGCAATATGAATCCACTAAACATTTCACTTAATTGCTGAATTTAATCGAAGGAATACCACATTAAATTAATGGTTTTGATTGAAATTAAGTCCCTATATGGTGAAACTATGTTTGTTGAAAGATGATCATATATATCTCTCATTATTTCTATTTTTGTTCTGTCTTCTTCCTTCTTTCCTTCCTTTTGCTCTCTTCAACTGTTCCTCAGCCAGCTCTCTGCCACACCTCTTGACGTGCTTTAAGGAGAACTTCACTTTGCGAATGTTAAGTCTTACAAGCTTGTATGTAATTTAAAAAACGAAGAAATCATGATAAAATGGAGCTGATGCAAAATACAAAAGACCTACAACAAAATGGTCAGAAACAATTTAAACTTAGACTTAAGGAAAATAACACATCGGAACCCATTGAAATCGAATACAATTGAAATAAAAATAAAGTGGAATTGAATAGAGCATAAACTAAGAAAACAGGATAAAGCAGTGAAAAAAGGATGACTTTGGACTACAATTCCCGGGAGAATTGAGGAAAACGAAGACCGAGAAACATATGAAAGAAAACAGTTGTCTTAAGAAATTTGCTAAAGAAGGAAAAACATAGAATGAAGTAGCGGAGTTAATAAGAGATAGGGTCCGACCGATAGATTTCGCCAATTCTCGATTATTCTTATAAAGAAGTATAGGAGGTTGATAATGGTCCCGCCGTGGTTGAGCTCGACATCACCAAGGCGGCCTTGGTTCGATTCCAGGCGATCGCAAAGTGGACAACACGGCGCCGGGATGGGTTTTCTCCATCATATCATTCAACCGGTGCTCCATCTCCATCTCATGTATCATTAGTGTCACCGTCTGCGGTGCCGCATGTAGTAAAAGCGCACGTTAAACATTACACTACACTACACACACACACACACACACACACACACACACACACACACACACGCACACACACACACTAGGAGCTTGATGATGGAGACGAAGGAAATTATGGTACAGGAAATGAAGGTCGGAAAATCCGCGATAAAAGAGGGAACATTCGCCTATTGACCCGGGAAACCACAAAAACCCATTGGTAACGGGGTTCGAACCTGGGACCTTCCAAATGGGAGCATTTATATGGATTGCTATTGAAAAAATAATTTGAAGGTGGATTTAATTGTAATTTTATAAAGATTGTTAAAATGATTTATAGCTCTATAATATGCACACATCGCCCGTCGCTCTCGTTACTTATCGTTACTAAGATGAGATAAGTCGTAACAAAGTAGGTGTATCGGAAGGCTCAACATCAGTAGCAGAAGAGTAAGACTTTTATTGTCAAATAGTTTGACATCATACCTGCAGTATGCAGCAATGGCATAGTGTTCAGAAAAGTGCGTGATTTCCTGTCCCTGAAATCTCACATTAAGAGTACAGCGCCACATATCTACATTTGATTACTGCGTACAAATACAATGGATAAAAGAAAACACTGTGAATTAACAGCGACTTATTGAATATTACACATACAGAAAAAATAAGAAGGAATTAAACGAAATAAAATTACAAATGCAACATTAAATATATAGACAGTTTCTGACCCTCGCTCTCATATACCATCCAGAGTAAAAGGTAAAATTAGCGCCCATGTTGTCGCATGAACTCATTCCAGAACTGACGTTCGCTTTAGTAAGTGTAACCTATATTTGATTCACTATCTTGGACTAAATATGTTACTTTCTGAACGTTTTATAACATTATTGCGTAGAGTTAGCAGTAAAACACGCTAATTTGATTAATAACACGGGCGAGCACTGATTTGCGCGTAACGGTTGAGAGGAACGAATCTCCCTATATATAGCATGCAAAAAATCCATAACTGAGTGAGATCACAGAGTGTTATTCAGGGAATACGGGAACGCTTTTTATATTTGTTTTGTTTTTGCATGTTTCTATGCTTCCAAAACAACTGACAGCCGTACAAATGCTCATGGAATTTCACGATACGCCTGAATGGCGGAAATTTTTATATTCTCCACATAAAAGAAACGGATGATAAAAATACTTTATACTTTCTTCAAATATGTTTACTAATAACGAACTAATCGTAAACTTACTCGAAATTTTTGATTTTTAATGAATTTGGTATGTTACAAAGGGCAAAGTTGTAGCCAAAATTATTGATTTTGAATTCTTCCTTGTGCGAGTGTGTATTACGTGCGTTTTCTTAATTAACGACGCTACCAGGATCATATAACCCACCTGTATGCCGGAATTTTGTCCCGCGTGAGTTATTTTACATGCCAATGAATCTACTGACATGGGACTATCGTTTCTAATCACACTGTTTGTGAATGAATCAATAGATTTTACTGACTACACATTGTGTGTAAAGGAGGACTCAAGAATGAGCGAACCAATGCTTTCAACGTTGATAGATCTTAGTCCCATTTATAAAATGGGTATATGTCATATGTATGGCATTTACTTTGCCCAACAAGGAAGAGCTCAATGGATCTACTTTTTTATATTCATATAAATTCTGTTTAGCATAAGTATGTAAGCATAATATTTCAACACTTTTTTGTTTCTGACAAAATTCTCACAATGAATATTCAAGGATTTATAAAATGTATTCCTGTACCGATCTTTTACTCATATACAGCGATTACCATTACAAACAATACAGTTCTGATAAAATTGCAAGAGAAAGTCGTTGGTATTAATATAATTTTATCACGTATCTTGCATTACATTTTTAAGGTGCTTCATTTGATAAGTTTTAAAAAAGCAGAGGTTTTGTTATATATCATCTCCTACGTCATAGAGGAATTCCTTATGGTCTACGTTGATAAAGATAACAATGCGTGTTATGACAATGGCTTATGTGGCATCAAATTTTGAAGGTAGCTCATTTGAATACCTTATGTGTTAAGTACAGTGAATATCTGTGCCATGTTCATCATCCGACAGGGAAAGTCACCTATAAAAACTTTGCAGAAAGTTAAAAGATGTTGTAAGACATTGTATAGGGTAATAGAAAATGTAGAGGGGGTGCCTTAGCCAATAAACAAAGAACGAGTTTCTTTCTTCTCTATATCGGCGATCCAAGATTTCACAGTGGTGTTGGTGAGGTGATGGAATTCAGTGATAGTTTCCTGACATATCTGAAGTTACGGATACCACAATATGTGTCCAACATTTTCATCCAACCTTACTTAAATAAGCATACCGTTAATGTGCATTCGGCCCCACCGAGATCATATCGGTAGCGTTCCCATTTGAGTTGGCGCGCGTAAGTGGCGTATCCACTTCCATCCCGTCTTGAGTCCATAGGACCAGATGGGGGAGGGCTTGTTAGTCTCTAGGTCTTGCCCTATGGAAAGCCCCACGGAGGCGCCGGGCGCCCTTTTGGGACAGCTCGGCAACTCCCTGGTCGAAGGAGGCCCGGGCCTTTGGACCTACGGGTCCTGGACCAATGGGAGTAGGACCCGTGCAGTTAACGTTAATGTGCATTGTTATCAGTCATATGAAGGTTTCTTTTATATTAGTGACACGCTGCTGAGTGAATAACTCTCCCCAAACCCACCATTGCAGCAGCATCCGGTAGGTTAAAAGCCTGAACAAATCTGTATACGTTAAGTTATGAGACATCCTGGCTCATTGTCCCAAGTGGGGTATCCCCGGGAGGAAGGATGAGGCGAGAGGAGACAGAGCGGTTATTTCAAGTAGACACGACATTGTACAGGGCAGGGTCCCTACAGTTTACTTAGATCGAAACTTCCCCCTACAGGCCAGGACAACTGACATTGCACCCTATTGTGGTTCGGAAACTCCTACTACGAGACCTGGGTTCGGAAACCAATAACCTTCCTACCGGAGGAAGTGGTTTACTCAGAGCATATCATACTTCCATGCACCGCCGAGACTACCGCCGAAACTTCTACTCTGAAAGAGTAGAAGTAATATGAAATGATAATGCAGATGGAATGGAGGGGCAGTAAATTTGAGGGATGCAATTAACTCAGGAAAACCCCGAAGAAACTCATGGATCAGATAGGTCAGCCTTGGTAATCGAACTCGGGCCTCCCAAATACGGGCTACAGATGAAACCGCCTGAGCCATCCCGCTCGGTTCCAGAGCGAGTTGTGACTCGTATTTATGTAAAAAGAGTACATTCTCTAGGCGGAACAGATTCGAACTCGGAACCATACATTAGAAAGTTTTAACTCCAACCACTATAATACAGCATATCTGCGGAAATAATAATAATAATAATAATAATAATAATAATAATAATAATAATAATAATAATAATAATAATGATAATAATGATAATAATGATAATAATGATAATAATGATAATAATGATAATAATGATAATAATGATAATAATGATAACAATGATAACAATGATAACAATGATAACAATGATAACAATGATAACAATGATAATGATAATGATAATGATAATGATAATGATAATGATAATGATAATAATAATAATAATAATAATAATAATAATAATAATAATAATAATAATAATAATAATAATAATAATAATAATAATAATAATAATAATAATAATAATAATAATAATAATAATAATAATAATAATAATAATAATAATAATAATAATAATAATAATAATAAATTTAGTCTAATATTTGCATTTAGTTTGCAAACATTGTAATACTAAACGAAAGGTACAATTTTTTTTTTTTTAAATTAAGGTCCTCCAACGCTGTGTCATAACGGACCACCAATGAAATGGGCGAAATGATGCTCAAATGAGCCCACGATCTGTAGAGCTTATAGTTACTCGACATTCATCTTTCAGGATAGCGAGAACTCCGGAAAAACCAAATACAGATAACTAGTCTTGATCGAGATTCGAACTCAGGACTTCTTGAACGTGAGGCCTAACCACTATCATTTACGCTGCAGAGGCGGGCGAAGGGAATAATGAACAATATAAAGAACATGGCTGGTTAGCTCGATGTAACAAAATTAAATATTACTACACCAAATTGGTGTACGTGTTAGCAATGCCAAATCGGTTTTAAATAAAATTGCCACAAAAGGGTCAAGTACATAATGATTAGGCATATTTTTCTCTCTCCGATGTAATTTGTATTTCTTCACCGGACATAGAGCACAATGAGTGCAATCTGTGAAGTTTCGCTCCAGCAATCACTATGAGGACTGGCAGTCTTTTAGTTACCTCAGTGTTGGAAGTAAAATATCATACAGAAATAGTGTTTAAAATAACACAAGTATTTAGATTTTGTCAAATGTGTGATGCTGGAATATTGCACCAAAATGAACAATGAAATGTACTCAATTCTATGTGACTTTCATCGGACAGCGCGTCGGAATTGAATTCCTATGTTCGTAGTCACACATCGGTAACCAAGCAAGATGATTCTGCGGTACCATCTGCAATTTGCATTCCGAAGGTCCGGAGTTCAATTTCCGGCGACCACCTAGTCTGACCGTGGTTTGCTTGGATTTGCAGGTGAATTGCTCTTCCTCTACGACATTCGTGTGCATTATTTCTTTTATCATCACCTGTTTGAGAGTTGATGGAGCAGGTGACCATGTTCGTTGTGCTACGGCTGGATAAAGATAGAGGTGGTCTTTATGAGCGTTTTTCGCTAGCACTGCTAGATGGCTCATCCACCCGATCACCTTATGAACAGTCTACCCTTAACCCTGGATCGCTCCCGTGTTAAGAGTTTTTATAACAAGATGAGTTTCTTAGTAATGTCATTATTTTAATATATATACGAGTTGCCTGAGGAATGTTATAGCTGTGTTTAAACTTCTATGAGTCAAAGATATGTAAAATTATGCGTCACAAGGAACGTTAAAGAAGGCTGACGTTTCTTCAAAATGTACTTAAGGACAGTCTCACTAGGTACCTGAATAACTCCGAGCCATTTTCGCTAATTCGTGATTTGTACATACCACAATGCGAGCAATTTACACTGCCAGGAAAGAATAATTTCCAGAAATAAAGAATTCCGTGGCATTCTCGGCTCTAAAATTGAATTTTTCAGTTGACTTTAATTAATTAAAAACTAACCACATACCGGAGTAACGTATTTAAAAGAATTAATTCTGGAAGAATTAATTCCTCAATATAGAATTTAACATTAAAAGGTTAAATGATAAAAATCCTGGTATTTAAGTACTTACCACAATAAGTCGTCACAAATGTATATCTCGAATATGAGAACCCAAAGTGGTTTACCGGAAAATATAACGAGTCAATTGGATAGTTTAATGTCGCGTCGGCACGTAGGCCATGGTAGCTCAAGGGGTTAGAGCGACTGGGCGGAAACCAGGAGATCCGTGAATCAAATCTCGGCCGTGGCATCGAATTTTTCAGTTGACTCTAATTAATTACAAAATAAAGAATTGTCTTTGCATTCTTTGACACACCTTTTCCGCCTGAAAGCTGAGTTATAATATCCTGATATGCAATGTTTGTTGGAGAAACTTTGTTTTTGAACTAATTTGTTCCATCTTTACCCTCATACATTTAGCAGTTTCCTAGTTTTGGTGTTGAAGGAGCTGCACTACCAGAGGCTCTGTCAGACTGTTTTTCTGCGTATCAAGTTACTCGTCTTTAAAATGAGCATTAGATTTGGAGTCTAGACCGATATCATCCACTCTTCCTGAAAGTACTTGAGAAGCTGTTATACTGTAGACATGTTGATAACCATAATGATCAGGCATTATGAAAGAATTGTCCAAAGTTAGAAAAAAAATTACGAAAAAACAAGCACTGAAACGTAATAATTTATGGTGATGCAGCTTACGTATTTCATAGGCAGGGCAATGATGTGGAAAATATCCACCAATAAATATAAAAGTGCTTCACAATAAATTCCTATGTGTCGATAAAAATCAAAAAGACTTGATTGTACTTGAACAGTTGTAGATTTCGTTTCAACTATTACCGAAAAAAAGCAAATACAAGTGCCTGGTACTATATGCGCAAGATTTCTTAAGCGCTGGATTTACGGTATAGTGCGGGCAGAGGGGAATAAAAGAGAGCTAACACGCTTTTGTTTCTGCAGTGTGGTCAATCTAGAAAAACACAATTCAGTCAAATTGTGGTAAGATATGAGAAGATATGCGCCGAAGGTATGAGATGTGTCAACTAACAATTGAACTCCATCCGATATGCTGTATGCTTATATGTTTACTGTTATGAAACACATCAAAGTAGAAAAATATTATGACAGCTATAAACACTCACTCGATTTGTGATTCTTCGATTTTCAAGTCTACTGTGTCACTTTCATCGTTGGTATCCTCTAATGTGTTAATAATTTAATTAATTACATTTTCTATTACACCATCGCTTCTCCAATATTGCATTTCCAGCTCTTGGATCGTCTTATCGTATCCGTCGCTTCTATAGTAAGTTTCCGCAGATTTGTAGGTCTCGTTAACAAGCGTACTTTGTAAACATTCTTTATTTTTGCCCACGCCAGCTCAGTTGCATTCGGATCACAGTTTTACGGAGGTAGACGGAAAATAGTGTGTCCCCTTTTGAGAGCCATAACACAGATAACATAGTCTTGCTTTTAGATTTGTTGTAAACTGGTTAGCTAATAATTAACCTCAAAATTGCTCAAAATGAAATGGCGTACGTGTGAAAGTTTAGCATATTAGCCACCAGATGTCACAGTGTGTAGCGCATTTCCTGTTTCAAAGTTGTCATCTGTGCTTACGGAAATAGGCGAAACCTACCGAATGAGAACTTGGGATCCGAACGCTCAAGAAATCTTGCGCATATAGTATACGTACCTTATGTCACGTACGCCAAATGCAGAACAGTATTAAGCGATAACTCCCATGTTAGAAAAAATCTAACAATGGACATCACTTTGAATGATGCCGCTCTAAATAATGTTTGCTTTGCATTTATATACTTGATTGCACTTGAATGGTGTTTAGAGATATCAACTGAGGCACTGCTAGCTCTACGTCTATTTGAACGAAAGAATAAACAGATTAGAGCAATATATTGTTAGTTGTTAGATGGCGATCGCGAGTTAAGAGTATCCCAGAGGTTTGCAGTTTGTGGATGCGCTTAAACGGCGTCGGATGTATTCAATGGAACTAGGGTTCTCTCCCTCATTCCTCCCTGCTAGGCAGAAAGAGTCACTTTAAGCTAAGTGCACAGGTTTTGGGGGGCTCCTGTACCTTTACTTTTACCATACATCTATACCCAGATATTGCACCAAGGATTGTCTGTGTATCTTTTTTATTTCCAGCAGATTTGTTAACTTTTGCACAAACATAGACAGCCGCTGCACAGCATAAAGCATAATGCTTTATCAAGGATCAATGAAGCGGAAATAAAACGTGTTGCAATCTCTCTATTCCTGGCCGTGCACAGCAATTTTGTAGTTCATTTTTGTATACTTTCAGTTATACAGTCCAACATTACACCATGACTTTTCAAGGGTATCTATGAAAACAAATACTTTATTTGAAAACGGCATTAATCAGCTGCCATTGTTGCACTTTGCTCATTATATGTAACGAAATATTTAACGAGAGGCTTGCAGAGAGTTATGCTTTTCACGAAACGTTCAATTTACAATGAAACCTCCTTAAAAAGGATCGCGATCGTTCCGGCATTTACTTTCCCTTTACGCAGGTTTCCGTCTTAACAGAGAGGGTCGTTGTTACAGAGAAATTACGAAATACTCGCACAGGTTTACATGAAGGAATAATACAGAATGAAATTTAAATAATAATAGGCTGTTAAGCATTATGTACTGTATTTTCAACTTATATGCAATAATTGTAGTTTATCGACTAGTTTCTCTGTCTGTTTTCAATTTTCCCCTTCCAATCTGCATATCAACTTCATTTGCTTCACCACACACCCCATTCAGAACAATGTTATGGCGATGTTTGAAACTCTCGAGGTATCTATTGGAAGCTCTGAAATTGTCGTTGCCTAATTTTCTTGCTGTCTCTAAAACTTTTCCGTAGGTGAGGGGATCCGTCCGCTTCAGCTGCCGTGGTGCGGGCGCTGTGGACCCTTAGCACTCGTGGTACCTTTGACGTTACTAGAGGAACCTCGGGCCCAACATTTGAGGCCCTCCCTGATTGGGAGTTGTTCGGATTGGGTTGGACTCGAGGAGGCAGAGGTTCCCGATACACCTGGGTGATCGTATACGTCTCCGGACGGGGCTGAGGGAAGCCATTAATATCCCCGCGTACTAGCCAGTATAGCTAGTAGGCCCGGGTCCTTGGTCCTACGGGTCCAGGACTAATGGGAGTAGAACCTCTGGCATTAACTGTCTCTAAAACTTGAATCTGAAGCAATGGTCCAGAAAAATGGTAATTGCTATAGCGCGCACACTAACAAACCTCTCGAACACAGCACGATTTAGCTCGTCATATTTTGTAAATTTTGTGATGCGTTTCACATGCCCTGCTGTTCCCTCTAATCACTCGTCTTTAATTGTTTTAAAATCTCATACATATGAGTTTAAACAACACAGTTAATAAAGTAATTGGTGGAAATTAATCATTTCTTCACACTAGCCGTATATAGGCTAAGGTTATGGATTGATAGAGTCAGCTTGAAATCCAGCCATAGCATTGGATTTTTCAAGTTAACTCTATCAACACAGTTAATTCTTAAGATGTACGTTTGTTCTTTCCGTGTTCTTCAATAACCTTCTATTTTTCTCCAACGATGTCTTACGTTTAGAACTCATTTTACAGAAAATATGTACACACAGACTATGTTTTAAACCTCACAAAAGTTCACAGTTTTCTTCCACTCGTACTTGATCACTTGTAAGAACAAAACTGAGAATGAATACACTGCAAAACAGTTGCACCCTTACCATGTATGGCGGAAGTGAGTAGAGAGGGAGCTAATGGTTTGCTTTCCCTTTTCCTCGAAGGATTACAGTTTATGATTTTGTGGCTCATGGAACTTCGGTGGAAGTGCAGTCGCCCTCAAAATTATTGCACTTTTTAAAATACATGCATTGTAACCCATTACATATCAAGTAATCCGTTTTAATCACATTATTTACACAAATGGTTGCCAAAAATATATTTCTATCTCCGCGTTAGAGTTTCCGGCTTAGAGTATAATTTTACATGGGAAATAGCTCCATTCCGAAATTTATTTTCCGTTTTCCCAGGTTTCCGGCATATAACGGGTCTGTTTAAGGCAAATTTTACTTATTTTAATCTTGTGTTGGCATACAATACTTTATTCATTATTGAGTAATTACTTTAATTAAAAAAGTATATTTATTGTTGCTGGATAGAAACATAGTGTCACCAATCTTAAAAATAATGGATATAAAAACTGAAATTGATGACACAGTGTAATGTGTGCGGGCAAGGGGAAAATGTTTATTCCTGAAGACGTTGTAGCGAATATAATGGGTGGTGCACAGTTCCACGTTGACGCTACAGTTTGATACAATAGTATGGGTACCTCAGGGTTGAGCAATGAGGTTTATCTCAGGGTATGCGTGGATATGTATGAGGAAGGATGGCTCTAATGACACTGGAATGCCTGTTTCAAACTGATTTAATGACTGCTTCTTTTTATCATTACATCAAACTCGAAGTTGCCGACCAAGGGTTACTAATATCACTGTTTACAGTTACTATATGTGAAATGCTTATTACTCGATAAAACTGAATTCGTTCTTTACGTACATATGAACCGAAAAATATCTTCTCTCATCGCTTCTGGTCTGCCTTCGACCAAGACAGAAGAAGACTGCCGTAATCGGCTTCACGCCGAGGACTGTCTGTCCTCACACTATCCACAGCTGTGCGTGGGTGTGTGACTTTCACTTCTGAAGCCTTCTTTTCACACAAAGATTCCCTTTGTTACAATTTTGTCCATTGTGATTATGCGACTTACTCATGCCATTATTAAGGGTCCGAAGAGTATCCTTTTCAAACAAAGTCAAGTGCTGTTCATTCAGGATTCTTACTAAGAAAACCGTTTTTCTCCCGTGTCTTTTGTTAAATAACTGAACCAACTGCATCTGTTCGTGTCATAACAAGTATACACTACTCCTCTGAAATACATTACGATTTTTTACTTATTGCAATTCTTAATTTCTATATCTACGTTATAGGGGATTGTCGGGTGCAACAAATCTCTTGGTCCCTCAAAGGTCTGGTGTACTGTATAATAAAAAGTACAGTTAATGATTTGAGAGGCAAAAACAAAAGAACGTTGAATTAACAAAGAAGCCTATATTCATGAAACGATAAATGTAAACCGTCGTTATGGTGAAGTCACTATGTTAAAGAATATATCAAGAAATATATAATTGCTGAGAATTTATTTATGTTAATTTTCTGATTAGAATTTTAATTTATTTTAATTATTTTAAATTAATTTTGTAATTCTAATTATAAGTTAGATTCAGAAGTGAAATAAATAAAGCAATGGATTTAAATGTTTAATGACTCAATATGATTAAAGTGGCTAATTGGGTTGTTGGCAAGAAATGAAACAAACTGCGATAGTTTGAATGGCAGTAGCACATATATTGATTCGTAATAAATGCAATTGTATTACTTTTAAAAGAAGTGTTAAATAGTGTTCCTGCGATGGTCTGTTTAGAGTAATTCTGCTTTCTTTTGAACTACAAATGTGTAAGGCATGTTTAATCAGTACACGCACAACACAATCAAGAGACTTAAAAACTACTCCAGATAGGAAGTAAAGCTTTAATTACCTAAACGGTAATTGTTGAGTCTCTTCACTTCATGGTCTCGTAAATCTACAGTTTCGCTCAGTATATGTTTTGCTTAGCTTAGAATATAGAACATCGTATACCTAACTTGATAATATATACACACAATCTGGTGCACAAAGTGAAATGGAAGAAGGCAAATGAAGCATAATGTCTGATTAGGTATTTCTGCCTGTTCTAACTTAAACATTACCATTCATAGTACTCGATAATACTGTGACGGGAGTTTTTGTTGGAAATGAGCTTTGTTTTCTGATCTGAGTATTAAGTGGGCCATGTAAGGACAATATAAAAACAAATGAAAGGTTGCTAAGAAAAGAAAATCAATACTCCTGTTTGATGAGAAAAGATGAAAAGTTTCGGACAGAAGAAGAAAATCAATAATCTTCATAAGGAGATGTGTTCTGTAACCTTGTTAGTGATGAGTAGACGTGCAGGAGTAAGGAGTTTTATGTAATTAATGGAATCTTTTTTATTAAAGAAGTAAGAATTTATCGATATGCTGGAGGTAACCTGCAATGATTGACTAGGAAAGAAAATTCAAGTAAACTGTAATCCAGGTAATACAATTAAATTATTTGTTATAAAATTGGACTTCTCCAAAATTGTATTTATTACACTCTGAACCACACCTGAAAACGAGAGATCTCATGGCTCATATTTAAAATAAGATGACACAATTGGTGACCAGAAGAAATTGATAGCCGCAAAAACTCACAAGAGAAGAGAAAGAATTGTGCTTCCAGCATAGAAATCCTGCTTCATATTGCCACCGAACGTGTGGCTGATTAAGATGGAGAGAAATTAGCTACGAATAAAAATATTTTGCTTCAGAACCTTGTACTATACCACGTTTTCTGCCAAATGCTGAAGAGTTTCAGATTCACATAAGTTACATCTTCTTTTAAGGGAATGCATTATTTAATAAAAATCAAGATTTCCTTACCATTTGAGTATACCTACGCAACTAATTTCTCGTATCTATTAATGATGATTCGGGCCCGGAACTTGATAAAAAGTCATATTTTTTCTGAGTCAGCACAAACAATGCAGAAGGCAATATAAATTCATTTCTCTTAAAAATGAACCAATATTGACTACTTTTATTTTACATCTTTATACATTTTTTTAAATATCTATTGACCATTGTTAAGTAAAAGTACTTTTGTTGCATTTTCCTCTGTTTTCTTTCAAACACACTTTTTCTTTCTTTATCCACATGAATAGTCATTGTTGAGGCTGGTTAATGAATTCTGCTGTGTGTAGTATTCTGATGGTCTCTTAGTGTTTACGCAGTTATCGTTATCGATGTAGAAAAAGAGGGTGCTTCCCCGCGTTAAGAAAAACAACACTTGCTCTCACGTGAAAACGTGTGCCTGGGATTCTTTTCCTGGAGGAGTCAGGGAGAAACTACTACTATAATATCAGCTTTCATATACACTATATCAATGTCATAAATAGATGTACTATCTATACTGAAAACAATCTCTGTTCATTCACTTGCTTCTTGTATTCAGCACCTAGTCGGTGCAAGAGCGAATGTTATATAAACCTTGTTGGTTTGTTGAAAGCAGAACCGTGATCTTTCTCAGATAACGCTACAGTTATTCAGCACATTCCTCACAGACATTCTCTTGGAGAGGAACACTTGTTACAACTGCAACTGTTTAGTTTTCATAAACGAAGACGTAAAGTTGCCAAAAGTGGGAAAATTGGTTAAGTTTGTGACAAAATGAAAAACGTATTTCATTCACCAGAAGACCTTGATCATTTCAAGATTACGCCCATGGCATCAGTTGAAGCAGAGAGGAGCTTTTCAAATTAACCCAAACATCTAAGAATGGCAATGGGTCTTTTGTAATGCTGAGTAAGAGGTATACCTAAATATATATATATATATATATATATATATATATATATATATATATATATATATTTCCTAGTATACAAATGTATATGGGATAACTAACAAAATATTTCTAATTATAATAATTAATAAAAATGAAATACACTTTTTTAGTTTTAAACGTTAAAATTGCAGAAGGTATTTACGGTCATTTTCTAAAATTTTAATATCATTTTCCTCCAAATTTAAGGACATCTTATTGGTCATTATTCTTTGATTTTTGGGTCATTAATTTCCGAGCCCTAGTGATGATAAATGACATTCTTATCTGCTGCATTAACTTCAGTACATTTGAGAAAACGTTAACGTCAGTAAGACGCAAGAACAACTGATTAGAGGTGCATTTCGAATAGCATTTCCCATTTGCAGATGAACATAATCATATGTATGCGATTCTAAATCTGTCTCTAAGTCTCTCTGGGGAGACTAACGGAAGAAGCAGTCGAGGAAATTTGTCCTTAATAATAGGGCAGGGAAGGAGCGGGATTGCGGTCGTTCCAGGATCACTAGCTCATAAGACAAGGAAGGCGCAATTTATGTACAAAACCAACGCGGAATTAATGATATGCCCAGAATATTTTCCTTTGCGCATCTTGGTTCTTTACACTAACTTGATGCAAAGTCTGAAGGCCTACTATGGTACATCTTCCTGGTCTCATTAACGTTCATGAGCAGATTTCTATACCTAATCAAATCTTTAATATTTTGATGTGTATTTTAATCTATTCCATGAATTTAATGCACTTAAGTCGGGATCGAAACCAATATTTGGGCTGCTTGCCTTATGAAATAGCAAGAATACAAAGTTGCTGATTTGGGTTCATTCTCTAAATCCCCTGGGCTTTCTGTAAGGGGACATTCTACATTTGCTTAATGGCAATGCCTATTATCATCAGACTTTTATTACTAATGTTCCCTATACTATCTTTTCTGCGAAGACACATTGCACACTTTTATATAATGAACAATCCAACAGTTTAAGAAAGAGCTATTTTATAATTATTATTCGCATTAGAAAGAAAATGAGATCACTGAATCTGCATACATTAGGTTGGGAGTATTAACTCTTCTAATTGCTACAGCAATAAAAAGCAATTCAGGATATAACACAGAAGAAGCCGGGATTATGGTCCTGAGAAGAAAAATTGCTGCATATAAGCGAACAGCTGGCGTTTGTGGCAGTATTTGCAATCATCTATTATACTTTTTTTATCAGAAAGTTTAGCTTATGGAGAGGGAGAGAACGAAATTCTCATTAAATAACACGTTTGCCCATAAAGAGTCAAGTTGCATAATGGGAACAGAGAATAAAATGTGGGAAGAAAATCTATGGCAGTAGTACGAAAACAGTGTTTGTGCAGTTCGTCGGAATAAATAGATGTAGTTGTTAAGGAAACCAGGCTCTGAAAAATGTCTTAAGTTATGAATAATCAGATTATTTAGTAATAAACTTAAGGCTTTTTCAGAGAGATAGGTGAAGACACTAAAGACATTTAAGCAACACTCAGAACAAGAATGTTTGAAGTGTAAAATCAGGTCTATAACCTTAAACATTTCTTTCAGCCCGAAGGTATACGATAATGCGGGTTGGTTTTCAATTTTTCCGTAACAACGACGGCTACGTTCCTGCATTAATACTGTAGTTTTCATATTGAAAAGGAAAATAAAGATAAAAGTATAATTTTGTTTCTAATTAAATTATCTTTAAGATGACTTATACATACTTTGTATAGTACCAAAAAGATGTTTATACATCGCACGTTTGTGATAGTCAAGTTGTTTGTGATAGTTTTATTCTGTCGCTGCTAACCTCAAAATTATCTGTGCTACTTAGGGTTTAGATAAACTGTTATACCGATTCAAATATATATTAGTCTTTAATGCCAAAATATTATTTCAATCAATATTTTAACACAAATATTATAGAACCGAAGCTGCTTATATTTTAGGTTTAACAGAAGATATGCTAAAATTACTATAGCAGTCAGCCTCCAAGACGGCTGATGATACATTTACTCTAAACGGTGGATAGTGTCACCGATCGCATTGTTGTGGCGAGCGCAGCCGGCGTGCATAAAGAGACAGATTAGTGCAACGCGGAGATAAAAGCTTGCCGAAACAGATAAAGAAAGAGACAGATTAGCTGACTGGAAGGTTCGATTTCTTGTTTGTTACAGAACATTCGATTAATTTATAGAAATATGAGTCGAGGTATATAAAGAGTACAGAGTCATAATGGAACTTGATAATCGTGCCCGTGCAGCTGTGTTTTGAAAGTAAACTCTTTTGTTTGTGGTCGAAGACCTTGAAGATTGTATTGTGTATATTACGTAATTCTGCTACTGTAAGGGTTAACCAAAGTGTGTTTCTACGGAAATAAAGAGCATTTTGGAATTTCTGCAAACTCGACTTTTAGTTTTACGAACCCACAAAGTCACAATAGTGATGACAATAAAAAACTGCAACAATGGCGCTCCTGTTGAAATAGGTTTATCAGACTTTGTTGCTATGTGTCAAAAGTATATGACAATTTATCAGAACCCATCTAGATATATTGTAATAAAGTTTGATTTTAATAATGGCTTGTTTTGGATTTTGATTTTGGTATAACTTGTCTTTGACTGGATCATAACACAGGGAATAGTGTCTGATGCATATAACAGCCAATCGCAGGGGTAATTCACCTTTTCAGCGTTTTCTTTGGAAGATACACGAGTTTTCTTAAATATCTATTGCAGTAACTCTTTCGAAAGGTTTATAATGAGGGAAAGAGGACAAGCCTCCAGGGAAATGTGCAGGCCACGTATCCTAGAGGTCCTGGATTGAATTCTTGCGGCCGACCACTTTGACATGGGCTTTTTCATGATTCTTGTTAATCAGCAGGTGCATGCTACAGTGGTATCACTTCTATTACACATTTATCCCCCCTCTCCTCAGTCCTATTTATTACGATTTCCCTTTCAAGTTTCAGGATGGTTTCGGGTGCGTGTAGTGTCAGATGGTGACGAATAAATGGCTTAGGTACTACTCATTGGGAAGAAGTTATCGGTCCTGACAAATGGCAAATGCTAGTCTTCTCATACTCGCCTAGTTAAGTGGAGTTCTCCTTGACTTCAACAGAGGGAAGCTTTCTTTGAGCAGAAAAGGCCTGATTGTCTCTGTGACCACTCTATGGTCTCCTACGATTCCTTCTCGTCATCCGCTCCTCTTGAGAAGCGATAAAATACAAAACATCCATCTTGGGTTAAGGTACACACTGAGGCAAAGAGCGTATGGTAAATTTCGGACGGCGACACATGGACACACGACTGTTAAAGCTTCACAGCAGATTTTCTGGCAATATTGGTAGAAGCTCTCAGATTCTCTTAGAGAGGATTAACTAGGAACGGGAAGGTGAATGAAGAGACAAACCCTGAAACCGCCCTTGGGACTTCTCCCTATCTTCACACTATACCGATATACTTAGAGGTATAGAACAAATGCTGCTTAATTATCAACAGGAAAAAATACATGAGTGCGGATCCTTTTTTTAGCTTTATTCAAAATGTTTCCTGGATTATATAAATACTTTCTTCACCACTTACCTACTGTAAGCAGAGAAAGTACTGCAATCCACCCAAAAATTAGGCATACATTTCACCGGAAATACACATATAGAACATTCTGAATTCAAAATAAAGGCATTTAAAGAAAAAGACCTGTTTAATGCCTATCTATGAATAGCATAACTTAAAAATGAAAATTTGATTAAACACAGACTTGGTATTTAAGTTCAACTTTCAAGGATGATACACGTTGGCTTCCATGAAGTTTCCCAGATACCAACAAATCCTACACCAAATCGAGACAATAGAAGACTGAAAAAAACAGCATATAGACCTTATACCATAACCTTAAAGACCGTGTTTACCGGTGGGTAACACCCCATCTATTTAATATGTTATAGGTAATTTGGCAAAACTATATCCTAAAAGTTACGTACAACAAAAAATTTCAGCAATAAATAAAACAAAAAGTTCCCCAACCCCAAACTACCCTTTGCATGGTAAAGAAGTGCAAGTAGTTAGTTTTTATTTTCCCAAAAATTGTTCTAACTATTTTTCTTAAAATACTGAATGTTTAACAGATTCGCTGGACAAAATGTATATCCTGCAGTTTCTGAAAATAGCCTGTGAAGTCCTTTTTATTCTGGAAGGCTTATACAATTAGTAAACCGTAGAAGATTGACAGTGTCTTGCTATACAAAAGCTGTGGACTTCATTAAAGCAAAGCATGTCAACAGAGCTCTCTTTTTCTAAAACAATTTCTGATTCATTCTATATAACTGCTGGGGTTTTATCTTTCAATTTTCTGAACGTTTAAGTGTTTTTTTTTTGTCTGGTGGTTATGCACAGAGTACGGAATTAATGTGCATATGTTATTTGAAAGGTAATCTGGTTTAACAAGTAGATCGTATTATAGATTCAAACGAATATTTTGAAGAACAGCGAAGGGTTTTGAATGGTGAGTGCAACACGTTGATTCTTTTTCGCATTATTTTTTATGGTGTAATTATTCAGTGCAATATATAAGTAGGTCACTCATGTTTCGGAAACTGATGTTATGTAGAGCCTCAGGCTGCTCCTTAACATGGGGATTTAAGAGTATCCCTACATTAGTTGAACCAAACTATTTTGTTTTTATTCTCGACCAATATGACGAGTACAAAACTAAATTCTCTCGATAGGACTAGCTCTCATTTCCTCCAATGCAGCGAACGTGTTCCGCTCGCCCTCTGTAATCCCATTCTCTCTGTAGGGTAATCAGCAATCGGGAGCATCAGGAAGCCCTCTCGGAAATGGCCTCTTTGGGACTACCCTCCTGACGAGTTTCCACCCGCTAAGCACGAATGTAATAGAGGGTCGCGTACGCGAGAGAAAAATGTGAAGCTCTGGCCCATTTTTACCACAAAGTGCGGAAACTCTAGTCGCTTTATACTGTCCCATCCAAAGGGACAGCATCATTTGCACATGCATATTTTAATAACCTATCCCTGAAACATAGGTTTGCTTAAAATGTGTTGAACCCTGAACATTTCTGAATTGGCTACCTATTTTCACAAAAATAAATAAACGTAGCCTTTACGTGCTTTCCAACAATAATTAGAAAGCGCAGTAATGTGCACATGGTTGCTACAAACATTCATTTTTCTAAAAAATAACTAATATTGGGTTTGTTAACCACGCTCTCAATTGTCAAGACCAGTTCAGCGCCGCCGTTGCGTTGTGATATCGTCAACTGTCATGACGTCGCTTTTAAGCATATTAAAAAACCATCATTCCTGACCCAGTTTGACCCTATGACTTTGGAACCAGCAGGTCAACTCTTAAACAACAGAGCACCACACCGAAGTCTATTCTTCTATGTACTTCAGGTTCAGATACACATTTAAAAAGATATCTAGAAATCGTTTTATTATGCATATATTTACTGTATATACAATGGGAATAGGGGAATACAATACATTTAAGAGCTGGCACCTACGTGATAACTTTGTAATTCTCTCCTTTTCGTATGACCAAGAGTGGGAGGAGATGAAAGAATAATAACTTCCCATCTAGAAAAGTGTAAGTATTTGAAAACTTAAATCAATGACAAGGAATACTCCAGGAATAATATAATTCGACAGTGGATTAGGAGCCCTAGGCCCGACAGGGCTGTTGCGGTACGGGATTCTAATTATGACTAGGGAAGGGGATCTGACACTGCGACTAGTCTTGATCTATTGTCCTATGCCCCCAAGTGGGCATCCCCGAGAGGAAAGATGAGGCGAGAGGAGACAGAGGGCGGCCGTCCCAAAGCGCCATAGCAGTGCAGAGGGCACGGTCTCTACACTTTATTATTAGTAACTCCCCGGCAGGCCAGCACATTCGGCGGCTCATCCGACTGCGGTCTGGTAACGGCCCCACCATACAGGCTCGGACACCCGAGACAGTCCTACGGAGGAGGAAATTTTACTCAGAATATATCGTCCTGCCATGCGCCGCCTAGACACCAGCGGACACTTTTACCCTAAAAGAAACCACCAGAGGAGAGATGATGTGAAATGCTAATGGAGATGAAACAGAGGGGCTGGAAATTCGGGGGATGTAATTAACCTACCCAACATTCACCCGGGAACCCCCCCCCCCCCCAAAAAAAAAACCATGGGTCGGTCGGCCACGGGAATCGAAGCCGAGCCTCACGAATGTAGACTACAGACGACACCGCCTGAGCCATTCCGCTGAATAAGATTGAACTTAAATATCAAATATGGTATTAATCCTATATTTAGTTTTTGGGTTATCTGTTCTCTGTCTCTCTCTCTCTCTCTCAAGCATCTTTTTCAAATTATTTATTCAGGCACCTTCTAAACATATTTCCCGTGATATCTCTGATATTTTCAGGGTGAACTGAAATACTTTCTCTGCTTAATAGTTACAGAAAGACAATGTAAAAGTGTTACGTATTGAAAAATGCACACCAATTATAACAACTCGGCATAAAGATGGTAATACATTTTATGTTTTAAAAACTGCGTTGACGGTGCACCAGTAATACAGAAAATGCAAAGATATTGAAATACAGAGATGGATTGATCTCCTCCATCGAATGACATGAAAAGAATAACAAGGTCTTAATCATAAATCTGGTGGACGAAGATTAATAGGATGTATCCAGAAAAGATGGCTTCAAAAAATATAAGATCGCAGCAGGCTAATTTCTAATCCATGAGGGAAGAAGAAGAAAGTGCGTTTTTTTGTTTTTGCAACCCGTTTTTATCCTCTATCATTTCTGAAAGAACAGTACTGGATTCAAATGAAGTAAGCTGTAGTTTGAGTTAGACTTTCTATAAAATCTTTGTATGATATACTGGATCTTCAATATTAAGTTTCACTATAAAATGTGATATTTCGGTTTCCAAATACCTTCTTCTCTTCCATCTTTCTTCCTTTCTTAGATACTTGTCGAATTCTTTTACATTCATATGGATTTACAACATATACATTTTAGCTTTTGGATGCAACGCAATCTTCCTGTATCTATTGGTTATGTGACAGAAAAAGTACAAAGAGTAAAAACAATTTAAATGCTCTTGAAATCTTTTCCCGGTTTCTTTTGTTCTTTCCTTATTTTTCCTTGTTTAAAGCTAATCACTTTTCTTTCAGTTTAGAAGTAAAGCAAAATTGTTACCTACATTTTCAAATTAATTCAGGGTCTTCTATAAAGCAACGAATTGAATGAACCGTGATTGTTATTATGGGTCTGCCTCAATGAATTATTAATGAAAGGTGTAGAAAAACACCTCGTGCTTCCTTTTGTTGTATGAGAACAAACAACCAGCAAAATCAATAAGCTGCTCACAAAACAGCCACAGAGCAAGGCACCGGAAAGTTACAGTCTGTCTGGAAAGAGGTTTAATTTAATTGAAAATTACCTTTTGCAAATTGTGTTATACTCGTAAACAAAACTGTCGCGTTTCTCAAGTTTATATTTCCCAACTGAAGATCATTTCTACGCAAAGGTCTTCTTCTTGTTTAAGATAAATTATATATTAACACATTTTACTTTCTCTATACCAGCATACAGAAAGGGGAAGTACTGTATTTCACCGAAACCCTCGACTGAGAGGTGTCCGGATATACACGTTTTGGGGCTCTCTCAAAGGCATGTTTAGAGAAACATCTGCTGTGTGCAACAAAGAGCATAACTCGCCTACAAAAAGTATGAAATAAACTTAGCGTATAAGTTCGGCGTTTTCCAAGGCCGTAATATAATGATTTTCGAGAGCATTTGCCACTCCAAACTACCCTTTACGTGGTGTGCCAATTCGACGTCTTCTCCCCCAGGATACACATAAGATTATCATTTAAGATCTACACAGACAATGTAGGTGGGCATTGCTTCAGTAATTACTCATTATAGCCCAATCGACGTATATCGCTCCTGATTGGGCAGTGGGTACCTGGCACTGAACGAGCGCTCCTGGCGGCGACAGTTGGAACATGCGTCCGAACGTGAACCCGGGGCCGTGAACTGCTAAAAGATGTTATTGGGACCACAAGGGAAGGTAGGCTTTGCTATGAAGGGTGACCAGTGGTAAGGTGCGCCTTACCATAATGGAGAACAATTTTAGCCTATTCAAAATTGCTCAATATTCTACAGTATCTTTAGTGACTAATATGTATTTCTAAGCTATCTCTTGAACTTTCACACATAAAACATGCGGAGGCAGTAGTGGAGTGACGACAAATAAATTGATGTATACATTTTTGCGTAAAAAACATGCTTTAATTAAAATTTCAAATAATGCCCTCGTAGTGCATTTAGCGCTCTTTGAAAATTTTGTCAATATTGAAAATCTGTTATAACATATATTTTGAGAGCAAGCTAAAGTCATTATTCTTTGGTATGTAAATTGATTTTTGTTGGAGGAGAAGTTACAAAATACCAAGGCAATTGTATCACTTGTAAAGCAAGGAACACAGAAATACAAATCACGTAAAATTGGATATCCACCATTTAATTTTTGCCCTTCCTACATCTTTGAGAGGGCTCGATCCACATCCATCTTACGCGTTTCAATGGAGAACTATTTATTATTTTTATTATCAAAAATAGCCTAGGGATTTGCATGACAACATACAAATCTTGTCTTATTAGCTTATTATGAAAGGATTTTATATAATTTCATAAATATTTAGATTTCTTTGAAAGAAGCAAATATTTTTTCTGTGCCCAGATATTCTTATTATTGATTTAATTTTTCAATATTGGGTCGTTTGTTTAAACTACTTACAGTATTCAGTTCTTTCTCGCAATGGCATGGAAAAGTATGAAATTTCGCCGGTATGTAGTGATATCTAACCAATAATTATTTTTTCGTAAACTTATTGTAGGTAAATAAAATCTGAAATGGAACTATTTATATTAGGTTTTACTTGTTTCGATTAATATGAAACAGAAAAACAGATTTTCGTAGAATGCCATTTGAACTTACCACATTACATTTGTACATTAAGTCTCTGACTTTGAGCTGCATACAAAGTAAAACTTGTACACAACAACGAGGTTAAACCTTTCTACACGTTACTACTCTTTCCTAAACAGCTGAGCAAAGTCAAGTGTAAAGAGTGTTTCAATACGACGCCGAACGAACATATAGAAATAGTTGCTCAGTTTCTATGTGACACATATATAGTTTATTCCGCCAATAGAGCCGCATAAAAATTATCCAGAATGAATGTGGATTAGGCAGTGATAGGAACAACGACGCGTGCCTCACGCTGTTGGAGTTCGCAGGTATAGGTCACACGCCGTGCCGCGTGCTGTAACTGTTTGTAAAGATACCAACATACTCCGCAGTAGCTTGCTGCTATTAAGAATTTATTTGGCTTATGATGCCGTAATAAAGAAGCTATTGCTTAATTATTACTTATGAGTGTTTAACGTGCTCCAAATAAGCTGGTGGACATATGCAAATTAAACCTTTTAGAGGGAAGTTAATGTTAGTGAGGTTGAGGACAGAAGCATTAAATGATAAACAGAACAGAAGAAAAAAAACACTAAAGAATTTTAGATACATTAACCAAAACTAAATGGCTTATGCAATGAGAAAAGCATTTTAATTCACGTGTTTAATTGTACTAAATAAAGCATTGGTAATTGAAAAGGAAGCTGTTGATATTTACACTAAGTGGTTGAAAGTATTGTACAATTAAGATCATAACAAAATGCTCTGAAGCTAAACAAATAAATATTATCATTGATGTAACTATTTTTACACTTCATATTTTTAATGAAACTAAATTAATCGTGCGTTCGTTGAACTCCCTTCAACTCTTCTATCCATCAAAACCATATCCGTCAATTCCCGTTCGTATAGGGCTCCATATTGCTTGGATTTGCTATCTAAGTATGCGCAAAATCCTCCCTGTTAGGACGGAGTGTGCAGTTTTACACTGAAGTGCAACCTTGCAACTGTCCGAGTAACTAGTCGACTTTTGCACAAATAGCTGCCCTTTGCCCTATTACCTGAAAGGTAGGCTAGGATCACTGATAAAGAGCAAGGAGTAATGTTTTTGTTTTCGTAGCCGGTGCGTCCCAATAACTTTTGAGGTTCGCACACCAGTGGTTCCTGTGCTGTCTTATCACAAAATCACATAATTAATGCTGCATAAAATTATACCTAACAGAATTTCGAAGCTGCGACACCGAAATTCGGACTAGTTAAGTTATGAACTATGCAACGGCTATAATCGCTCGGTGTGGTTTTGAAACAACCTGTATATTATGACAAGGTATTCTGTAGCTCTTTTCATATTGGAAACTATTCGATGTTTTTAAAATTTTTCCACTTGGTGAATTCAATTTGTGGGCAAGATATTAACGATTCAAAAAATAGGCAGTACAGCTTTCTTAAATGAATTGCTCAGACCAAAGCTACAAACTTCTCCCGTAGCCACCACAACATTCCTGGAGCTGTGTTCTTTTCTCTTGGCCAGTAGCTCGTTCCGGAGTAATATGCTAACCTCTGGTTCCCAAGGTCATGGGTTGAAAACCGACGCAGGGAAAAATTCTTAAAATGTCTCTCTTCAGAAGAGAAGCAAACCCGATGGTGCCTTGTCGTAGATTTAAGACACATAAAAAAACCCTGAAGCATCATAAAGAGACCTCTGTCAGCCTCTGTGACCGCGTCCGCCTCACATTCAAGAAGTATTGAGTTCGAACATCGACCAGGGTAAGTTATCTGGAAATGGATTTTTCCGAGGTTCTCTCTTATCCTAAAGATATATGTCTGTGGGCCCTGAGCTCACTTGAGTATCATTTCATCCATTTCATTCATCGTCTAATATGAGCAAACTTAAGCAGTGTTTCGTGATCAATATAGAATGATACACTAAGAACCACAGCAGTTAAAGAGCTTCCATAAGTATAAACTTAATTTAAACTTGGGCATGCAGCATCTTCTGCCTACCAGAATAAAGAGTTGCTTAGAGCTTACCTTAGAGCACTCTTCAGGAAGATTCCTCTGCAGAGGACTGATTACTTCTACGCTTCGCAGCAACATCGTCCCATGTTTTCAATGCTACTGAGGGACCTAACTGAGGTGGAGCTCACTCCCGACTTTCTGATGTTACCAGTGATTTTTTGGTCTTATTCCTGGTCTTATTATCATACATGCAGGTATTATGAATTTACCTATGTTCCATTTTATTTATCTATATTTCATCACATATCTATATTGCACCTGTGCGATGAGCGAGTAGTAGTAGTAGTAGTAGTAGTAATAATAATAATAATAATAATAATAATAATAATAATAATAATAATAATAATAATAATAATAATAATAATAATAATAATAATAATAATAATAATAATAATAATAATAATAATAATAATAATAATAATAATAATAATAATAATAATAATAAAAGTCCCGGGCGCGTGGGTAGGAAAGAGACAGAGCGTGGCGCCTGAGCAGGAGAGCTGGACGCTTGCCAAGAGGAAGCTCCGGAATGTTCCGTCTTTCTGTTGACGCCGCGATGTTTCCGGAAAGTCTACGACATTCTAGAAACAATGCCTGGGTGGTAGAAATAGCGGCAAAGTATGAGAAGGAGTCAGTTTTTCCAGGCCCCCCCGCATGGCTTGCGGGCATCCGAGGTAACCACGGAGCAAATCCACCAGCAGCAAAAGCTGAGCTCCCATAATCTAACCAAGAGTTGTTTGACCTCAAAATTACCCAAAACAAATCAAATTTAATCTACTTCATCGTCAGTGTGCATCAGACATAGCATCCTGTCTTCCTGTCTTACCACTAGCCTCATACAATAAAAATCCATCCTTAAGTATTCTAATAAAAGAAAATCCTCCCTGCGGTAAAACCCAATCCTGGGTGGGCACGCAGCAAAAATCTTCGGGCTAAACATAGCCTGTCAGCACCTTGTGTATGTAAGGAGTCAGTTGTGTAGCTGGGATTTCTTTTGTTTGTTTACCTGCGCCAGAGTACCGAGACGACCTTGGAGACAATTGATTGTCAATTTCACGTCTCTTTGTTGCTGCAAGGGCTGTACAAACTTTCTGTTTTATTGCAATAAAAAAATTTTAAATTTCTGCAAACAGACTTTTGATTCTACCAACCCACGAAGTCAGAATATCAACTGGATTCTCAGTAAACCGTTGATATCATTTCCTTCAAAAGTTACTTCAAATTTTAAACAGCTATACATATTCTATGATATATTTTTTCTTCTATCTCAAATATTATAATAGCTATAGCGGTTTAATGTGAAAAGTGAGTTTAAAATAAATTATATGACACACTTTATTTTTAGATACACTGGAGCTGGAATGTTTGTAAATTTAACAACTTTTAGCAAACATACACGCGTTTCGTCAATATAAGTGAAACAAAATGCATCGAACACGGTATCAGTAATTTATTCATTGTGCCTGTTATTTAAATAACGGAAACATTTCGTTTTATTATTCCATTTAAACTAGTTGATAACAAATGCCTATACACTGAATACAATGGACGCACGGTGTGCTGTAACTATAGTTAAAAAGTATAAATAAGTGATTCAGCAGTGTACCGATGAATTTGTCTAGAACAATGCGTATAGTAGTTGCGATGAAAATAAGAGCACATAAAAAGTCCTAGGTATTGCATTCATATGTCTTTTCCTAAACTTGTAGAAACTCTTGTTACATACATGTATTATTCTACCTACTTGTTGTTTATCGGCATAAACATATGTAGAAATATTTCCTTGCAGGTACAACGGGATTGGGGGAATAGTGAAGGGTAAAGGGATAGTCAAGTATTTTAAGAACTAGTTGCTATGAGAGGGTCTTGAAATACCTCTCTCTTTCCATTACTGAGAGAGAGAAACAAATACCATCTTCTTACTGATAAAACTATACTTAAGTATTTAAACATTCTAACCAATAATAGGGATAATCTATAACATGGTGCACTCCACTCTATTAAATAAAATGGGTGCTTTAAGAGAAATATATTTTTGTATAATAATATTTTGTGTATCTCTTGTTTATCAATTATGCAAAATACATAAAATGTAATGATAATGATCTTAGGGACTATTCCCAGAAAATTAAAATATTTTAACTCATATCAAATAAATATACAATATTTTAAGAGAATCATTCTTGGAAATCTTGTCGCATCTTTGGAACATGCTGCACTTAAATATCAAATTTCGTATTTAAGGATACCCATCTGTGAAAATTGGTCAAAAAGTGCAAAAAATGAAGTTTTTTTTGACTTGTTAAACAGAGCAATCCGTGCACTTCAATTTCCTATTATTTTAATGCATGCAACCCTTTAAAAATTGTGGAATATGACTATTTAAGTGGGTCACTGTAAGTGGGTACAGAGCTTTATATCACTTATTTTGGTCATTTTCTCGTGATTTTAATTTTCAGCGCTTTTCAGAATATAAATTGCTCCACACGATGAGGCTTTCAAACTAGAAGCTTAAAAACATGTGTGCTTGGATAAAAACAGTTCGAAAGGAAATTGATGAGATGATTTTTTTTATGTCACCAGTGTTTGTGCAATTAAATAACAAAACACACATTTCACAAGAAAACATTCAAAATTAATAAATGGAGAATTGAATAATTTTTTTATCATAAACCAAGGGCCAGATTAAAATTTCATCTCATAAATTTACTAATAATATATTAATGAGTATAACTGCGAAGTGTTACTTTTCTGAAACTAAAATTGCATCATGTAGAACAGTTTAATTAAACAATGAAATACTATACATATATCAGTATCCCAAGAACTATTGTGGACAAAGTCTGAAAATTGGTCTGTGAACTATTGTTAATACTAGATACAATAATTTTGTTAAAGTTTTAAGTCAATAGGATTTTCACAGATGGGTATCCTTAACCGACATTTGTTTTGAGTTATAATGTTCACAGACACAGATATTTTTCTAATATATGTATATATATATATATTACTCTAAAAGTCTTAAAAATGTGTTTCCGGTGAAAGCTGGTCCTGGAACTGTGAATGGAATATAAGTAAACAACTAAATTGTAGGAGTAGAAGTTGTTGATTTCAATTGTGATATTCTTATGTTTCATTATATTTCATTAGCATTTGTAAGCATTTTTCCTTTGGTCCAATAACGCATGCATGCACCTAACTGCAAAACAACTTACTATATTGTGGTTAAGAAAGAATATTATTTATCTAATAATCCATTTTTGTGTAATTTACGTTCTCCAACGTTAAGTCATATCGGACGACGAATGGAATGGGTAAAATGGTGCTCAAATGAGCCCGGGCTCCATGGAGCTTAGAGTTACCCGACATTCGTCTATCAGGATAAGGGAAAACCCCTGAAAAAACCTTATCCATACCGAGATTCGAACTCGGGACCTCTTGAACGTGAGAAAGAACCGCTACCACCACGCTGCCGAGGCGGGCAATAATCTGTTTTATGTATTAACACAATGTAAAATTAGCGCGATAATTACCTAATTTATTACATACGTATTGGGAATATTGGTGAAGCAAATATGTATACCGAACTAAAAAACTAAGAAGGTAGCAAATCTACCTGCAATAACATAAGTTAACGTAAAAAATGATGGCGAGCTTTATGGTTATTAATGCATAGTACTGCGTGAATCAACTGGATCTACAATTGACCCTGTATAGAATGGTGAGAAGCCATCAAGATGACCGCTAACGTTGTTAGGGCCGCTCTCTGCCGGGTAGACCCGCTGGCACAAGAGCGGATGTCCTGGTGCTTGACCTTATGGTTCAGTACTCCGAGATCACTCAATATGTCACATGATCGCCAACTCTCTGCGAAATCATGAGTGCCACTAATGGGAGCACTAGGCGTACAGATATAATCGCCTTCCGACCATCAAGCAGACACGGTGGGTCCTTGAATCACATACTGAACGACCCGATAAATTCGACACCGAGGCAAAAAATCCGTTTTCCAACGAGTGGGTGTATGAGTGTATGGGGTTTAAAAGCCTTCGACAGCTATGTCATTTGGGCCCGAGTTTGCCAACGATAAGGTTTTATTAATACAAATATAAACTAGAGGAACTCTTCAACATGTAGTTAAATTGTAGCGCTCCAGAAGATTTGGAAAGGCATGCCCATATAATATTACCTTCACACAATCCTTCGAAACTACTTTTACAGTCAACAAAATAAGTGAATAAGAAATAATTAACTTACATATAATATAGATATTCGTATTTGATACATTTTATTGATATTGATAATTGTTAAACGTACAAGAACATAGCTGCATCGGTAGCGTAGATGGTAGCGTGTCTGCCTCACGTTCGAGAGGTCTCGAGTTCGAATTTCGGTTAGGGTGAGTTACCTGAATAAGGTTTCTTGCGGGGTTTTCCCTTATCCTGATAGACAAATGTTGGATAACTCTAAGCTCCATGGACCCCGGACTCATCTGAGCATCATTTCACCCATCGTCCGATATGACATTGGGAGGACGTAAATCACAAAAAAGTACAAGAACATACTTTCTTCTCATGTAACTTATATGCCTTATTTCTACATCAGTCAGATATGGCTTTAATAAATAAATGACTACCGCAGTTAAGAAATGGAAGCAAGTATATTTATAATTTACTGCGAGTAATTTTGATTTTGATATGCAGATGCCTTGCATTGTATTTATTTGTATACAGCTGCAAATGGGCCATTTTGTAACAAGCAGAAATTCATAAATAATTAAAAACAAAACTAAGTAATTATTTATCACCTTCGCTACGGTTGCAGTTAATATATTTACTGCTTCCACTGACATTTTTCTCAAGAGTGTCATACAAAATATTACATATATACTTTGTGGTATACTATTTATTGTATTATTCAGGAATAAATGTTTCATAATACAGTTTAATCAGAATGCTATTCACTTTTATTTTATGTACGAAACTGCAGTATATCCTCAACGGCTGCATGTGGCGGAGCAGCAAGATGGGTTACCAAAATTGCCCTTAATAGGATTTGTGACAGCCACGGGGAATGCCCCTGTGGGCAACTCTAATGGCTTCTCCTGGTAACCCAATAACGAAGTGCACGCAAATTGAGGCTAGAGGCAATTAAATGCAGTTAATATATTCCTAGCACCTACACAACGTATGCAAGGACGTGAATGTATTTTGGTCTCGATTATAAACTATCAAATCCGTAACTACAGGTTTCTAGGTCATATGCTGATCATGTTTACCACTAGTCTCCTCCTGGCCAAAAATATAAATCACACAGTTTTGATGTTAGATTTAGGATAAGATGTACAACAATTTATATAATATTCTCTAACTTCTTTCAGCGCATTTATTTATTCTTGTCTCTTTAAATATGGGGTCCGGAATTCTGACTGAGGTCTTAAAATTTAATGTTCATGAATACACTGGTACCTAAATGGGATAGCGCAATGTCTTCCTCCGTACTATTAATGTATTAGAATCCACCACACTCGGAATACCTTCAATTTATCTCTTATTTGTCTGATATCGATTAAGCTTTTGTTTGATATGCCATTATAACATACTTTCGTAAAATTTCAGATTTGGGATTACAACATTCTTTGCAAAATTTCGCCCGGGTTCGATCCCAGGTGACCACAAAGTGAGATTTGTGGTGGACAACACGGCTCTGGGACAGTTTTCTCCGGGATCTCCGGTTTCCCCCACCATCTCATTCCACCGGTGTTCCAACTACATCTCATGTATCATCAGTGTCACCAACTTCGGTGACGCCTGAAGTAAAAGCGGACGTTAAACACTACACATTTCTCTCTCTCTCTTTTTTTCAAAAGTGCCATTACCACTGGATAATTTGCTCTAGACAAATTATTGAATTATAATTTTTATTTGGAAATATACGTTCTCGATTTCCAAGTACCCATGACTATTTGTACTTCTTTTCTAGAATACTTGTTATATGTTTACATATATACTAATGAGCTAAAAGGGCACTAAGACTTCTCGTGTAACGCATTCTGAATCTCTTGTAAGACCTGCTCACGCCAGACAGTTCTAAATAAAGGCAAAACCGATTAATGTCAACAGACATGTTTAATCTGACCCTAGCCTGACTGCCTTTCTCCTTGAGAGGTCTGGCTTTTGGCATCTCAACCCGTATCTGCCAGATTCAATATCCGGCTAGAGCAGGAAAATGTTTCTTTAACAAGAATCGTTCCCTACCCTCCGCAAAATCTGCAAGAGCGACTGTGAGAGCAAGTGGTTCCTGAAATGCAACCAACGCAGTATTAAAAACTTACCGCTCGATGAGTATAAGCGTAAGTTATAACTTAAATCACCATAAGATCTATACTTTTGTTTTAAATTTTTACCTATCCTAGCGTTTACCAGTTATGCAAAACGGAATAAAGAGAACCTCAGAGGATGTTCCCAGAAATTCAAGATAAAGTTCTAGTAAGAGAGATCAAGATCTGAAAATAGTTACTTTTCATTTTCAAGTTAAGGGTCTTCTTGATGTTTACTTCATTTGCCATGAACGTTTTAAATAAAAACGTATGATATTTTAATCACAACATTATGTATTATAACAAGTAAAAGGGAGCAACGTGTTACCTAATACGCTAAAATACGCTAAATGAGTTTAAGTAAGAATATTTCAAGGTTGTACTGATATACATTTTAAGTTAAATGTTTGCAGATCACTGAAATGTAATTTAACTGTATCTGAAGTAAGAAGGTCTTCTTTTTAAAGCCTTGTCTCTTATCGTTCTCTTTCTCCCCCACCTCTCTCGCACACTTACATGTACATACAGTTTTTGTAGGTATACTATACTGGTCACCAAACTAGAATGTGATTGACAGTTAATAAGCACATGGAAAACCGCTGTAAATAAACAGTACAGGGGATGAGTACGTCATAACGGTTGTCATAGTAACCATTAGAAGGACCAATTAGAGTCGAGACGTTTCCATGACAACGTTAGACACTACACCCTGGTTGCCAATATTCTATCATGTGCTTAGCTGACCTGCGGGCGAGTTACCCAAACGCTGCAGTAAACACAATAACTTGGCTTTTGTTTCTCTTCTGATAACGCTGCGTAAACAGAATGCCTTCACGTATCTGTTGCTGTTATTTTATATAAGGTTACAACAGAGATCCTGTATAATCGCCCTGTTCAAACGGTGACCATGGATTTATCTTGGGTAATAGATACCTCTCAGATAACGTACTGATTATTCTTGTAAGAGTGAGAGAGGAACTGACGCGCCTCCCGGTCGTGTGCTAAGCACCAATGAACGCATCACTTCAGCCAATGGAATTCGCAGAAATCACAAATGACAGATATACGTTTACTCCGCGTGGAGTAATCAGTGCGTTATCTGAGAGGTATCTATTACCCAAGATAAATCCATGGTAAGCGTTTCAGCAGGGCGATTATACTGGCAAGTTCTTTTTCATTTAGTGACAATTTCCCTTGGTTTACGTGTGTGTGAGTTCTGTATCTGTGCGTGTGTTGCGAAAATTTGCAATTGTGTTTTAATGAATGTTTAATTATGTCTAAAAATAGTGACAAGCGCAAACCTGAACATGCTCGGGAACTATATTTGGTAAAGATATTCCAATTAAAGGACAGGCACGAGAAATACGAGTAATATGCTCCGTGAGAGAATATTCGATGAGGAGAAATTGAAAGGGGAACCTATTATTCCATTCTCTCTTAGGTACTTGATACGACTTCACGTGCTGTAGGTATCAGTAAGAACAATGTCGTTAAGATTGGGAAAGAAAAGTATTTTAAAGAAGAAAGTCAGGCATCGGGGTCTAAATTAGAAACTCCCGAAAAAGAAGTATGTAAGCAGCATTTCCTCACTTCAATAAGCATCAAAATGTCACAGGTATGCCTAGTATGTTACGATGATCTTTACATTGATGTGTCCTTGCATGTTCTAGCGTTTGCCTGTAGATACACGATTTCTCTATTGTCTTTGTGTACAGTATTAATAATAATAATAATAATATTAATAATAATAATAATAATAATAATAATAATAATAATAATAATAATAATAATAATAATAATAATAATAATAATAATAATAATAATAATAATAATAATAATAATAATAATAATAATAATAATAATAATAATAATAATAATAATAATAATAATAATAATAATAATAATAATAATAATAATAATAATAATAATAATAATAATAATAATAATAATAATAATAATAATAATAATAATAATAATAATAATAATAATAATAATAATAATAATAATAATAATAATAATAATAATAATATCAATTGCAGTCGCAACTGAATCACCTACGCACGCGTAATCCTATCGCGCTCTCCACATATCGCCTCTCCATACGAAATGTCAATCACCTTCTAGACTGGCGACCAGTATAGCAACGTCATTCATGTCATTCATAGAAGACCATACTAGGTGGACGCATTTGAAGAATATATAAAGATACTATTTAATTTTTTGCTTTTGCAATTCCAAGTATAAAGACTCAATTTCGAGAGAGCAGAAAACTTCTATCTCTTGAATATTATTTCTGAATATTTCACTTCAGGAAAAATTTGAATAGCAGAAGACCAACGGTTGTAACATCAGCTAGGAGTTCAAAGTGTTTACACATAACGACTGCAAACGTTTCTTCAAACATGCTCCATATTTCCTTCAAATCAAGAATCTAGAACTTCAACTTATTTTATGCAATAGGTATACTGCGTGTTTTATTTCTACTTACTCCATATCTTCAGTAGCAATACTCATTTCTACGAGTGCATGTTAACAGATGTTCTTACCTGGAAAAGAAAAAAGAAACAAAGTTACAATAAATTATAGAGAAACTTAATATAACGTACCATCTATGAGAACAGTGCCACATAAGAAAACATAATTACAATTTTGTAATGCATATAATATTTTGTTTCAAAATACTGCCATTAGTATTTATTTTCCAAATATTTTAAAGTTTAGTTTTTAGCCATAAAACTATACCTACACATTAAACCATACTAAGTGCTGTGAAATGATGATGATGGTAGTAGTAGTAATAATAATAATAATAATAATAATAATAATAATAATAATAATAATAATAATAATAATAAATAATAATAATAATAATAATAATAATAATAAATAATAATAATAATAATAATAATAATAATAATAATAATAATAATAATAATAATAATAATCATGACGATGATAATATTGATAATAGGAATAATAATGATGATGAATTGATGATGAAAAGATGGATATACATGGCATGAAGCAAAATACACCTTTGGAGATACTGAAATCCATTGAAAAACGATTCTTGTCCTTGTCCTTCCGTAACAAAATACCATTGAACAGATTAGAATACACAATAGGAATATCATACTTTGTTAATCTATAACAGCCTGTTTCAACTGGAAATATTATACTTTGTCAGCTAAACACCAACCAATTTAGATGCCTCAATAACAATTATTTCAATTTATTTTTAATTTAAACCCCCCAAGATCATTAATATATTATATAAACCGGCAAAACCACGAAAAATGTGTAAAATCGTGCATATCTATACAAAATAGTAATAAGGGTTCCAAAAAGTGCATCTGTAGCTACCCAAGAGTAAGTAAGAGACCAACACGTAGCACCTAGCAACATGAACCGCTCCAGTAATTGTAATAAAACTTGTGTTTGCCAATAGACACAGTTTGTGTTTAGCTCTGAAAACAGTGTATTTTGTTATGTTGGGATCTAACCCTAGTCCAACTCTGATATCGCTGTAATTGTCGCTTCTACACAAATGTCTCCGAGAATTGGAACACGTAACATTGTAGTACATAGACGTACAACTCAATATGGCATCTACACTGAAAGGATTGCTCTAGGAAGACGACAGAGAATGCATTCCACGTAGTGCAATTGAAGTCTGATATGGTGATCGGTGTTCATGCATGCAAAGCACGAGAGAACGTGACTCGCGAGTACATTTTGATTCGCTGTGTTGGTATCTTGCTTTCCGTCACTTCAGAGGCAGGAACACCAGCGAAGACGAGTAGGGAGAAAGCTACAGGCATAGAAAGGATGACCATACACAGATGATATACCTACGCTCTTTCTTTTACTCTTGCTTGCTAAATCTCCCTCGGCATGCTCAAAGCCAAGGAATATCGCTAACGCGCTACGACGTCATCTCGGGAAGGGGTAACCACCGATTGATGCTCAATGGTTGACAGTTCCCGACCCAAATCAGTGCTACTGCGCAATCTGCACTTACTCGCCTTGGCTAATGCTCCAGACAATATACCTGAGGTCTGTTTCACATCAACCTTGCTCCGTACCATTCACGTGAATTACTTCATCTCTCATTAGTTACTGTCGTTGAAAAGTTTTTGTGCGGTAAAAATTACTTCCTTATTTAGCATAATGATACATCTTAGTATATTGAGCCGACCGCTCGCTGCTTTACCGGTCGGGAGGTCTGGCCTGGAGTTGCCGTGTTTTTTTAAGCGCTTGGTGGTGTTGGGTATACGAACCGAGCTTTCCTCACAAGTGGGTCTGTACCCTTGTGCCAGTCGGTGTAAGTGGCTCCCCTGGTCAGTAAGGGGTAAGTGGCGGACATCTAACATGTAATAATTTCTTTCTTTTAAGAGCGCTTTTAGTTTTCGGCCTGGTGCCTTGTGCTCGTAAGATTGGAGTACTGTTGGCAATTTAATGTCGTAGTGGGACTAAGGTTCTTTATAAGGAAGGAATCAAAACAATTAACCTGTATATAATGAAGGAGTGAAATAAAATAATATTTAAAACAGATCCACCAATATTTTTGATTAGGCGTATGCAGAAAGGGGCACACCTCCACCTCGTGACAGGTGTTACTGTATACCTTTCTACATGTATTCCTTCGGTTCCTTGTTGCCTTCCTGTCATCCTGTGTTATTTGTTAAAAATTTTCACCCTTCCCTCTGACGAGGATCGGCGCAAAAGTTGGTAGCAGAGCGTGGTTAAATATATTTTCCCAGGTAAATAGAACTTTGTCTTTGGTGTATCTGAATTTGGTATATCATGACGACTCTCGTGGAAGTGCATCTTTTGAGGAAGGCTGAATTGCTATTTGAATTGGGTAAGTGAGGTCAGGAATTCGCGTCCGCACCTGAAATGCCAGTGTTGGAGATTACCTTTAGGCAAGTGAAAGACAAGCCTTATATCAAGTAAGGTGACCATGATGGTGCTAGAATCGCCTTCGTTATATACAAGTTAATTTTATTAATTAATTTTTAATTTAATTTTTTATTTTTTAATTTTTTCCTCTATTCCTACCTTAAAAAGAATTTTAGTCGCACTACGACATTAAATTGCCAACAATAATCCTATCTTACGAGCACAAGGCAGCAGGCCATAAACTAAAATTACGTTTTAAAAGAAACAAAGCATTATATGTTAGATGTCCACCACTTACTACTTAACGGCCAGGTGAGCCACTTACACCGACTGACACAGTACAGTGGGCACAGACCCACTTGTGAGGAAAGCTCGGCTCGTGTATCCAGCGCCACGAAGCGCTTAAGATTAAGAACCAATGAAATCTGTAATTAATAATCCATGTCGAATCTTACCTACATAATTTCTTATATAGCAGACAAATCCTACTTTAAATCCCTCAAAATGAATTAAATCCCTATAATATTAGACTTCTTTAGGTTCACAATCGCAAAACCCTACAGTATTTGGGCGATTACTCGAAGAGTAGTACATATGCATGATGCTTACTTCAGATTGCAATTATGATGCGAATGCATAGAACACATAAATGGACTTGAGACTTAAAGCAACTTGTTGACCATTAACTACCATTATCTACAGCTAATAGTAATAAGACACGCTATGTATTAAAAATGGGTCAACTTGTCCTGTCCAGGTGCAAACTCGGGACATTCGCATGCCTGCTATAACTTACAATGCCGTTTCAGCCTACGAGCGCTTACTTCAGAAAGGGAAAAAGTTTTTTACAATCTCATTATAATTAACGTAAGGAAGGTTTAACAACTGGGTACATAATAGAACATAAGCAACTTATGCTTTTCATTCTCTTCACCTTCTTCCCCATGCGCTTTGTTTCACCACAGGTAAGCATTTTCACTGTTTTTACAAATCATTGAAAGAATGCCAGCAAACAGGATACCCCTACAGCATATATTACATATCCCAAGCACACAGAAACCCAGAACTTCCGAAGAAAATATGGACACAACAAGAAAGATTTTGGAACCGCAACATGCCTAATGACTGTCTAAACCATGAAGCAGAAGACAAATCATAATTTACGCTGGAGTCACGAGTCGCAACAGCGACCTAAATAACTCAAATCTCCCCCACGTACACATATCTCATAAGAATTGTGACACGACCTCTCAGTGCACGTGTTCATAATACCGTTGGTAAAAATGTAGTTATCAATGTACGTTGTTAGCTATGGATTTTTTAAATAAAAATAAAGCAGTTTATCTACTGGACTCCTTTGCTAAATTTTGAAGAAAAAAATTATTTTAATTTTTAAATACGTAATTGGTATTCATTTTATTTTCGATGAGTGCCTCCATAAGCACCAGACCACCTTTGTATTTTACAGCTACTTATTTTCACATTCAGTGTGTATAAATTAAGAAATATTTCCTTTAAAATGCAACAGTGCCTTTCAGTTATAGTTCATTTTCATTAAACATTACGCATTTCACTGAAAACACACGAAAGGCAAAGTTAATTAAAACCCACCAAAACTGTCAATAATGTTTCTGTAATGCAGTAAACAAAATGAAGTGGTATCGTACACATTTCACTACGCAGTGGTTCGGCTCTTATCCGGGCAACACGACTCCCCCATCCAATAGAAAAACAAAAGTTTCTGGACGAGTAGAGTCAAACTGAAAAATTAAATGCCATAGCCGGGATTTCAACCACGTATCTCCCGCTCTCCGTGCGGTTGCTCTAAACCACTGACCTACTATAGCCAACGTGCTGACATGACATTAAATTCATCCACACGGCTAGTGCGGAACAAATGATTATTTCCACCAATTTACCTGAAATAAAAACATAGTGGTTTAACTATGAAGTCTGGGAGTTAAGTACTTACAGCATAGTAAGTCGCCACAAAAGGTGCGTGACTCATAGCATATGAAAACCCCTAGTGGTCTACCGGGAAACATACGAATCAGTTGAATTTACTGTCATATCAGCACGTAGCCCATAGTAGCTCAGTGGTTTAGAGCAACCGCACGAAGAGCGGGAGATACGCGGTTCAAATCCCGGTATGGCATTGAATTTTTCAGTATGACTACTCATCCAAACCTTAGCCTGTTGTGTGTTGTTAAATCTGTGCATTTCAAAGCACTTTTCCAGAAATATATGCAGAATGGCACAAACGTTTCATAAATTATATCAATGTGCCTCCTCATTGAGATCTATCGCTGCCCTTAGCAATGACATCTATATTCGTTAAAACCAATAAAATCATTTTAGTGGTCAAGGTAATACTGATGTCCGTAGTTCAATGCGAAAGCCTATCAACTGGCTAATAGAGTTTCAAATTCTTTAAGAAGCCTATGAAAGTTTGCCAGAAACTCAACCAAGTTGATTTATAGCTGCCAATGTCAACGGAACTATCAAACTCCTTCAATCCACAATGGAAACAACCAGAAATCCTGTCCTGGGTTTGCATGAAAGCAGAAACTCGTGGTTTAATGCTGGTTCTCCTTACCAACGTCCCAACTTCCTCCCTCCTGCATGAATAGCAGCGCATTGCATCTGCTGCCAAGTGTATGATTTGAAAACTCGGAACAACTTCGGATTAAATCGTTTCGCTAGGATTCTAGATTGGCAAGTTTACTACGTGACTCGTAGCCAAGTACAAGTTATCTACTGAGGCATGATATTCATGTTAAAATGGTGTATAGAAAATTAACTGTACGATTTTCTGGCACACGAGGAGCATTAAAATACAACTGATCTATGTATGTATTCTATGACAGTAAATTGCAAGAATAATCAGTTTTATAGGGTGCAAGAGATATGCACATAGCTATTAGCTGTTTAAAGCTCAAACATTTAACATCTTTATCTTCTCTTTTATAATAATGCCAATAATAAATTCATAATAAATACAACAATAAGCCTGTAAGCATGTTTATGGTAATTTTCCTGTTTTTAATGGATTACCGATGCTGCCTACCGGGAAGCAAAGATTTGAGTTTTAAATTTGATTTTACGGTTGCAAGCATATATCTGAGCGCTTATTACATTCCAGAATGGTTTGTCCTACGATCGCACATTTAAAACACATCAAATCCCAATTAGAAAAGAGATTCGTCTTATGGCATTCTAATTATACCACCTTCCATAGGAAAATGAGTATAGATATAAACATTTTCCGCAATCTAAATTAACTGAGAAGTTAATTATTTAACCCTGAAATAATTATGAACTTTCCCTCTTTGTAATATGCGAGTTTTCGATGTGCTGAACGCATTTCTGAGTCTAGTGAAACAGATTAAATAATAAGCACACAGTTATAATAGTAACAGTAATAATAATAATAATAATAATAATAATAATAATAATAATAATAATAATAATAATAATAATAATAATAATAATAATAATAATAATAATAATAATAATAATAATAATAATAATAATAATAATAATAATAATAATAATAATAATAATAATAATAATAATAATAATGCATCGCATCTGAAACATTTGTCTCTATTCATGATAGATGTCTTCCATCGAATCTTTCTGCATTGCTGATACAAAATACCAGACCTACATTTTGTGAGATAATTCCTTACTTCAAAAGGTGTACATTAAACACTAGCTGCCATGCTAGGCGCCTCGGGTTCGATTCCCGGCTGGGGGTGGGGATTTTTCTCCAACCAAGAGTATTTCCCATCTTCCCCAGAGTCTGGCAGTATGAATGAGAGTGCGAATGTGTGCGTGATCTAATGCTACAACCCAACGTTTACGAGTTAACACTTTCGATATGTTCCAAAGGAGAAAGGCCGCCGATATGACCAATGCAGTTAAAAGGCGGGGTATAAATGGGAAGAAAAGTTAAACATTACACCCATTAATATGGGATTTAAGTTTATAACTAGGGATTTAAATTTCTCAGAATTTGAGATAACAACTGTCAAATAGTTTAAGCTGATAGTCAGGAAAATAATAGTTAAGAGTCTTGACTTCCTTATATACGAAGTATAGTAGTTCAATTTATGGCGACAAAACTGATTTCGATTACAAAATGCAATAACCTTCTTCTCCAATCCCCTGCAGTAGTAACTTCCTAAGTCAACAGGTGGCAGCACTGCATCCTATTGCAAAATGGCTGACATCGACATTCGTATTAGACAGCGTTCTGTTATTGAATTTTTGACTGCGGAAGGTGAAACGCCAATTCGCATTCACGAAAAACTAAAAACTGTGTACGGTGATGCGACGGTGGATGTCAGCACTGTTAGACCATGGGTTCGTCGCTGTTACGAAGCTGAAGGCCAAACACCATTGGCAGATGAAAAGCAAAGCGGCAGCCGGTGACTGCAGTGACTCCATGCAACATTCGGCGAGTCGATGACATCATTCGTGGTGATCGCCGGGTAACTACAGGTGAATTGTGTCGCATTACCTCCCTCAGTAAAGGCAGTATGATGACGATTATTCAACAACTGGGTTACTCAAAAGTTTGTTCACGTTGGGTAGCAAGAATGTTAACCGCCCAAAACAAAGAAACAAGGAAAACAATAGTCTCCGAACACTTGCAGCGCTTCAATTTGGAGGGAGATTAGTTTCTGGAAAAAATTGTTACTGGAGACGAAGCGTGGATTCTTTTTTTGAACCTGAATCAATGGTGGAATGGTATCACACAACGTCACCGAAGCAAAAAAAAAAAAAAAAAAAAAAAAAAAAAAAAAACAAAAAAAAAAAAAAAAAACTCTACAGTGTTTTGGGATGCAGAGTGTGTGCTTATGATTGATTTTCTTTTCTGAGCAGGGATGCACAATACATTCTGTCCAATACGTCAGAACTCTCAAAAAGCTGAAAGCAAGTCTTCGCCGAGTTCGCCCAACAAAAACTATGGCGGATGTTCTTCTTTTGCATGACAATGCAAGACCACACACCGGCCGTTACACTACTGCAGAAATTGAGAAATTGGGATGGCAAGTCTTAACTCACCCCCAATAGAGCCCTGACCTGACACCATCAGACTTCCATCTGTTCGGGCCACTGAAGGAAGCTCATCGTGGGATTCATTTTGAAGTTGAGGAGGCTGTGAAAACGTCCGTGCGTCAATGGCTTAGGAAGCAAGAACGTGTGTTTTACTACACTGGAATACATGCCCTAGTTAAAAGTTGGACCAAAACTGTGGAAAAGGACGGAGATTATATTTAATAGTGACAAATTAATCTTCAATTTTGTAGTTTTCAAGCTATGTAAATTGGATTCAATTTTCTTGGCAATTGAAAGAGAAAAAAAATAGGAGGCATTACTTTTTGACCCACCCTCGTATTTTCCCCTGCCTCATTAAAAGTATCCGTTTCAAGAATTAATGGCTGGTAACTGTAGAAACACATATAATGAACGCTAGATTTTTTAACAATTTATAATTAAATCCTCCAAAGCGGCTTTAAAAATTTGCAAAAGTTGTTCTAACTCGTTCAGTTATATGGATTTTTTTTAACAGTGGTAACCATGCTGTTAACAATGCCGCGAAACAGAGCCTGGTAATATAATTTATAACAGAGGTAGGTTGATACCCAACCTTCTCACAGCAAATGAACTCGCCCTTCTCGCTCCATGAACATCCTCAGCGGCAACACCAATAATGCAGTTTTCGGAAAACGCTGGTGGAGTACAAGCGCAATGATTCAGAAGAACTGGTTGAAAATTGAATACGCTAGAGGTCGTAATGCAAGACAAAGTCAATGCTGGCCCCGTAGCTCAGTCGGTAGAGCACCTCCCAGCTGTGCAAGGGGTTCCGGGTTCGATTCCCGGCTGGGAGTGGGAATTTTTCATCCAACCAAAATGATACCTCATCTTTCACGTGATCTAATGAATGAAATACGAAGTACAAGCAATCCCACGTATTCGAGTTAACACCATTGCTATGTTCCAAAGGACAACGGCCACCGATATGACACTGCAGTTAAAGACAAAGTTAAAGAGTGCAGTTAAATAGAACATAAAAAAGGTCACAAAGGATTGCGAGTAAAGGATGGATTAAAGTGCTACCTTTAGCATAAAATAGCAAGATATCCTGTAACAAGGGAAGATCATATGCACTTTGTGAACGGATCGCAACGTCTCGATTTGTGAACTGGACAATACAGAACTATTCCATTTAATATGACAAAAAATAACTGATATGTGATGCACTATGCATTCACTTGGAGCGCTAGTTAGGGTCTTCAAAGGCGACTTATTAATTTATTACTTCAATAGTATGCATTGACGAAACCTGGACCAGAATCTTTGAACCACAGATGAAACGCCAATCAAACGAGTTGGTCATCACAAGTCACTGCGAAAAGGAACAGTTTGGCAGACCGCAAGCAGACCTATGCGGATGTTATCATAAAGCTTGACCTATCCCCAAAGACGTACTACTGATTACTACTGTATAGTTTTCAAAATAATCTACTAGCTCTAAACTCTAAGACGAAAACTACCTACAAGCAATCGATCACCGATCTTATAAGACTACGCAACGCAAATCTGATCCCTCGGCTTACATATCACTGGAACTTGTAAAAGTTGTAAAAGTTAAAACTTGGTATGTATCTAAATAAAGCATATATGTCGCCATTAAAAATTTATATGAATATCTATGAATTCTCAAATTTTGTATTAAGTACCTATCTACTTTAATCGCAAACTGTACTGCAATAATTTTAATAGTTCCTGAGATTACGAAAATTGAAGGTAAAGAATACAGCGAATATAACTGAATTAAGTTTAACTGAAAGAATGAAGGATAATTAATAAAGGCTGGAGAAATATGCGCTCGTATGCGATACAAGTTAGCTGGACGCAAAGTAAGAATGACGTCAGATGTACAACACAGTCATTATTATAAATGTGCAAACAATTGCCACCAGAAGCAAACAGTGAAGCATTGCCTTGCAAATCTATGCAGACGAAAAGTCAAGGTGTAGTATAACGCGAGTGTTTTGTTTCTTCTCGCTATACCTGTCATCGTCAGGTTGTACGTACCTGTAGTTGTTTACATGGGCGACGGATAACAGTACAGTCCATGTGCACACTATGGAAAAACGAACATATCTCCGGCCTTTAGTAATAAAGATAGATAATATCTTATATCTTATTCATAATTTATACAGATGATCTGATTAGAGAGTGGATGTTTAAGATTAACAGAGACATTCATCTTGCACCAAATTTTAATCTTAAGACGATCTTATTTGCGGATGACTAAATAATTATAAGAAAAACTGAAGACGAGCTGCAAAGAACAGAATATATTTTTCAGAAGTTATGTAAGAATTGTAATTTTAAAATTTGCACAAATAAAACAAAAACAATGGCGTTGTAAGGTAAAGACACTATTAGAACCAAAATAGTAATTGATGATATTATCTTAGAGCAAGTTACGGGTTTTAAATATTTGGGAACATATGTCAGTTATAAATATGAAAATGATTTAAAAAATAAATTACCAATGTTTCAACAAATATGCGGCATAATAAACAGAAGCCTAAAAACTAAAACCAGAAAAGAAACACGGATGAAATTTTATACAGTAATGGCTGTACCTGCTTTTATTTTTGGTTCTGAAACATGGACATATGAGATTTTTAAGAGCAGTAAAGGGATGCACTCTTTTAGATAAAATTCCAAATGAAAAAATAAGAGAAGATATAGAAATAAGTTCTTTAGAAGAAAAAATAATAAATTATAGAAATGAATGGAGAGAGCATATTGAGAGAATGCCGAGAGATATGATCCCAAGAAGAGTTATAAACTATAAGCCTAGAGGAAAGAGACATCCGGGAAGACCACGAAAACGATGGTCAGACATGTTTTAAGCCGGAACAGGTAGCATTGTCTAGCCCTTGGAGTGAAGAAGAAGAAGAAGAAGAAGAAGAAGAAGAAGAAGAAGAAGAAGAAAGAAGTGCAAATTTTATTCTTCAGTTTGGTGCCTCTGGAAGTAACACGTGTGCAGTCTCTTGAAAATTCAAGCAGATCTTTACAAATTTCCACAAAGTGTTTACTTAGCAGACACAAAAGAAAAAGAAACTGACTTGGGCCCAATAATTCTGTATCTCTCGGTATCTAGCTTGCTATGTAGTTTTCAAATTCACAGACGCGGGGTTCGTGAGGAAATTAGGCACGCACATGTGTATGCGTTGGGTGCGATTTAAAAGTTTAATCCCTTTCCCTGTCGACTCAGTTTATTAGGCGCTGGTCTGTGATCCCAAGTCGCGGGATCAAATTTGGCCAGAGAAGAAAAGTTTGAGTATGCCTAGATTTATTGGCATGTAAAAGAACGCATTCGAGACAAAATTTCCCACACCTGCGGGGCTGATATAATCATAAAATATACAGCGTTGTTAACGAACAAAAATAATACTAATAACATCCTTCGCAAATAGTATGTACAACCGACCCTAAGAGGACCCTTCGGAAACAGGCGACTATAAAAATATAATTTTCGATGGTGAGAAAATCAATATTACCAAATATTGCTCATTTAGATAATTGTGAATGCAATTAGCCTGCCCTTGCTTTCTCTACGTACGCGTTACCAACGAATTCTATTGCTAACCTTTTGTATGCTTTATGCACTACTAGAATTATTAACGTCTGCTACATTCTGGAATTTGTTTCACGAGGAAGAATGGAGTACGTACAATAGAATTAAATGGAAGAAAGCACGACTCCACAAATCAACCGAAATAAACTTGAGGGGTGTCAAAGTTTTAATCATCACACTTTAAAAAATGTGATAGAGAATTTGTGTTTATATGTGCTTGTTAGTTCTTCTCTACGTAGTCACAATCCAGATTTACATATTATCCCTTCCACTTTTCACTTCATTAATGACGTCATTTGTGTTGTCAAATCGACGACCACGCAAGAAAAAGTCACTTGGTGCGAGATCGGGCAAATAGGGCGGATGCTGTAAGGTCTCAAAGATACATTCCCTTGTTTTGTCAACTGCAACTTGAAATGAATAAGCTAGTACATTGTCAGCCAGACGACCGAACACCTGCGGAGAGCATACCGCGTCTTTTCTTAATCAGAGCTGCTCGTAACTTCTCCAGAAGATTGCAGTAGTATCTGCCAGTGATGGTTTGACCTTTGGCAAGAGGGTAACTCCAAGACAGTTCCAGACAACTGAAAGCATGACCTTCCCAGCTGACTTTTGCACCTTTGCCCTTTTGGGAGGGGAGGAATCGGCATGTTTCCATTCCATGCTCATCGTTTTTGTCTCTGGATCATACTGATAGATCCAGGATTCATCCATGGTTACCAGACGATCAAAAAATCATCTTCATCTTGTTCCAACAGCATCATCCGTGTTGAAAGGTCACGCCAATTTTGCTTTTGGAAAGGGGTTAGCAAACGTGGAACCCACCGTACAGACACCTTAGACATGTGCAGTTCATCATGAATAATTTTCCACGCACTATCATAACCAAGATGTGTCTCATTCATGATCATTTGGATGGTTGATCGTCTGTCTTCCAGTATTAAACACTCCACTTTCATCACTGTGACAGCATCGTCTGTCACTGACGGTCTACCAGCTCTTGGCTCATCTGTCAGGGACATGTCACCAGTTTGAAAATGCCTTTTACACCTCACAATAGCGTCATACGATGGGTAATTATTTCCATAAACTGCAATCATCTCATCATGGATTTCTGGGCAGTCTTGCCCTTCAAATGCAGGAACTTGATCACACTACGAGCCTCAATTTTCTCCATTTTATACCTCAGTCACTTCTGGCACTCACTGTAAAAAAGAAGGGGGGGGGGGGACTCAAACCACTGAAACTACCAACATTAGTTCCGAGGGACCAATGATGACAATGAACAATTTTCATCACTCTAGCATAAAACTACCGGATGATAATTAAAACTTTATGACACCCCCTCGTATAAATATGCATAAATGCACACAATTTTATACGTAACAAAATTCGGATTCTTGGTTAATTCTTATGAACATAAACTTTCCCTGATATTTTCAGTAATGTACCTATGTTACTTTTAGAATAAGTAATTATTCCTACTTAGAAGCACAGAAAGAATTGGACCATTTAGGGTATTGAAACTTGTCTTAGTTGGCATATGTTTAGACGGCTTATGAACATTTGCTAATTTTGCGAGTAAAATTTTAGTGTGTCTCCGTTTCATCACTCAATCCTCATTTATAAACAGCAGTTGCGCACTTTTCGGTGATGAAGCTAAAGAAACTTAGAGGTTAGAATGATGAAGAGATCAAAAGTAATATGTCCAAATGCTCTTAATATATGACGTGTAACCTTAGGCATTAACCTCATTCCACCAAGCGATTACTATACCCATTTAGAAGGATAGCAGAGTTCGTTGTCTCCGATGATAGGGTGAGGATGGAGATGGCGGTGGAATGAGCATACCTAGAGATATTACCGCGGGCACACAACGAAGGTAAAGCCGAAGTATTCCAGGCTTTGGAGATACTTGAAATGAGTGCATCCTGAATAGGCTGACTTCAAATCGCCATCACTGAGCAGAATCAAATCACGGAGCCCCAGCACGTAAGCTTCAAACGAAATTACTGAGGAACTCGGGCATCTCATATGTAAAACGTTATTTGACTCAAGATTGAAAATTGTGAAGGGCGCCTATAACGTGAAAACTCATTTAAGTTTGTATGACTTTGTTACTGTTTCAGGTTACATATATCGTGCAAAACATACAGGCAGTTATAATTAATTGGGCAGTGAGAACGTTAATTAATGGTTTTAAGAGTTAATTAAAGCGCAATAATCTTGATTTATGTAAACTTGATAGGTTTATAATTAAAATTTGTATTGACATGTAATAGCTGTGTCTCAATATACCTTTCAGTTCATCGATGCTATGAGGCTTGTTTCTGTAGAATAAGTTTCTCAGAAATTCTTTAAAATAGTAGCCATTCAAGAACGAGACGATAAAGCTCTGAAAATATATTGTTATCGAAAAACTCCTTAAATTACTCCATGGATCGGTAGCTGTGTGGGCTTGCTTTAAGCACCCGATTTCTCTCTCTTTATCTGACTGCTGAAAGAAATTTGCATCTTTCTGCTTTCATTTTCTTACAAAAAGAAAAATGTCTTCTATAATAATTCTTCTGGCAGTGACGGCGTATCACACACAACTTTTGTGCGTGTAAGGCAACTTAACAAAACCACTCCTCATTAGAGAAATTTGGATCTGCCATGCCGTCAACTTTTTGAAAAGCTCTCTACAATATAGGTAGCACTGGAGCGACGTCGTCATGAAGGTGTAATTCCGGATTGCATCCAGCTTTTATGGTTTCATTTCAGCTACAGCGTGTGTAATTAGTTAAACGCCTACTTCCTGGGATAAGGACTACTTTGGAATCGTCGTACCCGAATTCAACCAGTTTTCCTTAAGGTAAACCTATTCTTCGTATGTAAAATTCCTTATTTAATGAAGCATTTCCTCTGAGCCGATCACCCAATTGTATCTTTGGAACGTGAACCTCAATGAATCCCTACAAAAACTCCCTAAACATCGAAGATATACAATGAAATTGCGCATCTTGAGTATCTTTAGGGAGATATAAGGAATATAGGCGCACATACCAAGCTATACCGAAAGAAAGAAAAAAATCTTTGAAATAAGAAAGGTTGACCGTAATGTTTGCCCTTGAATGTAAATAACATTTTGCTAGCAATCTGATTAAATCAAACGTACAGCAGTAATACATTTTACGAGAAGAATAAAACTGATTTTTCTTTAAGACACGTAAATAATGATTTTCATATTTACTGTGTACATATGATGCAAGTTATGCATACACTGCAATACTTTTTATTACTTCACCTAACCAAATATGATCATCAGCTACCTTTTTTAAATTTGTCCCATATGTTCTCTTTTCACACTAAACAATGTAAATGAGCATCGCATAAACATATTGAATACGTGACTTATTAACTGAAATACAATCTCTGTACAATTTTACATAAAAATATTATTTTGTTCCTCTTGATCTGTAGTTGGCCAGTTGACAATTTCATACCAGTATTCTGTTTATTTCTCTACTGGAATAAAATGCAGCAGGTTCTTCAAATCTTCAATTTACTCATGACTCATTGACACTGAGCGAATAAGCAGGAAATAAAATACGGTTTGGCAAGTCCCATCGTTTATCTGGTACTCGTACTAATGAAAATCAGTTGGATGTCAGTCCATTAATAAACGTTAATGCAGTTACTTTACCAGGATTTCCCTTAGAAAACTGAGTTCACTGAGGTTAGTAAATTGAAAATAAATCTTTCTGTCTTCAGCTACTTCCTAGCCATAACTTCTAGTTGAAGGAACTTTTTTTTCTTCGTAGTGTGAGGCACTATTTTTTGAAGTGGATTTCTTTTTACCATCAACCTTTTGGACACTAAATTGTACAGTTATTGACGAATTCTTAATGAGAAACATACCGTCTTTGTAAGTATATATTCGATCGTGCTTCCTTAGAATCCTTTTGAATAGTTATTAAACAAGTGACCTAGCAAAGGAAAAAAGTGAAATTTCTTTTGAAACTGACTACTTGCTGTAAGTGTTATTCTTTTTCTGGCCAGTGTATGTATCTGAGAACAGGAATACACGGCGAAACACAATATTAATGAAATCATGCTAAAAAGTGCACACTTCATTTGATCATTTGAACGCTTCTCCTTCTTGATATGAGTACAAGTACGCGGTTTTGTTCTTCATATCATGAATATAAAATTCATAAATCCAGAGCAGTCTGTATTAAAAACACTTCTTTTGCAGGTACTGCGGGAAGCCTTGCATGTGGTTAAATTTTATTGCCAATGAATTCTCTCTCTCTCTCCCTCACTATATACTCTTCTTTCTGAGAGAAACTTATTCGCTCTTTTGTGTACAAAAAGTTCTGCTACAGCAGCTCGTTGGGCATTTTCTTTCAAACTTGGGTCGGTTATTTTAATACTTTCACACATTGAATAAACACCACACAGGTCCGCCAAAAAGAAGGTTAAAGTTCTTTTTAAAATTCTTCAAAGTTGGGTACATAAGAAAATAATGCGACAGCGTAATAAGTCTCACCTTCATACAATTCTTTGATACTATGAGTTTGTGGTATGTATACAAAGCGTTACATTAATAAAACTCGCGACGCATTTGCTAATGCTATTTATTCCTTCACGGGGTTTCTTGCATATTTAAGGAACAGTTTCATTACATACAATTGTCTGCACTCAATATTCGAAATTTCACGATACAGTTTTAATGAAAGAGCAGCCCGAAGGAAGAAAAGCCAGTCCACGAGTTAAACTGTCGATCCCACCCCAAGATAGGAATAGGAGAGTACAGTAGGTTTAAGCGATAAAGGGATTTTTTATGAGTTGGTGGCTTGTAATAACTTTGATTTTCCATTCTTTTTTAATGATCAGGACATAAAAATGATAACTCCATATTTGAGAAAAGTATCTATAAGTATTGCAAACTTTAAGCCATAAACAAGAAATATCTCGAAATGGTTGTCTCCACAAAAATGTTTGACTGAAATTGTGTACTTTAAGGAGATCTACTTTATCGTGTTGTAAGATTTTGTAATCCTCTTATGCAATGCTGTTTGTGAAAATTCCAACACCAAGAAGGAAACGCATGAATTCAATGAATTTAATACCACAGGTTAGGTACATGAAAAGTAGCAAATGATTAACCTTTTAAATCTGTACATGACCTATGAACCCTAATATTCAGCATTTTATGTGGCCTCCATGCGCTGCAATTAAGGCTGCTATGCGCTATGGCATTGCCTCAGAAAGGTTCTCAGTACGTTCCTGAGGGATTTCCCTCCATGCAGTTTGTATTCGAGCCCACAACTCTGTGATACTAGTTATTGGAGGACCATGACGCACCAGGTGCCGACTAACCCTATCCCAGACATGTTCGATGGGCGACATGTCAGGCGAACGTGCAGACCAGAGAAGCAATGGTACTTGATGCTCTTCGAAGAAGGCTTCACATTCTTCGTAATATGTGGCCGGGGATTGCTCTGTTGAAATACGACCTGAGGAGATGCTTGAAGCAGCGGGAGTACCTCAGGCTCTATAGCCGCCGTTATATACCGGTTGCTGTTCAAAACGCCCACCATTCGTAGGAGGCGAGATAGGTTGTTGTGACCAATGGCACTCTAAACCATCAAACCTGGTGTTTGTCCGCTTTGCCGCTCAACAATGCAGCCCTCCAGGTTGCGCTCACCACGGTACCCTCGGACACGCATGACACGTTGAAGGGGTATTCATCCAAAAAGAACATATTTTGCTACTCAGCACCCCAGTAACGGTGTTCTCGTGCCCACTGCAGTCGGAGGAGCCTGTGGTTTCTGTACAATAGAAGCCGACGTAGATATGTGTGCAACCAATCCAACTGCAGCAGACGGCGACAAACTGATGATGCAGACAAGTTCATACCTGTTGCAGTGCTCAGTGTCTAGCTAACACTGTGGATGAAGCTGTACATAGTGCTATGGCCATATGGACAAGATGGCGGTCATCCCATGCTGCGGTCATTTTTCGTAATCCAGTTCCCACTCTTTGCTGCGTACGACTTCCATGTATCCACTGCTTCCACACAGTATCACTGTCGTAGCAGCATGTCCTGTACAAGCCGAAATGTTATGACAAACCCGCTTCCCGGAGACCGTTAATTCTGCCTCGTTCGAACTCGTCACATGCCGATATGGCTCCCTTTGACGTCGACGAGGCATACTGTCACTCACTTTATTATTTCCACTTCGACAACACTGACCTTGTCCGACTGACACCCGAGGTCTCTGCTCGGCCTAACCCCATCTCTCTGCAAATCTAATCAGTTATTGCTTGCACATTGTTCTACACTTTCACCAAGTTTGGAGTTATTCGAATAATTTCTTCTTGATGTTGACATTTTGACAAACAGCAGTGCAATTTACCAGTTATGCAAAAGTCGTCCATAATAAATAGGATTAAGAGAATATTCACAGAAAGTTCAAGATATACATTTATTTTGTCATTAAAATATATGAAAAATTAAGTATTTTAATCAAAATCGTTAGAGCCTTTTAAGAAAATCGAAATTTACAAAACCTTTTTCTTTTCACATAAAGGGCAGTTTCGGGTGGACAATTATCTTACGATGTATCCTCGGAAGTCGCTGAACTTAAATACCAAGCTTGGTACATTCCTGACTTTACGTTTTTGAGAAGCACTGTTCATAGAAAAATAGACGCATAGAAATAGACACAGACACACGCAAACATAGAGACCTTTTTCTAAAAATGCTTTTCGGATTCTGGGGGATTCAAAATATATATTTCCAGTGAAATCTCAACATTCAATTTCAAATTAAGATAGTCTCCTTATTTAGTAGATGTAGTCGGCAAAATAACAAACGATCAAGTTAGTAAAATAAAAACAATTAAAAAAATGAAATCGAGCAACATCTCTTGTATTTCTGACACCTTAGTCTGATGCAATGAAAAGCAATACAACTCTTTCTAAATAAAACACAGAGACTACAGGATCAACTGCTAATAGAGCCTGGAAATCAGACCACAGGATGCAGGGATTTAATATGGGAACTAAGATATTCTATTTCCTGTCGATTTTAGACAACGATGGCATGAATATTTTAAAAACGGTAAAAAATAAGAAATATAATAAGTCAGAGTTTATTAGTGGTTTACTACACAGAAAATAACATACAACTTGATTAATTCCTATATCCTTCTTTTTTCATTGTAGAATTCAAAATCAAAGCAGAAGTAAAGCCGATCATGATAGCTTAGATTATTCACCCTTCTGTCATAGAAAGGAACTAGAATTCTTTTAAAATTGTAGGATGTGATGCCGTTTATATGTGCGATCCTTTCGTCAAGAAGAATTTTGAAGATCTCACCTGTATCTGTTTTATTCCCAAGCTAGTTCGGTAGAGCTAATGAGCTTTACCCTTCAGGGTATGCGTGGGTGGTTTAAGACACACCGTTTTATGTATTTAAAGAAGTTTTAATGCTTAAAACTTTCTTTCAATTATTTCAAATATGCCGATAACACTTCTAGTTTTAATTTACACGCTGTAAAACATATACTTCTACAAATGCCATATTTATCGGTAGCTTTGCGACACACAACCTACTTTCTCCATGCCTACCAGAGGCGGAGTAATATAGTGTGACTTTGTGGATTCGTAGAATTGAAAGCCCGAGCTGCAGATATCCCAAATTTTCTGTATTTTCGTAGAAATACACTCTGTTCTATTCTTACAGTAGTCGCATTCCATCACATACACAGTCACAATCTACCAAGGTTGATGATAATAACAAACAGCGTTCTGATTACATCTGTTTACAACACTCCTGTTACGCCTGTCCTTACAGCTGTTTACTTCTGTTTACGACTGACTCTTGGCGAGTCGTCGCTTCCTTAAATACCTCATTGATAATTCGAGACTGTTCTTTAATAATCAAGAAATCGAATGTTCTATCACCTTCCAGAAGCGTAACTTAATCTGTGCCGGCAAGGCCTTTATCTCCGGCGCTATGTTTATCTGCTTATGCAAGCTCTTTATCTCCGTGAAACAATATCCATTTGTTATTTATTTGCGCAGAACCTTCTATGCCGTCGCGGCGACAATAGTGTGACGCTAACTAGCGTGGCAGACGCTACTTCTAAAATATGTCCACTGGCCTACCACTGATTTCAAAATAGTCTTCATTATTTTACTACCTTTTTAATCCTTATTTATTACTTTAGCTGCCGTTGACCATTTATATTATTCTTGTTATGTCTCATTCTCATTTTATAATTAATTATAAGTATATAAAGTATATTTTAAAATACATGTTAACTTTATCTGACTTATTAAGCGTAACATTAAACTGATGAAGTCAACTGAACGTCTCTGACTACTGACTTCAAATGAATTTCCGTATCATATAATTTACTTTTCAACTTTTATTACATAATAAAATTGTAAGAATGTTTTTAAATTAATATTGAAGAGATTAGGGAGAAAATGACACCCCAAAGTAAATCCTTTAGCATAGTGTTTCATTTTCCAGTTCTAATGTATCACCTTTTGTCCAGGACATGTTACATATTAGAGCACATGCACACTTTAATAAAGAATTCAAAATATTACACTTTGTCTCCTCATATTGCCTCCTTAGACATGGGATTCCAAAAATAGAAAATATAATCTGAGTGGACGGAGGAGGAGGCTGTAATAGCAGAGGGTGATGGGGCGCCAGTTTTGCTGGGCGGACGAAGAAAGAGAATAACAGCACGTGTTGAAGATATTGTAACAGTGGATTGCTTCTGACAAGGTTCAGGGGGTGACATATGTTAAAGGTCAGAGTTGGTCGTATAAGGTCGATAGGCTAGGCAAGATTAAACCGACAATATGCACACGTTAATAGCCTGTCAATAATGACGGAGATGGGATAACGAAGCTGTCCATATGCAGCGCTGGAACCTATTACCATTCTATGGATACTAACGGCAGGCTCTATCAAGTTGTTCCAAACATGGTGGAAAATTAGAATCTTCTTCGACTTTATTTCTGAAAATATGTTACTGAGCACAAATTACATGCCCGGTAGATCTTAATTGGTTTCAAGAAGTTATTGTTAGTAGCGCCTATTAGCGTAGCTTATGTTATTTTTGTATGTGTGCAAGTAGGCAAGGAAAAATCTCTAACTATGCTGGAGTTTATCAACTTTCACATTAGCTTAAAATACATTGAATTGTTTGAATGGAAATCCTTTTATAAATAACGGAGCAGGATGGCTCAGGCGGTCTCGCATGTGGCGCGCTTTCGGGAGGGCTGGATTCGATTCCCGTGGCCGATCTAACTGACCCTTGGATTTTTTCGGGGTGTTTCCCGGGCTCACCGGATCGAATCCTGGGTAGGTTACTTACATCTCCAAATGTCCCTCCATTTAATCTCGATTATCATTACACATCCTCTCTCATCTGGTGGTCTCTTTCAGGTTAGAAGTATCGGCGGGTGCATGACAGGATAATATGAAAATGAACTGAAAATAGCCTAAAATGTCCCGTAAACGACAAAGGCCTCCTATGCTCTTGGTAAAACTTCCTCTTCTGGTAAGATGGTCTCCGGTCTCAAACCCAGTCTGGTGGGGTCGTTTCCGGACCACAGTAGGGAGGAATGCCGGTTGTTCTGGCCTGCCGGAGAATTTCCTACTGTAAAGTGTAGTTACCCTCCTGCCCTCTGTACTGTCCTGGCTCCTCTGTCTCTTCCCGCCTCATCCTTCCTGCCAGGCATCCCCCCACTTGGGAGCATAGGTAAATAGATAAGTTTGGACCTCCATGCCGAATCTCCTCCGTAGCCTAGTCTAATCTTGTCCAGTCCTCTTATAAATATATGATATTTAGGTGTACGAGTTGATATATTTGAATAACACCAGCAGTTACAAGAAGGTAGAAAAAATTGGAAATACACAACTGTCTAGCAACGTTCAGTTATTTGCCTGTATTTCTTTATAAAACGTGAGCTTAATTTTTTAGGCATTCCAGTGTCGATTGTTTGTGATTTATGAAAGTACATTTTCCTGTTACTGCTATCTGCTCTAAAAGTGCACTATTCTGACTTTTCTGATGAGCTGAAACGCAAAAAAGGTGTGGAATAACGTGGAATCAGCAAAAAAGTGTTATAATTTATGTAATAACTGAACAATTATGCCTAGGGAATAAATCGTGCGCTTTTCGATTAGTTAACATGAGTGAAAGCACATATGGTTATGTTTATATATCCATTAAGAATTTTAATCTATGAAAAAATTCAGAGGGTCGACTTAGCATCTCGACGTACAGAACGAGGCGCCTATGCCTCTGAATGGGCGCATCATGTATGGAGGAGTGGAGGGAGAGAATACTAAAATGCGCGGATCGGGACTCTAACCTGCTGCTACAGAATATTCTGTATATCGAAGCATTCCTCGTGAGATACCTCCACGAAGCCTCCTCCCTCCGTTATGCGGAGGATTGTAATTAGGCGCCGGAACATTTACCGTTCCATCAGAGCGCCCTGGGGAATATCGTCCCAGAGATCGCCGCATAAGGCAATACCGGCTTCCCTGCATGGCTTGCGGGCATTACCGCAAACCTAAGGTACTTACACCAACCTCAAAATTTCTACACCCAAGAAATAATCTGCAATATTCAAAATTATAGTTTTCTGAATTTTAATTAACCACCAGTGGTGCACAGTGGGTCGTTGCACCTGAATCCCCAGCTAAAAACTCACCCGTCTTCCTGTATACTCCTTATCCCTGCCATTACGTGATAAAGTCCCTCCTAGGACAGATACACGAATAGCAGACCTACGGGCTGTCCCTCAGCCTGCCAACTGAACGAGGACGACGACTACGGCGAAGATAGACGACAGTAAGTGTGGCAGATCAGAACTTTCTGTTGCTGGCTCATACAACCGGCTTCCGCTCCCCCTGTGGGGTTACATATCCTCGTGGCGACCGCGGACCTTTTAAAGTGGAGGGCTTACAGGAGTAAATTCCCTGCCGTGCACGTCGAAACTCCCTCTCACATTAAGAACCCTGAAACAGCCAACTAGAGTGAAAGTTGAAGTGAAATGGGAGGACAGGAAATTGTTAGTGAGGATGCAATTAACCTCTCCAGCTTCACTTAGGAGCTACGGGAACCCACAACACCTCCCCCCCCCCAAAAAAAAAAAACATGGGTGAGGAAGGTCAGCCAAGCAAACTGAACTCATAACCTTCTGAATACGGGCCTCAGACGCTATCGCTAGAGCCATATCGATCGGTGATTGTAACTTTCTTCTTTCTATGTATCTGTTTTACTCTTCTAGCACCTTAAGCGATCCGTAAGAGGTTCAGATGTATTTTTATATCTTGACAGACGGAGAGCGATGCGCAGTGGTATCTGGACGAGTTCACTTCAGAACGGTTGCAAATGGAGGGGAGGGCAGGTCAGTTGTGTCTCAGTTGCGAACGAGTAAAAAAGTGCAGAGCTACTCGGTAATACTACAGCATGTTTCAAAATGTGCTGTCTCCTGGTTCCAAAAGAGCATTTAGAAATGACGCCTCCCAGCAGCACATTAGGAAATAAGGTGCTACATTTAAAAACACCAATGTCTATAGATTTATAAAAAAAGTTCTGCTATGAAAATCAGGGAAAGGGTATCTGAGGCAACAGTTGTGTCTAAAAGAAGTTTAGAGGAAAGAAAAACCAATGGTGCCAGTGCAACAACGTCCTTCTCTATGCGCAGGAAACAAAGATTAAGAACATGCACAAAATCTAATTTCGATGGCTTTATATCAGAAGTAGTTAGGCAAATTGTGAATCATTTTTACAACACAGAAAAACAAGGACCAACTCTGAAGAAAGAGCTCACGAAGCTTCGAAATTCTATTGACTTCCAAGGCAGTGTCTCAATACTGAGACGAGTTCTTTTGAAGCTAGGATTTATATAGCAGAAAACCAAGCGCGACAGACAAATTGTAATGGAACATCGTACCATACGGGCAAAAAGGCCCAAGTATTTACGAAATATACAGAGACATCGCAGTGAAGTTTATATAGATGAAATTTATATCAATGCAGCATTACTAGACCATATGCCTGGGGTGAAACTCGTTACAGGGACTCTGCAGCGATGTCGAAAGGCCGACAGTTGGTTATCATGCATGCCGAAGGAGAACAGAGTTTTGTTCCAAACGCCTATATACTATGTACTATTTAAACTCCAACAAAAGCGTGGAGATTACTACGATAGTAAGAATTACAACTTAATTTACAAACGTTGCAATACTGGCTTCGGGAGCGACATTTGTTTTTAAACAGCTTGTGTAGCATACTCCCCTCTCGTAATCTTACGCGTGTGACGCATTGTAGCGATAGGTGCACTATCCCCACCACAGTTGCTACTAATCCCTACCACGCAGGATTTTCGGTCAAGATAAAATAATTGCACGCTTCTACCCCTGGGAGAGAATGAGAAGTCACAGACTGCGATGCAGTCTGTTATCAATACACCATGGTAAGATAACAGTTTCCGTTTTCTCTTTATAAGCTACAGCGGTTGGAATACCAGCATCATGTCACTGTAATTATTGGCACGCATGTCATAATAAACAAACTGTGCATTATGCTGAACACAGTAACATGTTTATAATGTTAAGGTTGCATAACCAACACTAGGGATAATTTGTACCAGTGGACTCTTCCGTCTTATAATGTTTAAGTATTAAATATTTCCCAAACTACTGATTATTTATATCACATTTCCAACTTATATGTATTACGACCTTTCCTAATTATATTAAAGCAATTATTACGCTAACGTTGAACCTATCGATTGGCATCTTTTAAAGGCACTGGAATAACCTGAGAAATATTGCACGGTGAGGCACGTACTCAAGATAAATGAACACCCCTTCACTTAAGAACCGGGCTCCAAAGTGAGCATGTGTTGCCAGCGTAAAACATTAATGGAGTTCAGAGATGATGGCGTTTAGGTCGTTTGACAAAATTGTATTTACGTCAAAGTTTGTGCTGTAAATAACTTGGCATTAAAAAGAAAGTTACTTTTTGTTTGCTAACGATGCTGTCAATTGCAAGATCTACAAGCGTCACTGAAGTTACAGAATTTCGTCCTACAAGAGTTCTTTTACATTCCAATAAAACTACTGAAATATGGAACCTGTCACTTTTAAGCACGCTTCAGATTTGAACCCGAGACTTGGGGCTAATAGACCAATGCCTAATCAACTGTTGGTAATGATGCAGCAGATCTAGGTTTTAAAAACAAACTGTACTTTATATTTGCATTAACAGAGAGCTTCAAACAATAATTACCTACACATCCTGAGTATTTATTTAGAATTATACACATATACTCGTACATAATTGCTGTAAACAATATTTGCATACGTAAGCACTCAGGCTTTGTCATTACATTTACATTCATTGGTATTTATATGATATTTACACCATTTTGCTTTAATTTAATACACTGCTTATACGTTTTGACGATATTTCCTAATATGTATCAGTTTATTCCCCCTAAAAAGAAGGTGCAAAGTTTCAAGGATGTCCATCAGGTTATACACGTACAAACGCGTAACATGGAATATTCATAAAACGACAAACGCCGTAAAATTAGTGCACATAAATAGCGTTTTTAAATGAGCTATACATTTTTCTAATAATAAACTTTTGTCTATCCATATGATAGCCCCTTATAAACACAAGGAAATTTTAATACACACACTGAATGTACTGCAACTACGTCTAAAATGTATAAAATGTAATCAAAAGGACTATTTTGAGAAATCAAAGTAATGGCAATGCTTTTCGTGTAAAAGCTGCTTATATGGATGTTAGAAAAGCCCGTCTGGTATATTTAAACAGAAGCTGACTTGCTTGAGACACTTAGGAAAGTAAAAGTTATGGCACTCAAAAGGAACTAGTGTTAAGCAATGTTGTCAATATGACTGACTTATTAGTCGAGTCGTCAGTATATAGATTATGCAGTACAGATATAAATTATACATAAATTCTTCCCGCCCATCCCAGAAAGAAATGAAGGAACCATAGGAAGCTACAGGCCACAGATACACGTGGAAATTCCTGATAGTTCCAGCCTCGAAGATCTTGGAAATGCATAGAGAAAACAATATTTAAAAATGGCATCGCTTTGTGGTTAGGATTAGTAGCACGTAAAAGAACTACAGCAGGATGGAACTCTGGCACACTGGCGGCGCCGATATCATCCTGGCAATTGACAGCATCGTTAATAAACAAAATATTATCAGATTGAAAATGAGAAGAAACGAAATCATGGAAACGAATCATGGGAAAGCATCTACTGCTCAGGGAAAATCGTGAAAAATCTAAGGTTGAATCGTCGCCGTCGCCGGGAATTAACCTGGTTCACCTGATTGGGAGTATTACATGTTACCGGGAGGCCTCTCAGGTGGCTTAGTTAAAGTCTGGGAGAACTAACTTGGCACTTGACAGCTACGTCACTCAGGCAACTCAAAAGGGGTAAGTAAGGAGAGCCACCTTATAGCATCCAATTGTGTTACAAATACATCACGTGAGTATCACGTAAGCAGAGGTGTGCAGTCACCCATGTTGTAATATATGCGTGAATTCCTCAGTGTTCTCGGCCAGTGGAACCACTGGCCATGATCAGCGAATAAAAAGAGGTGACAGCGTTGCGACAGAGCAGCCGGCAGGCAGCTATAACGTCAAGTGTCAGGTTAGTTCTCTCGATTTTAATAATCAAACATTTAAGTTAAACTGACTCGATTTAATAAACTGTGCACAAAAACAACTAAATGAAGAACTGGAAAAGAATAATAGACAAGTAAACCAAAGGGGATAAAATTACACCACCATTCGGGATATTCAAATCCTACTGGACCACGGCTTACAAGCCCGGAAGAAACATACTGTTCTTCATGACGCCGGCGTGAAAGCCTCAGGAAATACAAACTAGATCATTTATTGCACTGTCATTTTATTATACTAAGTACCAAGAAATATTTACAAAGCTACATCATCAAATAAGATAAAATAAGTTAATAAAGTAGTCACAGTTTTGAAAAAAGAAACCAGAAAATGAAGTTAATATGAAAAAGGGTTTGAGACTGCGAGGAACGTATTTGAAATTCTCACCATTTTCAACTAGAGGACGTCTGTTACTGTTTAGGGGCTAGATGCAATTGCGCCAGTTTCCGAAGTAAACTATGATTTATGTACTTTAGCACCATTTCCTATACTCTGATGTTAGGTAGGTTTAGGAGCAACCAAAGGGAAACGTATGGACCTAGGGTCATATAAAATGGACGTTTAGTGATTTAATGTTAAGAGAGGTATACTCACATTTGTAGCTTTTTAACTACCAAACCTAGAAGAGCGCAATTGTTTGCACAACGTTTGAGTAATCAACTCTAAATGAGTTAAGTTTTGTATCTCATAGTTCAACATATACGTATACCTACTATGTTTCAAATGTCTGATTTTTATTTTTAAAAATATGAATTCAAATAGTTTACTTCATCTTTATATTACGATTTATACTATTATAAATTTCAGATATTAAAAAACATAGAAAAACTTAAATCGTATTTATTGAATTTATCGAGTTTTATTTCTAGTAATTACAGCTTTGATCCTATTTTTCAAATGCAAAACATTTCTGTCTGTACATTAATATTTTTTGTTAAATTGGAACTCTTCTAAGATGCAAAACATGAAGTTTTATCTGAGAGCAAAAAAATAATAACGTTGGAACTACCTTATTTAAAATGACTATCTGAACCTGCTTGACCATTAACTGATTTGTATTATGTTTCTAGTGTACTGGGCAACAATATAAAGCTTAAAAATAATGAAATGTTTATTATTTTTATAGCTTTTCGCGTATGCCCTTCTCCCTTTGCATGCCCATCTCGCTTAAGGGGCTTTTGTACACATTCAAGTCTGAAAAACTGACATACAGATGCAGTGCTCCGTTAATTTTCCATTTCCTAAAATTTACAGGTACGAAAACGGGAAGCATTTTTTTCTCTTATTATATACAGGAATCGGGTGGGGCATTTTAGCTCATTCATCGACCTGAAGTAAACTCCATGATGAGGAAAAATTCGCTTGGTTTAATTTAAAATCGTCAAAAAGCGCAAAGAATATTTAAATCCCATATAAATACGACGCACCATAACATAAAATCATGAATGAGAGAATGGATGAATATCTTCCGAGTTGCTAGGTTGGACATGACGCTATTTATCGTGTTTTAACCTACTTCAGTGCTATAGTTAAAAACTCGCAGGTGATTCTCTGCCCAGGGTATAGGTAGTATAGTGCGGGGATGACCTCGCTGCATCACAAGTGGTAGCCATGGCAACAGATAGGGGAGTTGTCTTGCTGGGACATTTTATGACTTGATTTGCCACGCCTTCTCTCTTTAACTGCATCACACGCTTTTTCCATCAAGCTGGCAGTGTGATCCACTTTCACAGGAAATAAAGAGCCCTGCCGTATATGTCCCTAAAGTACGGTGGTTGCAAAATTACCATCAAAAAGAACAAAAAAAGGCAGGACATTTTACTGGCTGGTGGAATGAGGTTACATTAAGTGCATCCATGGATCACCCTAATTGCAAGAGCTAACGAGGAAGCAATGACTAAGGCCTTAGTTTTGATGCCTGAGTTGTACAAGTCCCATGTACAAGAAGCCTTGTTTTTTTTTACTTTTCTTTTCTATGCAAATCTACTACCCAGATCCTTTACCGGCCCCATTCCAGTTATTTTTGTCTCTAAAGCAGCAGTATACACAATACCTGTCGAGAGTACCCTGCGCAGTTCTGATCTCTCAGGCAAGCAGTAAGGCTGTTTCGTATGCTATGGCATCCTACTATTTTATTTTTCATAAACAGATTAATAAATGAATTATCTTCCACTATTTGCAGAACCACTACACAATAGAAACTAGTCACATGTCACTTAAAACTTATAAGCCTGAGTTAGTTATTAACTATAAAATGTAAAATTTGTCACGAATTGGGGTCATTAAGGAGCTCCGTATTAAGGAAAGGGCAATTAGTAAAGGTAGTGTAGCGAAGAAAACCCTTAGCTCAAGGTGTTCATGGAGGAAGTTATGTTCAGAAGTAAACGAAATTGAGTTTTTTCTTTGTTTCTTTGCTTTTTAATTTATGGACGCTTTTTAACTGCTATAGTTCGCAGCGTTTTATGTCATATTGCGCGTTTAAGACCACTTTGATTTTGCTCAGAGGCCTGTTTATTAGACTAGAGGTTCTAAACTGACGTAAATCTACTAAACGGGGTCCTAGCCACCTCTTCTACTGATACTGGCAGTGGCTCAAGGATTGTCACCTCAAGAATGATGATTATGGTAATAATAATAATAATAATAATAATAATAATAATAATAATAATAATAATAATAATAATAATAATAATAATAATAATAATAATAATAATAATAATAATAATAATAATAATAATAATAATAATAATACTTTTTTAATTTACGTCCTCCAAAGTTAAGTTATATCGGACAATGAATGGAATGGGTGAAATGATGTTCAAATGAGTCCGGGGTCCATGGAGCTTACAGTTACCCGACATTCGTCTTTCAGGATAAGGAAAAACCCCGGAGAAACCTTATCCAGGTAACCCACCCTGACCGAGATTCGAACTCGAGACCTCTTGAACGTAAGGCAGACATGCTACCACCACGCTACCAAGGCGGGCAATAATAATAATAATAATAATAATAATAATAATAATAATAATAATAATAATAATAATAATAATAATAATAATAATAATAATAAAAATAAAAATAATAAAAATAAAAATAATAATAATAATAATAATAATAATAATAATAATAATAATAATAATAATAATAATAATAATAATAATAATAATAATAATAATAATAATAATAATAATAATAATAATAATAATAATAATAATAATAATAATAATGAAATAACAAAACAACGGTACTCGAATATTTTGCATAAAATTCTTAAGAACAAATTATGTTTCCCTGTCATCGGCAATGTACATCTGCTCTTATTATCACATACAAACTGGAGTAACATGAATAAGTGAATAGAATGTCTTTTATTTACTTTCGCAATCACTCTAACTCTATCTCCATCTAGACACTTCTGTGCATGTCTTAACATATTGTAAAAACAAATGTCTGTTCCTTGTGGGTGATAGTGAAAATGCTATATCTGATGTTATCCTTAACTTCATCAATGGATATTCTCAATATTTTCCATTCAAGTACCCCCATGAACAAAAATCACATAGCCACAAATCTGTTGACTGTTCAGAATCCCTCTTCAGTGAACATCTGATGAATGCGGATCCATACAGGCCGAGAAGACATCTATCAAGAATATTGAACCTGAATTCGCTTCGCAGTCATATGCTCATGTGAAGGTTGCTTGAACAATCGGCCAGTTTACCCAGAATGTTTTGCTCATTTATCATTTTCCGATAGTTTAAATCAAGACCTTTTCTTTTTCCTTGTTCCATTTATAATAATCCTTTAACTGCTATGGTCATATCGGCGGCCGTTCTCCTTTGGAACATACTGCAGGTGTTAACTCGTTTTCTTTGGTTTTTAATCATTAGAACACGCACACATTCACACTCTCATTCATACTTCCAGACTCTGGGGAAGATGGGGAATTATCTTGGTCGGAGAAAAATCCCCACCCCCACCGCCGGGAATCGAACCCGGTACCCCTAGCACGGCAGACAGGTGCTCTACCGACTGAGTTACGGGGCCAGCCAAAATAAAGACTTATCACCTCATGTAACAAGACAAACTTCAGCTGGTCCATGTGACCATGTGTAACCATGATCAACAATCAGTGGCAGAAATGTGCATGTTTATCAGATTCCTTCAGTTGTCCACTCGGCACAGCTTTAATTTCAAAGACACGTCCGCAAGCTCTCCTATTGGCATGAACCTGTTGGGCCAATCAAGTGGTAGACGTTCCAGGACTCCTATTCAATATTTAATTAATCGTGTTGGAAGCTTACTCATTTTTCTCCAATATTTTACACCACTGTGATAGTAAAGCTTCTGTTCCTTGTTGCATTTGTTATGGATCCAGTGGTATGCATTTTGGCACTAAATTTTGAATGCTACTTTAGTTGGTACTGAGCCAAATTTGTATATGTTTCTTTCCAAATCACATAAAATGAGCCAGTTCTGTCTAACTTGTACTTTCCGCCGAATTTATGTAAGCAGTTTTCTAAAACTGGTCAGAAAAAATGAATCCCGCTAATGTGCATTGCTGATAAAAAGGAAATCTAATTTGTTCTTTAATTTTGTGCAAAATATTCGAGGTCCATGATATTATTGTTATTGTTGTTGTTATTATTATTATTATTATTATTATTATTATTATTATTATTATTATTATTATTATTATTATTATTATTATTATTATTATTATTATTATTATTATTATTATTATTATTATTATTATTATTATTATTATTATTATTATTATTATTATTATTATTATTATTATTATTATTATTATTATTATTATTATTATTATTATTATTATTATCATCATCATCATCCATGGCTCAGTGCCTAGACCGCTTGGCTCTCACCTAGGCGGCCCGGGTTCGATCCCAGGCGACAGGAAAGTGGAATTTGTGGACAACATGGCGCTGGGGTGGGTTTCCTCCAGGTCCTACGGTTTCCCCCACCATCATTCCACCAATTGCTCCATAATTCATTCATCTCAGGCGTTTGGCTGACCCCTCAACCCTGATTTCATCTCTCAGGTCAGATGTTTCGGCTCCCTCGCTCTGAGGGAACCCAAGCGCCTCCTAACGTCAACATTGACGAGAAAGGGAGAAAAAAATCATTCTTTGATCTGCTGCCAATAGAGATGAAGTGGCGAAACCTCTGTTAACCACTCCAACCCTGCATATTTGCTAAATTAATTTTAATAAAAGTTTAATCTCGAAGCAACAAAACAATCTGCAACTCATTGTCTTTAGTGAAATTATGGTTTACATTTTGTGATTAGTAAAGAATTTTAAACTGTTGGAAACATCAGGTATACATTTATTTGATCTCACTGATAAGTTTTATGGGGAAAACATTGAAGGCATTTTTTGTTTTTGTTAATACTATTATGTTTAATACTTTATTACGAAAACTTATGAAAGCTTAAAGGCTTTCCCAGCACTTGTGTTCCTATATAAAATGCGCTAAACTCTTAATTAGGAGAAAAAATACATTACTGCTTTATTACGGTGCTCTCAAGCAAACTCTCTTTAAAATTAATGACCTAATATATATTTCTGTGTGATTCCTTCACATCAAGCAGGCACTTCATTTAGTTTTATGATTTAATTCTACAGAACCGTTGCACCAATAATAATAAACGTATAGTGGGTGGTACTTTTTCCCACTCATCCATGAGTTGAATTAAAAAAAGCTTGAAACAGAGAACCAGGGGAGCAGAATATAACCTCCGTTTTCTATATTTAACACCTCAGAGTAATCAGTCTTTCATTGAAAACAATACCGTTAAGTTGAGAGGAAACTACAAGTCATTATCGCCAAGGGGTAAGGGGAACTGGTTTATTCACACAAGCTTATGACAGCGATAACAGACTTAAATTTAAAAATTCAGATATGCACTTTAAACTCTCTCGTAGGTTTTCACCTAAAGGAAATTTTGTTTATTAATCCATCCATAATTATTTTCAACGGAAACCAAAATCAGAAACATCCGCGTACAGCACAACAAAAAGCTGCATACCAAACTTAATATATATTTAGAATATGAAAAGGCATGCAAAATGATGCCGATGACCATGTACCCTTAAATACACACCATCTCGGCATCTATACTTATGATACCGAATTGTCATGGTGTACAGTACAGTTTGCCACATCAATAAGCCCACTGAATATTAATTGTATTGCTTAAAAATTAGGTATTATTTACAAATCCCGGCCATGGCATTGAATTTTTTAGGTTGACTCTATCTAACCAAAACCTTAGCCTATATATGGCTAGTGTGAGGAAATGATTAATTTCCACCAATTAACTTAAATAATAAGAGTTTAATGGTGAAGCCTGGGATTTAAGTACTTACAACAGTAAGTCGGTGTATCTCGAATACGAGAGCCCCTAGTGGTTTACTGGAAAAATATATGAATCAATTGGAGAATTTAATTTCAGGATGGCACGTTGGCCACGGTAGCTCGATGGGTAAGAGCGACTGGACGGAAACCAGGAGATCCGTGTTTCAAATCCCGGGCATGGCATTGAGCTTTTCAGGTTGACTCTATCTATTAGGAATTATATTACTCTTTTATGTACAACAATAGTTTATACGGCTCTTACAGCGTTGTATTAAACATAAGAAGCTTATTATTTCTCGCGGTAGAATTTGCTGTTTGTTTCACACAATTCAATGTCCGGAGAATTCCTGCATGAGCAGTATTTGTTTCCCCAACCCCTGCGTTGAGGCATATAATTTTGAATTTTCAAACTTGTTATGAAAGCTTGCTCTTGATTATATCGATTTAAGTTTGATCATCCCCACATTTACTGTCGCTCCCGTAGTCGTCGGCTCACCCTAAAAAGCAGGGGCGGCAGTTCCACCACCGAGAGAAGAACCTTCAATGCCTCTAGGATGATGAGTAATAGTGAAACAAAGAGAAAAAGAGAAATATTTATTAAGGTATAGAAGCGTGATACTTCCTGCATAAAACCAACAATGATTGAAAGGTGCTTCAGGCTCTAATCTCCCTCCCTCCCTCTCTCTCTCTCTCTCTCTCTCTCTCTCTCTCTCTCTCTCTCTCTCACACACACACACACACACACACACACACACACACACACACACACACACACACACACACATACACACAATAGAGGGAGATCATTCTGTGTACCATTCTTTGTTGTTCTGAACGTAGTGACAACTGTTTACAAATTTTGACATTTATATAAGAGGAAAATCTAAGAAGTTATAACAATTTTCCCTACTGTTGTTAAAGGTAAACTGGTTACCACAGTACGGCTCCAGTACGGCTTTAGTAATTAATGTTGCTAAGACACAACGAAAACGCACAGGTTTGATGTGGTTTCAAAAATTGAAATGGTACACGTACTGAAAGACGAGGGCACATAATGAGGTAACTAAAACGGTGGCAAATTGAGAGGGAGATACCTTAAGAAAGCGAGTGGCAATTGCAAAATCCATCAGTAAGAATATTTTGGAAAATAATCCAAACATTTAATTAAATTTCAAGGCTGTTCATACAAACTACTCATAAACTTGTTATTGCTTTCGAAAATCTTAGAAATGCGTGAATATATTTGCTTCAATTTCAAATGAATACGTGCTGTAGTTTTAAGTTGTTTCATCCATAGAGGCGGACAAAACCATTAGACATATTTATATTTCATACTACGATATTAGTCTGGGCTGTTCACGATCTGCAATGGAAGAATGACGTAGCTCTGCGTAGCTTAGCGTAGCTCTGTTAGTGACTTACGAGCTTTTCTCTGTACTTGAATTATTAACCATTCCCTCTGCGCGGAAATGTTGCACATTCGTTACGCTAGTAAATAAAGTACAATGTACTCCACAATACAGCAAAATCTATATAAAGTTTATGGACCTTAGCACCATAAACAGGCTGTTATTGTTCTCAAAATTGTGTATAATTGGCACTGTTGCCTAAGATGGCAATGGTATACTACCTGTAATATGGGAATTCCAAGGTACCGTGGGTTACAGACAAAGCATGCGATATTCATTTCTCAGTGGGAACGCCGATGCAAAAACCTCGTGCAGTATTATTCATAGAATAAAAATCTCAATATATAATTACGACCTTGGTGTGCTGTCAATTTGCCGCCGCAACGCCTGCACAATTTTCTCCCAGAAAGGGAATGCATACAAGTTGCTATTTTGTTTATTCGTTCAACACGCTAGGTAAATAACATACACCTTTGATAAAAAATGAACAGACTCTGGAAGAGAATACTTTTCTAAGTCCACATCGTTTCCACGATCGGTTTACAATGGTGTCACGGAATGCCTCTCTTTAGTTTCACCCTACTGAATCATCTCATAATTATAATATTAATGAAAATGTTCACACATTGTGTATTGTTTCATATGTTTCGCCCATATCCACATAGGGAATCCTTCCTTTTTATTACACTGTAATGGTGCGAAAAACTGAATCTTATAACTGCATTCTAATTGAATCTCAGTTACTAAAGGTTCACTGAGAGCCCAGCGGTTATACACAAGTATGAAGGAGCTAGATCTATAAAAGCTCGAATCCCAGACATTGTTTTGATTTCTTTTCTGTTGAAATACGAAATGAGTATTAAGCACGTAGTAACGTAACTTCCAATTGCTAATGTTTACTTGATTTTATGGTATTTATGCTTACTCCTATAAACTAAAACACTCTGCCCTGTTTTTAAACTAACTGAAATAAATATTTTATTCCTATAATGTAAAATCGAATAAAAATGGAAATCAACTTAGTATCGGGTGTGTAAACCCTCAGCTTCTATTACTGCCCTCATTCTAGGGGACATGGATGAGACCAAATCTAGTGAAATTACCAAGAGAGGTACTTCTCATTGCCAGCACCGTTCATAACAGATGAATGAGCTCGAGTGTTTACACAACCAATATTAAGTTAATTTTCTAATGACATTGCATTTATTTTGAAAACGATAAGAATATGTTATTTGAGCTTTTATAAATGACTGTGTGTAAAATATTATTATTTATCTCCTGCAAGAAAGACAAGGCATTGCTATTAAAGTAAGGATTAGAACTCATGCTGGTCTATTTACGAGACACGCGTTTACCACTCGGCTACCATGCATACGACCAAGCCGCAAAGCATCTCCCTAAGCCAGATTGGTATTAAAGCGCATATTGGAAAAGTTAATTGTGCTTTCACACTAGCCGTTTCTAGGCCAAAGTATGGAAATGTATTCAGACTGAACACTTAAATGCCATAGCCTGGGATTCAAATCATTGAACTTTCCGGGGGATTCTGCCTTTCCAAAGCGTATAGTGCGAACGCAGCGTCACCGAATGCTTCCGAAGTTTTCCGAATCGAACTTCGTTTCTGGCAACTGCTTTTTTTGGGAGGGGGCGGTCAAAGGTGTATGAAATGCAGGGAGAAAGATTAACATACAAGTATATGAAAACGCTCTCTTTTATCAGCTGTGATGCCGAATTATTTTACAACTTATTTCCTATGTAATTTGTTTTATATCAAAGAGCTAAAAATGAACATGTTATTCTGGAACATTTTAACTTAACTTGCTTAAAATTATCAACGGAAACTGTCACGACGCGTATTAACAAATCTAGTTGCTGAACTTTATACCTATACCAGGTGAGTCAGCCGCGCCTTATATTTTTTGGAAGGTAGACCATCCATCAAACGGCATGCATGCGCCTTAGTCCAGTTTTGCGCTTACTAAACTGTATTTTTTTTTTTTTTGTAATTTACGTCCTCCAACGTCAAGTTATATCGGACGATGAATGAAATGAGTGGAATGATGCTCAAATGAGACCGGGGTCCATGGAGCTTAGTTACCCGACATTCGTCTATCAGGATAAGGGAATACCACAGAAAAACCTTATCCAGGTAACTCGCCCTGACCGAGATTCGAACTTGGGACCTCTTGAACGTGAGACAGACATGCTACCATCTACGCTACCAAGACGAACACTAAACAGTATTGCTTGACGATCTTTGAAAGAGGAATAGCGGTTTAAGGGACAAAACGTACTGCTCGCTCAAGTACGCCTAAAAAACTTACGACTGCTTTACTGAGAGCGAATTCCGGTTTCCAGGTGATTTTACAAACTTTTTATTGAAGTATACATGGCAAAGTAATTCAGTAAAGGCCTCGGAAAACATGGACCTATCATATGAGTAATTAACGTCAGCTAAAAATAAAATGGCGGATTAATGTACTTAGAGCAGGGGTTGGCTGCCAAAAATTAGGAAACATTGCAGACATGCCTCCTCCATCATGGACTCGTACAGTCAAAACGGACATATTATTAAACAGCGATTTATTTACATTTTTGCTTAAACTACGTCTCGTGCATCTCAATTAACATGCATAAGAGCTTTTGCCATTTATGTATTAATATTAAAACACCCAGAAAATGATTAAAAGGGCTAAATAAAGCACCAGAACTCGCGAGATGGCAAAGATATAGCGCCAGGCATACAAGTCGTACTTAACATGGATAAGAGCTTTTGCCATTTATGTAATAATATTAAAACACACAGAAAATGATTAAAAGCATGCATAAGAGCTTTTGCCATTTATGTACTAATATTAAAACACCCAGAAAATGATTAAAAGTGTCTTAAAAGGGCTAAATAAAGCACAACAACTCGCGAGGTGGCAAAGGTATAGCGCCAGGCATACAAGTCGTACTACTGAACCCAGAACGTGCTTTCAGGCGAGTCTCGAAATAACTCAGTGGGATTATGACGTCTCGTTTGCCCGAACTCCCAATGACACAGGTTCGAGTCTCAGCATTCTAAATACTCTTTTTTACGTTCATCAAAACTTGGAAACCGAATTCACAATAATTTAATTATAAAGTCCCTGAGGGCGTCATTAGCCAAGAAGGTCATCAGTTGGAGCACTTGCTTCGTTAGAGTCAGTTCCAGGAGCAGATAAAGGGTCATTCCAGCACCACAAAACATAACATTTTGAAAGGACACTGTTAATAGCACAATAATTCGATGTCTGCAAAATTGTGTTTAACTTCCATGTTAAACTCTGATACTGTAATTTCCATGTATTCTGTATTCAAATGTGTATAATGATACTTATTTCAATTGCACCTACCTACTTGTAGTTCACCATTGCAACAAACAATGCTATAAAACATAAATAAAACAATTAAAAATAAAAGTAATAACAACTTTCAGAATAATAATTGCAAATTGTGAGTATTACAAGGTAAAAAATTTGTATACCTATGCAGAGGATTCGAACCACTGTCACAGCAGACAAATGAGATTGTAGTTCTGCGCTCGTTCCAACTGAGCTACCTAGCAACGTCTGAAACAAACATTCCGTCTAACATATAGTATTCGCTGTTTCCAGTGTACATTTACAGACGTAAAAACGTCAGCTGTCTAATTTAGAATATATTACAGGCAATGTGATAACTATATTAGTACTAATTTCAATGAGTGTTTAACATCCATGTTAAATACGCGGGTAGAATGTAGTAATGGGGTCGATATTTTCATGTTGGAGTATAAAATGCGGATTGCATGGAGCTGACTCACCTGGTATATTGCTTTGAAGTGAAATTATTTATTTTGAATGATTCTATGTAAAATACCGGTCGGCATTTCCTGATGTTAATATCCTTATGTTTCTGGATATTGAGTGTAAAATGTTTAGTTCTTGGAGTTTATAGTATAACACGTCCATGTATGCTGAACCAATATTAAGGTTACCTCGATTTACTTTGCTTTGTAGGTGGCCACACCTACACGAAACTTCTCTATGAAACATTTTCTATAGTTTCTTCCCGGAAATCGTCTGTCACTGAATGAACCGTAGCGAAGACGCGATTTATGGCAAGCCAACCCACGCGAACAACTCTTTGCGTCATACTTTACCCGACTAACTGTTACGGTTTGTCAGCTTTGACAGCAAACGGAAGCACTATTGGCCTCCAGAAAGAATAGACTCCCTTACATCACAACATTCTGGGTCTTGTCAAACTCTTGGGTAGCGAATTCCCCTCCATTTATCCACAGTACGTTGAGTATTACTGCTATTCCCATACAACAGTAAATTCACAGTGTTCTGCTAAGGCTTAGGTCCTTAAATGCATATCGAGTTCTTTCATGTGTTCTTCTACTCACTTTTTTACTTCTTTTTGCTTCACGTATGAAAGTCATAATATTGTCTATCATGTGGCACCTTCTTCTACTGATAATCTTTGATTTTCATACTTTCCGATTCCTTACGTGTTGTTCTTTTGTACACTCTTTCTTAGGTAGTTTATATATTTGTTGCTTTTTTATGTTCATTTTACGTAATCAATTATTCTTCATATCAAATCCATCGAATACCTTTCTTCACTTCGTTACGCCAAAAATGTTGTATACAGTGACACTCCAAGTTAGGCTATTCACTTTTTCTTTTATTAAGGTTCACAGAAAAATTTCGTTTTGTTTTATAACGTTTCCTTTGACAATGTTTCCCATGTATGAGATATGTTGTTCTTAATATTACATAAAATATTATAATAACGCTGTCCACTTGTTTTAAATTCCATTTGAAGCGTGACATTTACATTTTGTCCCCTTTTCAAAAGGTGTGGCAACAGCAAGGGATACAAAACTGCTGCTTACCAAGGTTTTATCTTTGTTAATAGAAACCTCTAAGATAACACACTGATTATTCATGTAAGAGTGAGAGGGAAACTGCCGCGCTTCTCTTGCGTGTGCTAAGCACCAATGAACGCAACAGTTCAGCCAATGGATTGCGCAGGTATCACAAGTGACAGATGTTATGTCCACATGGAGTAATCAGTGCGTTATCTGAGAGGTTTCCATTAACAAAGATGAAGCCGGGGTAACTATTTGAGCAGCACGATAATACTATTAATGTGAATAATAACAATGCGTCGTTTTGTTTCTTACATAGGAGATTGGCAACAAACTGTTTATCATTTTTCTATGGCTGTTAAAATGTCAAAAATATAGTGAATGCGCACAGGCGGTTTGTGCTGTGGCCCGGGTTCGATCCCCGTGGCCGACCTACCTGACCCATGGTTTTTCGGGGGTTTGCCGGGTCGCTATGCGAATATTGGTTAGGTTAATTACATCTTCCGAATGTCCTGTCCCTTCATTTCATGTCCGTTATCATTTTACATAAACTCTCATCTGGTGGTCTCTTTCAGGATAGAAGTGTCGGCGTGTGTCTCGGCGGAGCATGGCAGGATGATATGCTTTGAGTGAACCACTTCCTCCTCCGTTAGGTCGGTTTCCGGTCTCCGGACTTACTGGTGGGACCGTTTACGAACCACAGTAGGGAGAGATGTCCGATGTCCTGGGATGACGAAGGTTTTCATCGAAGTAAAATGTAGGGACCCTGCCTTCTGTACTGCCATGGTTCCTTGGGACCGCCTTCCTCTGTCTCCTCTCGCCCCATCTTTCCTCCCAGGGATCCCCTCTGGAGGCATAGGTACAATAGACCAAGACTGGTCGCAGTGCCAAATCCCCTCCGTATTAAAAAAAAAGCCTTCGAAAGAAGAACTGATGCACTGGGGCACTGATGGAATCATAAGGTTGTATTTGTCAATATCGTGACACAGAAACTTCTAAGTTCTTCGATAACTAAGGAATTAAACCAAATAATCTCATCTGTAAGATATGACAATAACTTAAGTCGGCCTGATTACTGATCTGATCCTCTGAAATTCCAATTTATGTACAAATAGTGTCACGACAGATATAATAAATAGCATATTGTGACTTTGGGGGTTCGTAAAATTAAGTCTTGTTGGCAGAAATTTAAAATGCTCTTTATTTCAGTAAAAAGACACTTTGTACACCCCTGAAAGCAGCGAAATGACGTCACATACACCAACGTAGTCCTCAAGGTCGTCTGCCACACGAAAACATTACTGCGGTACACTCACAAATGTCCATAGAGCTGCGAGTCTTGTAATACCCCAGCCATTGTTTCTAGAAAGCCGCCGACCTTTAAAGACCTTTCACGGCGGCAAGAGAAGGAAAGAATTATCCAGACATCACTCGGTCTTTCTCTCGGCGCTCGCCTACGCGCGGGCCGCAGTTTGCGCTAGCGGTACAACCAACAATGCGATCACCGACAAAATTTCATTATATTTAAAATTGTGCATAATTACTGACTGAATGTTTTCGTGTTATACTGGTTAGATAAACGTCACAAGAAATCTATTGTAACACGATACGCATTTACACTTCTACGTTCTCTAATTTCCTTTTAATTTGCAAAATTCCAAAACCGAATACGTAATGACGCTCTGCTGATGGGGTTGTCATCGGCGTTTGTTATACATTTTATCATTTTCACAAACACTTTAATAATTGTTAAAATGTATGACATTTAACGAAGTCATATTTAATTTGTATTTTATCTAAGGTTAACCACAACATATACATTTTTACACGGTTTGCCCCACATTACCCAAGCGTACAGTTATAAAACAATCTTGTAAGCTCTAGCAAACGAAAAGTGAAGGACAGATTAGAAAATAAATTTATGTTCATAAAACTAAATAACTTTTCTCTGATTCATATGAAGGACTTACAAGTGGCCGCCGAGAGAGAGATGCCTGTTAAGGAGAGTAGTGACCAGTCCGAAGGCTGGTGTGAGTGAGGAAGGCGACACTTCGAAATGAGGGCAAAGTGGATGAAAAGAGGTGATGAAACAGTTGAAGGAATGAAAGGTAAAGGTAAATCGTAAACCCTGGAGGAAACCTGCAAGGTACCGCTTTGTTGACGCAAATCCGACAGATGAACACTTGGGATTGAATCAGGACCCATCTTAGTGAGAGCCGAGTGGTCTAACCACTCTAAAATTAATGCAATCGTTGGAATTACTCTCAAAAATGATTTGGAAGGATAATGCCAAACATTTTCAAAATATAAAGTAGATTTTAATGAAATCTGGCTTGTTAAGTTGTTAAATGAAAAAATGAGTATTTCAAATGGATTAAACAATAAGGTATTAATAATCAAATTTATTGATTTGTTGCTTGTTGGAGCTTCCTTGAGGAAAAAGTATGACATTAGAGGGCTCAAATTTTGATATGTTTTTGAAGTTCAAAAATATTGCACAATTTGAGCAAAATTAGCTCTTCACGAGTAGTGATATTAACTTCTCCAACTAATAAAATATTCTTAAAAGGAAACCTTGTTCTTTCATCTACTTCCTGTTAACAGGGAAAAATTTACAGAAAAAACAGTTTAATTATCTATTCGTTTATAGATGTAACAGAAACAGGGAAATTACTAAGCTTAAGCAACAGTCGCATTTTTTAAAAGCTGTCCCTTATTCTCTTTCTATGATCAGCGTGCCCGCCTCGGTAGCGTAGATGGTAGCGTGTCTGCCTCACGTTCAAGAGGTGCCGAGTTCGAATCTCGGTCAGGGTGAGTTACCTGGATAAGGTTTTTCCGGGGTTTTCCCTTATCCTAAAAGACGAATGTTGGGTAACTCTAAGCTCCATGGTCCCTGGACCCATTTGAGCATCATTTCAACCATTCCATTCATCGTCCGATATGACTTAAAAAGTTAAAGGACGTAAATTACAAAAAGAGAGAAAGAGAGAGTGCGGAAGGGAGAAAGAAAGGTACAAAGAGAAAAAAGAAATACCAACCTGGGTAAATTATTATTGGAAAAAGAGGAAATTCAAACAAATAAAAGGAAATATCTTGGATATATTTAATTCAAATAAAAAATAAAAACATGTAATTAATATAAATTACGTGTTTAATGACATCTGCTTTTTATTTTGTAGGTTTGTCTATCTCCTAAGATCTACACGTTATAAAAAGAAGATGTAGAATGTACACTCAGAAGCCATCAGAAAATTCAAAACAGATACTTCATTTCTTGTGAAAATATATTTTACAGCCCTGAGCACATCAAAATTATCCAAAATGTTCCAAGTAAACGTAGTTTGGGTGAAGGTTTCCTTGTAAATCTTCATGTCGCATCAGGTTTGGTATTTAATCGACTTTTTGATTTTGATGAGCTGTTCGTGTGGCGTTAAGACCAGTAAGTACTTATCTTTAATTTTATTGGATACTTTAGTACGCAAGGATCAGGAATTTAAATCACCCACACACGGGATATTTTTCTGGAAATGCTTCTAAATACACATTGTTCAGGGAGCCTCTGAAACATATATTTCCGTTGAAATATGTCGAAACCGAATATTTTGTTTCAATACAGCAGAATACGATATTTATTTTGTTTACTGCATGGAGAAGAAAAAGAAAATATGGTCCTGCTTTTTATGATGTGCAAGGATATCTTGCCTCTTAGATGGGAATCTTAACTACTGATTGCTTCTTAATGTATTTGGCGATGGAAACAAAGATGTCATGTCCCAATAATCCAAAATCTGGATTCAGCTTACGAAATGTAGAGTTTGTGTGCACTTGATCCCAAGATCAGTTGTTATAAAACAACTTATACAATTCGTGCCTAATATTTTACTACCATGAAAATTGGTGCCTCTTTTCCCTTGTGGGCTAAATGCTCACATGTGACATAATCTAATCCTTTTACACCAGATATTAAGAAAAGTTAGTATTAACAACTTATTTGTTATGGTACTATGAGTTGTGGTACAAATTAAAGAGCTTTCAGTTATATTTTCGTTGTGTATAGGAACTTCTTTGTGTTGCCAGGGACTGCTTCATATCCCTGAACATGAGGAAATTAAAAGAAATTGTAAATATTAGGTAAGAAACTGATTCCCATGACCTAGATATTCTAACAATAGTGTAATAGAATACATGCAGTGTAGACTTCCAATAAGGCCGTGGTTTACTGTAATTCCATCATCTCAATATCTGGAAAATAGCTTTGTGTTTCAAGGGAGGTTGTGGTGTATCCGTAACGCTGGAGCATGCAGCATCGTGTAATGCTTTTCAGATTGGATTCCTTTAGAAAACAACGTTTCTTCCCTTGGGAGCAAGCTCGGCCGGTGCGTTTAATTAACTGCTTGCATTCATTCGCGAGGGTCCCTTACATTTGCAACGTGCACCGTGCAGTCCCCTGGCATTACTGTTCGGGGGAAGGAAGGGTTGCACAAAACCTGCAACGTCTGCAGAAGAGCTCACGAGTGTCCTCAACTTTCTGATACATCAATGCCAAATTAGATTTGGTAGATGGCTCTGAGGTCTTATAACCCAAATCTAGAGCGCATACGTTCGATTTTCCGAATCTTCAGAGTGTGAAATTTTCTTTGCTTACGAATTCCCCCCATCCTCCTTACAGTCTGGAAATATAAATGACAACATAGATACATTTAATGTAATAAAGTAATACAAACTCAAAAATTAACACTACTGTAATGCGAGTGAAGATTATACCGAGAAACAGCTCTTGGCCGGCAATGTGACACCAGTTATTACAGTTGTATGTAACCTCCCAAAAGGACAGTATGACAACATCGCGATGATTGCTCTACCAAAGCAGACGAGTACAACATTATTATCCACCACTTTGTTTTATGTTTATAGACAGCAATATATTTTAGTGTCTGCAGGATTCCATCTCTGGATAGACACTTAAAACAGAACGGCTCGAGCTTATATACAATGATTCCCCTTTACAGAAACCGTGAATGCAGAACACATTCTTTCTTTTGACAATATAAATGTGTTAAGAGAAAGAATAGCTGCGGCAAGTGCATAGGTCGCAAACGCATTCAGGGTCCACTAAAAATAGCAGCATCTATATTCCAGAAGTGGCATTCAAGGTTGCGCTCTGATAATGCCAAATTTTGTAGCAAAGTTACTGATACTCAATAAACAATAATGTAAGTCTTGAACTAGGTTCGGAATCTTATATAAGAAAAATACATTCTTTGTTATCATTGGGTGTTTAATAAACGTTCAAAATGATTCATACTAAAGGAAGAGTTAATGTAAACGCATTCCCGTTTCTTTCACAGATACTTTGTTATGTTAGAAACATACAAATATTTTCATACTACACGTACTTAAAACAATATTTCAGCAGTAACTCTACGTTTAGTCTATTTATTTATTTGTTCCACCGACTAGCATATTGCAAATCACCACAGACATAATTCGCTTTACGCCAAGCACCTTGCGAAAGCTAGGCACACGGCGAAAGCGACGATAAAAAGTGTTCCTGAGAAAAACGCCAAGAAGATCTTTATCATTCATAGACCTCTTTTAGTTTACATTGCGTACTCTGTTTCGGGGTCTGTGTTTAATGCCCTTTATTACCGTATACAGCAGCACAGGCACTGGACACATGGTAGGTGAAATTAAATCCTAACTGAGAAGGAAAAGTTCCAGCTCAAATTTAAGAGAACTCTCCGGCATTTGCCCAATATGAAGGTCGGAAAACCTGGAAGAAAGCTGTCAGGTAGGACGGCATGGGGGGAATTTTATACACAGACGTCCCATTCACGAGTCCATGACTTAAAGACCTCGGCTATTCGTGCTGGTCATCGTCATCACCAACCTGTTTGGATGAAAAGTCAGTTCGCCAGATTAGGACAGATCATGTTAATAAATTGACTTGCCATACTTGAGAGAATGGTAAATTGTTTAAAATCATTTTTCTTAAACAAGGCACGCTTATCCGCAGAAACTATAGGGCGATCCATATAAATCTGAACCATTTAAATAGGCCATAACTTTTGAATCAATAATAGGACGCACGTGTTGCACGTAGTTGCTATAAGAGAATACAATATATAATTGGGAGATCACATTAAACGATTTACATCTCAGAGAAAATTTTGGAAGTGTCCTCCCCCAGCATCTATACATGTTTGCACCCGTCTCACTATATTCTCTGAAGTTTTACGGAGAGAGAAGGTTATTGCCAACAAGATGGAGCAACGTGCCATACATCTAATTACACCATGGAACTTGTAACAGTTTCTTTGATAATCGAATAATCTCAAAAGGTGTGTGCCCCCAGATCCCCTGAACTAACCTCACCGGATTTTTTCTTGTGGGGGTATTTAAAAATGAGAGTGCACAAGAATAGACTACGGACAATTGATGCTCTCAAGGAATCCATTCGAACCGAATTAAGTAACATTAGCGAGGATACTCTCCGTAAAACTTCAGAGAACATGGTGAGACGAGTGCAAATATGTATAGATGCTGGTGGAGGACAATATTTTCTCTGAGATGTAAATAGTGTAATGTAATCTCCCAATTGTGTATTATATTCTCCCAAAGTTTCACGTGTGTCCTATTATTCGTTAAAAATTATGGCCTATTGATATGGTTCAGGTTTATATGGATCGCACTGTAGTTGTATATTAATACATGTTCGTCAGTATGTAACAATGAAACTGTTTATCAGACTGAGGCAAAAGAAAGAGAAGACGAGCATGCGTAAGGTGGAATGTCTTTTGTTTGCTCCAGATGAGCCATAATCCCGATACATACCATTATGTTTTGTTACTAGCAATCTAGGAAAAGCACCTCATAAAGCAGCTTGCCCACACAAATGAAGCTAAATTAATCATTCAGTTGGTTTCTGGTAAAACTGAGTCGTCGAAACATGTTGTCTTGTGTTCTTCTTTTTTTTAATTTACGATATTTAACGTTAAGTCATATCGGACGATGAATGGATTGGGTGAAATGATACTGAAATGGGTCCAGGATCCATGGAGCTTAGGGTTACCCGACATTCGTCTTTTAGGATAAGGAAAAAACCTTGAAAAAACCTTATCCAGGCAACTCACCCTGGCCGAGGTTCGAACTCGAGACCTCCTGAACGTGAGGCAGACATGCTACCATCTACGCTACCGAGGCGGGCTTCTTGTGTTAGTACAGCATAGACACAACTCGAGAAAGCTAAGCTCAAATTCCCTTGATGACGATGAATGTACGCGTAACATCTGATAACGTTAACATCATTTTCCAGCTGTTCCACTGTTAGACTATATCTTTTGCTTGTTGTAGTGAGTAGAAGATGATGGAAAATATCGGTTAAGTTAGCTGAAAAAGTTAATGGATTAAAATCTTTGAAGTAAGTTTTGCTTGAGTTTTAAAGGGTTAGCAGTTTTTGAATGCTAAAATTTGAAATTATAGCTGTGAATTATACCTACAAACCTCTGTCGGATTAATATTTTGCAGTTTAAAAAAAAAGATGCCGAAGATCCTGTAAGTCGCAGAAATGCTAGGTGGAAGTTTCCTTGCCTTTCCTTAAGGGGGGAAAAAAAACAACGTAATTACCTCAGCCAAATTTTACTTTGCGTAGTAATTATTGTAATCCAATTTTTTAACATTACATTGATTTTGACGCATTAAATTATTTATTTTAATTGTCTGCCAATCATTTATTTATAAACTTATACATATTGCAGGTCAATAATTTCGGTATAACACTCAGCTGTAGTTAGAAATAAAAGCTAAGACCCGGGCAAATAAGGTGGTTTCTAGTCTATGCCTTAAGGGCACTGAGTAATTGCGAGGCAGTTTTTAACTTATTTCAGTGCCAACTTTTGATTTTAAGTTCGTCAACAACTATTTAACTTTGGCGCTGAAAAGAGCAATCATTTCTGAACATAATCCATGTAAAATAACATTTGTATGCCAAAAGGCAATGCTACAAACTTGACATAAACAAAATTAAAAATTTCAGAATCCTAAGTATTACGGGAGTATTCAGGTACACTTTTCTCTAAAACTGTCAATTACTTTTCATTGAATTTTTATAAGCTTTAATGCTTGCATAACTTGACAATTTCTACCTAAATTTTCTTCCTAAATTTGAAAATATTTGCCTACAAAAATGTAAACATTATAAGCACAAAACTCATGTCAAATTTTACAAGCATATAAGTTGCTAATAAATTATGATTGGCAACTTGAATCAGTTTAGGTGGAATCGGTAGCTTTAATTGAGATATGACCAGTACAAATTTCATCCTTGTAGCTTAATTAGTTACAGAGAAAAGTATACCTAAAGTATTAAAATAAACGTTGCGTAAACTGTAATAAACGATAAATGTGTACATAACGGTGGCTCACCAAATTCGAACATCAAATTAAAACCCCCTTATCAACTCAAAACCCTAACTTCCATACATATTTTGAAAGCAAATAGTTTCTAGTTTCTTTTTAGCATGAAAACCAAAAATCGACCTTTTGGACCCAAACAACTACCCAGTGTCCTTAAAGTAATTTCCCCATTACGCAAAATCAATTGCGAAAGGAAATGATGTCATAGTTTATGGTAGAAAAATCATATATAAATGCTACATTAAGTATGACTTAAACCTGAGTTTTATTTTTAGGCATGGAGTTAACTCCCTTCTCACTGTCACACATACGCAAGGAGTTCAGGGAACCTCAAATATTCATCTTACACGAAATGTTGAAATTAGTCTTATATCGGACTTCGACTTCATTTCTTCAATAGTACCACATTTATTGTGAGACACCAAGCCATGCAGAAGTACTATCCCGGTATTACTTAAGCCAGAATCGGGAAATAGACATGACAACCTAATGAACTCAGCAGTGACTGAAAGGCTGCAAAGAAAATGACTGGGCAGCACGGAACCTGAAAGCATTGTCGTTGTTGCCTCAGTGAGTTCGAAACTTTTGGACACACCTTGAGCATCTGCCTGTTTTATCAAAATAACAGTTATTTAAAAAGCAGGTCTTTCATTGCAAAATAAATGAGAAAATATCCCCATACAGTTAATTAAGTCACGTGGATCGTCTCTTCTTTACTGATCTACAGTAAAACCAGAGTTGCATTCATAACACAATGATTGATGTCTATGAAAAAAAAGTTTATTATCTCCAATTCCTATCAATTAATTTTATATAATTTCCAGGAACACTCATTATGAAAGCTTATTTTTCTATCTGCCTCATGTTTATTGTGATACATTTGCAAAAATAATTGCTTGTGTATTTTGTTATAGGTAGAAGGGGAGCAGAGGTAAAATCAATAGTCGATTAATAAAATAGTCATTCTGGACTTGAAATTCCACAATCTCTACATGATAGCCTGAAAACAACTGAATAGCGACAGCACTTTAAAATGACACTGCATTGCAACATTCAAGTTAGTGCTCTCCGAAATAGCTAAATTTTTTTTTTTTTTTTAAGTTATGTGATATTTATATGTTTGCATAGAACGATTTTGTCATATTACTTACAGTTTAACTGTTACATAAAATTCCATTCCAATAAAAAGGAATTTATTTTTCGCCATCCAATGAAAAGTTAAAAGCATATACCTACGATATATTTCTCTAGTATTAAATCATCTCAACTTAACTTGTATAATTAATGGAAGCCTGAATTTCAATAAGTTATTGAAGGCTGACACGTAGCTCAGCCGGTAGAGCACCTGCCTGCCGTGCTAGTGTTCCCGGGTTCGATTCCCGGCTGGGGTGGGATTTTTCTCCATGCAGGATGATTCCCCATGTTCCCCAGAATATGGAAGTATGAATGAGAGTGTGAATGTGTGCGTTATTTAATGATACACCCAACCAACGATTACAAGTTAACACGATCGATATGTTCAAAAGGAGAACGGCCGCCGATATGACCACTGTATTTAAAGGCGGGGTATAAATGGGGGAAAAAGTAATTGAAATGATGCACTCAAGAAAACGGCATGGAAAGGTCTACTCCGTACTGATCAGATTTCTGATCAGATTTCTCCACTTTCCCATTAAAATTAAAATGCAGCTTTAAATCGTTGCTGTTGGTTTATCGTAAATTTGCATGCAATTAAAATGACTTCATTACTTTATTTGAACTTTTCCTATAGTATATATTTGTGGTGTATTTGTGGTGTACTATTTTTTTTTAAGTTTGAGACAAATCCAATTCGGAACGTAGTATCTTATTACGTGAACTATCGCCTCTAATCGCGAAGGAATGGTCACTTGTTGAGAAAGCTGATGACAATCTGTATGATTACATCATCATCATCATCATCATCATCTCATCGGACACGTGCAACATGTTCGAGAAGCAACGAAATATAGTATCGGTACCCTTAAGACAACCAACTGAGTGAAACTGAAAATTCCATGGATATTCTAGGTTGTTAACTGAGCAGCAAGTTCCCTGACTAAATATGTGCACAGTGTTTTTTTAACTATCTGCGGGAAGTTTTTACAGAGTACATAGAGAAGAGTCTGCTGTTAAGCTAAGTGTTTAAGATTCGTTTTAAACAAACATTTCAGCTTCATTTCAACTATTTCTCTCCTTGTTTTCTATAACTACTGTTTAAACATGTAGGAGAATGGACTGCGATATATTTAAATTGAACAGTTTGGAGTTCAAGCGGCAAGTGAGATCAGAAAGCAGGCCTTTGGTATCCTGTCTGGGTGATTTAGTTAAGATGAAACAAAAGTGCTGTGATCAACCAGCCGGAGTTGCTACGCTTAAGAGAGAGCTAGTCTCTGCAACAGTGCACGGCTAATTACGCCAATAGTTTCTGAACCAAATCGAGATAGTTATATTAGGAGAATATAGAAGACCTAGTGGCTGTATCCTGGGTTGCTGTGCATTTAATTTTCTATGCATCATATTTAATGGATCATTTTTCTTTCCTACTAATCGCTTTGAAATATGTATCTGAAACAGCAAACTACGTAAGATAACATGAAATTGCTGAAATCTTATAAGTTTTCGTTGTTTTGTGAAACCTAATTTTTTAGTTCAGTACTTTTCAATTCGAGGTTAAAAATCACTTACATAATTAGCAGCACATAATTATATTTTTCTGAAAAAGGAAAGTTGCAGGTATACTAATTTCTGTGAGTTTGCTTAAACTAATGTTCACCTAATGAAAATCAAATTGCTAACCCTAAAAATACTGGGGATAACTAGCAGGACATGATACTTCTGAAGTAATCTATTTATTTTTCTTAAACTACCGGCGAAATTTATTGTAATCCCCCTCCTAAAATATATTAATATGTAATTTACGCTTGAATATTTTATCCTTGCCGGATCATCAAAGCTAGAAATTCTCCTCCAAAGTGCAAGCTCAACATCATGGGACAGTCGTGTTTGTATCAAAGATGGAACACAGACTACATCTGATTTGGATTTCCTTAACTCTACAATAAAGGCGAATGCCTATTTTTTACAATCACTACTTGTCTCGTTTATGTTGTAAATAAAATTTCTAGCTGTGCCGAACTGTCTCCTTTTAAGCTTTTATGAGGGCTTTTACAAGGCAGCATAACACAAAGAGGACATGCAATAAGCTGAATAGGGGAGTGTTCATGAACGTTGCTCATGGTTTAGGCACATAACTTCTAGACACCTAAACTTGCTATTCGTTTTATAGCTTCAATGCTAGATCCGTTGCATAATGTAAATGAGTGGACTGTGATGAGAAATCAGATTCATCTTCAGATTCATCTATAGAAACGTTAGCACTTTCTGCAAATCTGCCGAAAATTTTCTTATTCTATTTTTAATGTTTAATTTAGGAAAGCATATACCTAGATAAAAGTATAAAATCCTTACTCATGGGTACATTGAATACGAACTTCTAAACAACCAAGGGTCTTTGGATACTCTTAGGACGTTCAATGCATGTTTTTCACGAAATTATATATTTAAAATCATCTATACACATCTACTTTGTTGTAATAGGTGCACGCTTGTTTTCAGCAAAGCAAATCTGGCCTTGATCGATATGTGGAATTATGTTCATACTATACAGTTCAGAGTATGTAAGAGATGAAGGCGTGCAGCAAATACGAAATTTAATCGTAATCACCAATAGAAAGGAAAAGCAATTTTAACTTGTGCCATATTTGTTAAGGGTAAGCCAGACCTCCACGTACTGCATATTACAATATCTATAGGTAGATAGAATCATAATATTGCTATATACCTGATTGAGCCTGCAGTGAAGCGTGCCTGTCGATAAACCAGACACATACACAAGCTCATTCATAATGAACGAAACTACTTTCTCTCTAGTTCAGGATAGAGTATGATTACTCAGTTCATGTCACGCGTAAGTAATGACATCTTTTCCGGTGTGAAACGCTAAAGTGTAGGTCTACTCGGTTCCCAGGGGTTAGATCCAGCATATGTCGCTGGTTTACCTCAGTGAAAACACTCGTATTGACATTACGACACTGCTCGTTTATTAACAACTTTAGCTTCAACTATTTCTCTTCATTCTCCCAGATATTGATAATATTATGCTATTAACAAACTGCACAGATGTCTTTAAAAGGGAAACGTGCTAGATGATTTTGGTATTACGTTTAATCGAGATCTGAGCTTCCTTTGTTGATGGTTTAAACATAGTTGTAAATCTTCAATTACAGAGACGTTGTACTATAGCAAATAAATTGTACTGAATTCCTCAGTGTATCTGAAAAGGAATGTCATTTGTTTATTAGTCCTAAACGTAGCACTGTTTCAGCGATTCTCGTATTATTAGCTTATTACGCGTTGAATTTTCTAAGTACTGAATGTTTAGTCAGGTTATTTGAATTGTTTTAACCCAAAATGAATTCGATACAACTTTACGGAAAACTTTGAAGGCAAGTCTACTTTTGTATTGCAGAAAACCAAATGAATAAGTCTCATTTTGGCCAAAAAAGCAGATATTCATGCTGAAACAATCTTAACCATTAAAAACAACGGACTCCAAAAACGCCTGAGTTTGGGACGCAAAAGAAAAACTTGATTTCAATACCATTCTACTATGTAAAAGAAGTTTATGAGTAGATAAAGAAGCCAATAAAATATACATATATTGATACTGTTATTTAAGGTGTCTTTTGAGTTTCACATTGAGTGAAATATTGTTACCTTGGAGAGGTCAACAGTTGGAAGGCTGTTATAGCAACTATATGACCTTTAAGTCAACAAACAAGCTTGACTTTCGAGCAACGCAAAACCATTCTGAATGCTCTCCACACTTCCCTAACTTAAACATTCTAGGAATTTTATCTTTGGGAAACCTAGAAAGATTACGTCAGGAAGGACACCAGCTTTACTACTGAACTGTGCGCACTAAAATAATAGACATTTTATGACATATTCCCTTAATTTATCAGATGGTAGAAACAACTCCGTGAAATTAATGGTTTTATTTAATTATAAATGTTGTGGAAACGTACAGTCAGACTCACAAATTCAATGCCACAGCCGGGATTTGAACCACGGAATTTCTGGTTTCCGTCCAGCCGCTCTACCATTGAGCTACTATGGCCAACGTGCCGATGACATTAAGTTCTCCAACTGACTCGTATTTTCACGGTAAACCACTTAGGAGTTCTCATAAACACACGAGACAACTACCTTAATGGCGACTTACAACATGTAGGTACTTTAGGGCCCGGGCTTTATAGTTAACCACTATTAGGTCAATTAATGGGAATTAATTATTGTTTCACACTGGCCGTGTGTAGGCTAAATTGTGGAAACGTAGAGTCAGACCGTGTCTGAGCGTGCCAGAGTCGGATCCGTGGTTCAAATCCCGACTATGGCATTGAATTTTTCAGTCTGACTCTACGTTTCCACAATTTAGCCTACACACGGCCAGTGTGAAAGAACAATTCATTTCCATTCACAACAATTGTTGCTTATAACATTTCCCAAACGATAACGCGTTTTGCACAGTACGGCATTTGTTTACTTTGCAGGTGCCAATTTTTTTATATGTGTCAAAGATATTTCGAAAGCACATTATCATTATCTGTTATCATTACACGGTGAAATATGTAAAAGAGTACTTCTTTAAGGCTAACAGGTATTTCATGTTAACGCATTTAAAAGCAGATAGCTCTGCCAAATGCCGATTTGCTGAAGCAAAGCCAACCCCGACGCCCAAGTGCTTTTCTGTACAGCCCTGTTTCCATCCCCGCAGCACCTTCAGAAAAAAAATTAGAAGGGGAGGGAATGGTATGACTCAGTGCTTTCAATCTTTCACTCAGCGCAATATGTTACGCTTATGTTTGTTACTGAGCGCGGGGGTTGCAATGTGCTGGAACTCAATGTCTACAGCAGGTGCAGAAGTAAACTTAGAGGGTGATCCTATGTAAAAAGACGAATGTAAAAATAATATACGCACCTTAGTGTAAAAGCTTATTAAGAACAAAAGAAAGTTTTGCACTATAATTCACATACGCTAACTTTAACGCAAATGTTATTGAACTTGACGTTAGAACAGTACCTACACCTTACTCGGGACATTTAGCCATGCATTTGAATTGATGACCCATTACATATGTACCGTGTACATCATCCTCATCATTCTCATCATCATCATCATCGTCGTCGTCGTCAACATCATCATCATCATCATCATCATCATCATCATCATCATCATCATCATCATCATCATCATCATCATCATCATCATCATCATCATCATCATCATCATCATCATCATCATCATCATCATCATCATCATCATCATCATCATCATCAACAACAACAACAACAACAACAACACGTGACAGATTTCCCTTGCTCGGCACACGTATTCCTGAATTATTTAGATGTTCTTCCCATCGAACTTATTCATATTGGGGCAAGTAGTACACGCAAGTTCCAAGCTTGCATGTTTATGTCTACATCAAAGACATGGAACTGACCAATCAGAGAAGCATCTTCATAAACCTCATCGCGTGCTCATTCCATCATCTCACAGCACATTTTTCATCGTTATTAGCTGTTGGCTAACTAACTGCTCTTTCACCAGGAATCACTGGGATATCAATAGATAACAAATCGCAGTAAAACAATTTGTTACGGCTGAGATGCTTTTGTACGAGTTTAATGGCATTTAATCTGCTGGCCTCCTCTTGTTCAGTCTGAAATACATGTACATAATCTCTTTTGGCGGTAGCTGCTGCGTAAGCCGCCATATTAACTCAGCTGTTTCATGCTCTCCAGCATTGCCAACCATCTGTTTCCCTTTGTCGTTGAGAATTATAACGTATCGTATTAAGTTTACTTTTGCATTTATATTAGTGCTAAGCTTTTATTGTGAATGACCCCAGAGGCACTATTTGCAATGAAGACGTAATGGCAGCAAGAGCGCACGCGCGTAAGATAATTATTCACAGTACATCCTTAGTCGTCAAACAAGACCATTCTTCGAGTTTCCAGCGCCGTAAATTGAATGCGGAAATCTTCGTGTAACATGTATATAACATGTCTAATAATATTAAATAACAAAATTCAGTCAGTCTTTACAAGTAAAGTGCATACAAAAGGACGATAAACCAAGCAAGCAACTCAGGAGTGTTTAGCCTCAGCATTTAGAATGACATAACCAAATGGAAGAACAACATATACAGTCTGTTAGTGGTATTAGTGCAGATATTTGAATTGGCAATTGAAGGTAATATAATGAATAATATGTTATAAATGTATACTTCATTTGCGAACTAACAAATTTACTTCCTCAGGCTAGTTAGTGTCAACTTGGCGTGGCACACACAAACCCTTCGTGTGTATTTCTTCCAAGAGGTTAATGTAGAGTGGACATGTTTGACAGTAAAGAATGTTCTGCAAAGCCAACTACCAAAACCAACAGGTCACGCCTTGAGGTGTGAACACTTGGAAGCACAACGGATAGTCTATACCGGCAGCCGTAGCTAATCATGCAAAAATAACCAGTAGTAAAGTGTACGATTGGCTTGAGAGAAAACAGACGAACGGAACAACACACCGAAGTATCGTTTATCTAAATATATGTATATATACATATATATACAGCTAACAGTGGTATATATACAGTCAGTGAAGTAAAATCTCGCATGTCGATCGTATGTTATTAAAAAGGAGGCTGTGCACAGATGAAGGACAGCAGTAGCGTTTCTTAAAACTTGAATTAAGTCCATCGACAACCGAAATTGAGCTAGAAATGTATTTTTGTTAAATGTTTGATTTCTAGACAATGTTTTTATTTTTAACAAAACTGGCGAAATAAACAAAAGCTCTACGCTCACTTTCTTCTCGGGCAGCCAGCCAGGTGAAAAGATGATGAGATATCAACGTTTCCCATCACCAGGATATTTATAAAATGTTATAACCACAAATGAAACACTGGATGTACACAACTATAAACAAAGACAAAACACTATCAACACTACCACTATCAACTATCACCTGGCTGGCTGCCCGAGAAGAAAGTGAGCGTATTCGTCGCCAGGAAAGCTTCAGGTCTTATTAAACAAAAGTTCTATTTTGCACCATAACCTAACATGTTCCATATATTGCACCCCAATCATCATTTGCTATGAAACATGAATGTCAGTAATTTTGCAACAGAACACCACTCTTGCATGTACTCTCACAATTGAACATGTTCACTTAGAAAATGTTGCCTTTCCAATTAGCCTCTGTATTGCTCCCTTTCTCAACGTTGGCCAGTCTTACATAAAGGTATTCTACTCTCTAACTAACAAGGGTTTAATTTGATTCTCCCTGGTCAATTTGTGGCAATTAGTTCTCACACACGCATTAGCTATCAAGCGACACTATTCCCATTCTTGATGCACCAGGTACCCGCTGAGGTGAAAGTAAAGTGGCTTTTAAACAGTATAATTGAAACAGTAGAAGTTAATTTAGGTTCAAGGAAGAGAAGAAGACCGAAGACGAAAACCAATCTGATTAGGAAAAAGGGAGATATATGTTTATAGAGACAACCGGCAAGGGAACAAATTCATTTGAGCAGATTGCACAGACTTTGTTCACACAAGAAGAAAAATCGCAATGTAAGAAAGTTAACAAGGATTAACGTATTCTGTGAAACGAAAGCTGTACACAATCTGGGGAAAAAAAAAGAAAACACCTGCAACATAACGAAATGAATTCTTGAGCTAAAAGAATTGACAGTCAGGTGCATTTATATCTAAGTACATGAATATCTAGGTACATCGCTGGAAGAAAAGGAAGAACGGTGTAGTTGAATTTAAACTTAGTACCTATGTACCTACCACTAACAAACCTAGTAATAGATGAAAGGGTAGAGCCAGAATGAAAAATTCAATGCCATAGCCGAGATTTGAACCACGGATCTTCTGGTTTCCGTCCAGCCGCTCTAACCATTTGAGCTACTATGGCCAACGTGCCAACATGACATTAAATTCTCCAACTGACTCGTGTTTTTTCCGGTAAACCACCAGGAGTTCTCATAAACACATGAGACAACTGCCTTAATGGTGACTTACTATACTATAAGTACTTTAAGGCCCGGGCTTTATAGTTCGGACCACTATCAGGTACAATTAATGGAAATTAATTGTTCTTTCACACTAGCCGTGTGTGGGACGCACTATGAAAGAGTAGAGCCAGAATGAAAAATTCACTATAAATAGTGGTCCGAACTATAAAGCCCAGGCCTTAAAGTACTTACAGCATAGTAAGTCACCATTAAGTTGTCTCATGTGTTTATGAGAACTCCTAGTGGTTTACCGGGAAAAACACGAGTCAGTTGGAGAATTTAATGTAATGTTGGCACGTTGGCCATAGTAGCTCAAATGGTTAGAGCGGCTGGACGGAAACCCGCAGATCCGTGGTTCAAATCCCGGCTATGGCATTGAATTTTTCATTCTGGCTCTGCCCTTTCATAGTGCGTCCTACACACGCCTATTGTGAAAGAACAATTAATTTCTAGTAATAGATATTTATACATGCAGTACTTGCTAGAGAAACGCCAATATTGCTTCCAAAAATGGACATACCAAATATAGCAGAAATACACTTTTCAGGCCTACTGGAAAAGAAAGGAAAAAAAACTTTCAGGAAGCTTTCCGAGCGGCGAGTGAGGCGTGCGCGCACCCACGTTTCTGTGAGCAGTACAACTCAATAAGGAAGTCACATAGAAACCACATTTCCTGTTTAACTTCAGCATCTTCCAACAATATAACATGGAGATTTTTTCAAGAGAATTCCCACACCGCAAACTACCCTTTGCATAGAGTATGTTTTGTTAAGTTCAGATTTTGTCAAAAGGTCTGTAGCAATTTTAATTAAAATAGCGCATGCTTAAAATGTTAATATGGCCATATATATGGCTTATATTTATATATAAACGGTGTTGGTCGTTCTCGTTTAATAGTTATATTGTTACATTTAGGGAAGTCCTAGCTCTATAAGCTGCAACAGGTTTGTTCCATGTTTAATCACATGATGCGCAACGTTTAAATCCCTTTAAGAAACAAGTGCAAGTGCTGCAAGAGACTCAATGTATCCCTGACAGATAAGTGATATAAGCTTCCTCTTATCCTATTACTTCCTGAGATAACCTAATTTGTTTTTCCTTCCTTCCATTTAAATCAGACTATAACATCTCTGACTTTGGAAAATTGAACATCGACAGACTAGGTGTTGTTCATTTCAATCTGAACGTTAAATCACATAAGCATTTTGGTTCATATTTCCAGACATTGGCGAGGATAGTGAATAATCTTTGCTATGGGAATTTGCCATCCTACAATCGACATCGAATCACGAATGTCAATAGCAAGTTGTGGTCGAATGTGCTAACTAATGCACTTATTAAAATCATATGCAATTTGTTATATTGTGCATGCTATATTGTGCATTACGACTTCAGGTTTTACTTTAATTCGAAACTATTAGTATAGCAGCGTTCTAATATCTCCATCGTTTAATTAACGGTTCGCTGCACCATTAAATACGCAATGCCTCTTCTCATTAGCATGCTATGGCATTCTACTTCACTAAAAGGCAAAAAGAAAGGAGAAAAAAGTGGCTGGTGTAGCAGTTTACGTTTATTAATAACTTTTTGGTGGAGGGAGTGAGCTCAGAGAGGACTCGAGATTAAAGATGCTAATTAGTTTAAAGCACTTCATTCATTAAAGCTTCCTTTTTTCGGTTAATTGTGCGATTATTCGTTTTATTCTCTTTGCATCACGCTCAGGCTTTTAGCAGGTTACTCAGATCACCACTGGACTGAATTACAGAGGAGTTCTGTACTTGGGACCTGAACCGGTACAGCGTAATACAATTAGCAGAGTTCAGTAGCTAATAATGTCACCTTTTAATTGTCGTATCGTAGTCATCGCTGACGGGAAAGTATGTCCATAACATGGGTTATAGGACCACGGAGGCAGTAGATTTCAACGAAAATATGTCACGTTTTGAAACCTCATAAATAATAATAATAATAATAATAATAATAATAATAATAATAATAATAATAATAATAATAATAATAATAATAATAATAATAATAATAATAATAATAATAATAATAATAATAATAATAATAATAATAATAATAATAATAATAATAATAATAATTAAAACAGACTATTTTGAAAAAGGTTCATTTGTATCTGTGTTTATGAATAGCATAACCAAAACATGAAAGTTGGATGAATGCCAAATTTGATATTTAAGTTCATTAACTTCCAAACTTAAACAGCAATATTTTCAAGAAAATCCTCCCACCCAATACTATCCTTCACATGGAAAATGTTTCGAAATTATTTTCTTAAAAAGGCTCTAATGATTTTGTTTAAAATATCATAATTTATAGGTACATAATTAGATAATTCCAGGGCAAATGAAATGTCTATTTTGAATTTGCTATTTCATTCTGGAGTAAATATTGTATAAAGGATTAACCATAAGAGACAGAAACATATTACACAAAGCTGTAGGACTCCTTAAAGCACAGAATGAATGTCAATTCTATGATTACACAGAAGGTAATCATTTTAGAGGTATTCCTTGTTGCTGGGTTACATTTTGCAATACCTTTTACTATTTGTTCTCCCTTCCGACATGCAAAGAAAACAGAATTTCATAGCCATTACTTAAGATACTTTCGTGTCATTTTATAGAACATTATTCGAAACTTTCCAAGGGAAAATCTGGACTCGGGCATTAGTTAAACGCACGGTATAAAAACATAAAGAACAAATTTAGGGACTTTCAAGGAAATATCAACCTATTGTTGTCTCCTTGGTCTCATTTCTCCTTCATAAAATGTTACTATAATTTTCTCAAATATAAAATTAGCTTATATATCACGATTAAACCTATTTTTATTCTGCACATATCTACTTCTATACGCCTTATAGAGAAAAACTACTGAGACATTATGTCGTTTCTTTTCCGCCTCTTTAAATACGCAGATAACTTTATTAATTTTCCTGCCATGTATGTTTAAAGTACCCATTTTCTTATATAAAAATTATAATTACTAATGAGGTCATAAGGCTCTCTAACGTGCCTCCTAAAAATTAATGTTTTTTAATTCATTTAGGAGCATTGTCGACCTAATTTATAGTTTCTTTTCATAGACCACCATGCCCGGATCGATTCTGTTATTTTTAAATGCATAATATAATACGGTAATAAATTAGAACATTCACGTATGAGATATTTGTTAGTATTTCAGCTTTTCTTGTATGTTAATTTATAACAAATAAATTATGTATTTCATTTTATTTTACTTTCGAACCATTGGGCTGACATAAACGTGTTCTAATTTGTATGAATCAATATTAGATGTAAATTGTAACAGTAGTTTTGGGTTATGTTTGGAGGAGGTATGAAAAGTTTATAGATTTATAAAGGAGGATGATAATGTAAATCTATTTATTCATTTAAATAAGTAAAAATATATGTAATTTTATGATTAGCCATATTAATAATTGTATGACGTAATGTTGTGACGTGGAATTATATCAGCCAATCACAAAAGTAAGATAGGAGTAAGGATAGTTACGAAAAATCAATAATCGTAAGAGATTTGTTGTAATGGTGAGTGAGATAGATAGTGGTGCAAGATCAAGAACTTCTTTGTAATATTTGGAACTGTTTAAATATAACAAAGAAAGAATTTATGGATATGTTGGAAGTGACTGAGAAAGGAAGTTCAAGTAAAATGTAATCTAAATAATACAATTAAATAGTTACAAGATTTGAATTCTCCGAAACTTTATTCCAAACCACGCCGGAAACCAAGGTTCTCATGACTCTTATTTAATCAAGCACAATCATCAAGAAACAAATTAAAATACAACGAACTAACCCTGTTATATTTGGCTTCTCGATGTGGATCTTCGAAAAGTCAACGTGCATCCAATTTCAAACATAGAAACCCCGCACCAAATTGCGCCCGAACGTGTGGCTGATGAAGATGGAGGCAAATTAACTAGGAATAGTCACAAATTCCTGTGCCCATTCCATTTGGAGCTTAATTTCACTGCACAATCCCCTGACATTTGGAGAGAGCCTCATAAATGTTACTCTATTTATTCAAATATTACATCGAAGAAAGAAATAGCCCGCCTCGATAGCGTGGTGGTAGCGTGTTTGTGTCACGTTCAAGAGATCCCGAGTTCGAATCTCGGTCAGGGTGAGTTACCTGGACAACGTTTCTTCCGGGGTTTTCCATTATCCTGAAAGACGAATGTCGGATAGCTCTAAGCTCAATGGACCCTGGGCTCATTTGGGCATCATTTCACCCATTCCATTCATCATTCATTCCATCCATTACATTCTTCATCCAAAGAAGAAAAAGAAACAAATGAGTAGGTAGTTGTATTTGAAAGGGTTCGGTGAAAAAGAAAAAAGAAGCAAAAAATTTTGATATGCAGAGGTACTTCTCTATATAAACGTATCCTTTTTTTTACATCCGTCTTTGTAGAATAGGTATATTTCATGTCTTTCCTCCCTTTTTCTGTTTTAGATACAGTCTTTTAGTAACCTTGGTGGCCAATGCATTCCTTTATTATAACAGGTCTCCCTCAGCTGTTTCTTCTTCTCTCTTGTTCTACCTGGTATTACTTGTCTACTTCTGCTCTAGTTCATCTAAAACTTTTACAATAATTATCACTCTCGTCTCTTTTAGTTGTTAATGCTTTCAGGACCATAATTTTCTTATTCATACTGTCCCATTTATTTTCACTTATTTCTTCCCTCTATTCTCTTACTTTCTCACGCTTGAACAGACAATGCTCTATACTCTCCTTTGTTTCCTCACATAATGCATCGCCCTACTTTATTTCTTCTTTCTCCTTTTCATAATATCTCACCTGGTCTTGCACATACAAATCATGTTTTTTTCTGCTACATATGTCCACACATCTTTCTCTCTCCCATTCATTTTAATTAAGCTATACGCTAAAGGAATATAGTTGTGCAAGAAGAAATGAACCACAATATACAATTGCTTTATGACAGTCATTCTTAGGGGAATTTACAAGAGAAAGCTTTGCAGCAGAAATTTCTTAAAGAAAATTACACAGTCCTAGGAGATTTATAAATTTCTTTGAAAACAATTGATATTTTTTTACGTGTAGATACGTTATACAACGTTGGAGGACACTTCACACACTGTCACCTTCGTAAGTCTAGTGTGGTTACCAAGAGGAAGGGTAAACTGAAGGAACCACAAAAGGTTACAGGCAGAGAGGCAGAGAGATGTGCGAAATCTCTAAAAGTTTCGACCTCGAGGCACTACCCCAATGCTAGAAGTGCCTATAGAGCACTTCGTACGACGATGAACGACCCGTCGATTGAGCAGCCCTCTGGTGTTTTTACAGAGAATACTGTTAGTATAGTATTTGTGGAACTTATGGTTAACACTTTACCCGGTAACTAGGGGCATAGCTAAAGCGGTAAGGGAGGCAGATAGTAGGGCCAAGTGGTAGAGCAAACAGTAGACAATACTGAGTTCCATACTAAGCCAGTTTACTATATTCTATCTACTCGTTTAAGTAGAGCATAAACCTGAATTCTTGAAGAGACTTTAGGGTATAATACTAACAATGATTTAATAATTATGTTGAACACACATCCGGGCTTACCTTGGAGATGCGTGGCCATGTGTGGTTATGGATCTCGCTGACTCTCAGACCCCCATGAACTCACACTCTCCCCTCGCACTGCTGGCTTAAGCAGCGCTAAAATATGGATTCTACCAAATGGCGTCCTAGTGCCAAATCGGCAGTTCCATGTTACAAACGTTTCCCAAACAAACGTTAACGTTCCCATTAGTCATAGGACATTTTGGCTGACAGAGAATGCTGTTTCAGCATCCGATTGATTCAGGTTAGTAAGTCACCAATATGTGGTCGATATGATTAAACAAGAAATTGATGTTATAAGCTAAAGCCATGTGAAATCTCGTTTTACACTGTTCTCATGGGTCAGCAGAAACAAAGATTTTAGAATGTGTAAAGCAATGAAGTCACAGGAAGTGAGCATTAAACAATACCGTTTCCAAAATTTGACATGTTTCCAAGTATTCCTCAATTATACACGTGACGATTTAGAATGAGCTTTGGCGCCATCTGTCCAGCACCATCATACGTCAAGAAACCTAGAAGCACCCCTGGAAAATTAAAGGATAATGATGTCAAGAATACTGTGATAGATAAGAAACCACCCTAGCATTTGCGTCGGTAATGGAACCCCCCCCCCACACCCCAAAAAAAAAAACATCACGGTCAAAGTATGCGGTTTAATGCAAACCCCAAGTGTTTTCTGGGAGCTACCTCACTCGATTTTATTTTTTACATACTCTACGCTACCTGATAGACACTCTACTCCAATAAAATGTTAAATATCTGGATTTTGACCGATATACTTTTAGATAGATACTTTATTTCACTGCTTAGAGCATGGCCCGGTGGCAGCGCTGTCAATATAATATACAATTCTGTACAGTATGATATACAATTCTTTACAGTATAATATACAACTCCTTACAATATAATATACAATTCCTTACAATATATATAGAATTCCTTTCATGCACTATGGTAACTATACAGGATTTCTTTTTAACCTCTCTTTGAAATTATTTACATTTGGAGGCAAAGTCTCCAGTAATTCTGCAGTCAAATTGTTCCAGTCATTAATTGTTCTATTGGTAAAGGAAAATTTACCTATATCAGTTTTCTGTTCCCTATTTCTTATTTTTTTAGAGTGATCATTCCTTCCCCTATGTGATGGTGTCAACAACCGCTTTGTTTTATCTTTCCATGCAGGTTCCTCCTTATATGCTCTAAAAATTGCACATAGCCTTGCCCGTTTTCTACGTTTCTCCAATGATTCCCAGGAGGTAGCAGTGCCTGTAGGGTTTTCAAATCGCATTCCTCTATCAACAAATTTAGCTGCTCGTTTTTGGACTCTCTCGAGTGCTTGTTTTTGACCAACCCGATATGGATCCCAGCATGCCGCGCTATATTCTAATATTGGTCGGACTAAGAATGTGTAAGCTAAATTTCGCGATTTCCCATTGCTGCGTTTTAATATTCTCATTACAAAGTGTAATGCTTTGCAGGCTTTTCCAGTGACCGAGTTTACATGTTCCCCCCATTCCAATCTTTCATTTATTATTACACCTAGATATCTAGTGTTACTTACCCTGGGTATTCTCTTGTTATCTAATTTATACATCACATTTTCTTCTGTTCTAGGGCGCCGGGGTAGCGCGGTGGTTTCGTTCGCGGCTCCCGTTCTAAGGGTCCCGAGTTCGATTCCCGGCTCTGGGGTTGGCGATTTTAAGTCGGCCCTATCCACGCCTTCACCTCTGTCTAGCACACGTGAAGTATCCCCTATGCCCAACGTGGTTCGGAGTCCACGGTAAAAACTGTAGGTCCTCTCACCTCACCGCCATCTTCACTATCACCGTATCATCGGAGGTAATGGACACCGCCCTCTGGGTGCCTCCACCTGAGAAATGGGTCCGGTCATCGCTTGGTGGGGTGAGGTTACCCCGAAGGCCAAGGTTGCCATGTGGGGAGCGTTAGTAACTAACTAACTTTTCTTCTGTTCTTTTCCTTGAAAATATAATTGTTTTACATTTACCTGGATTTATCTCCATTTGATTGGATTGCGCCCAGAGTTGAATTTAGTTTAAATCTTCTTGTAAATTGTTAACGTCACCTTCGGTTAGGTTCCCTAAATTAAGCTTTTCTGACAAAATTCAGCTATGCGTGTATATGAACACGTTAAATCATAAATTAAAAGTCAAATTTCACATCTAAGTCAGAAAAAATTTATCCATTCTAGGATTTTCAAGGAAGACTCAAGGAAAACCTTTCACTGTAGCTATGGAATTACTACCAGCAGTTGCTGATACGGACGACCTATGCTGTTGGGGAATCTCATAAAAAATCGGCAGCATCACTCGAAGACTAAATCCTAGATTTAAAGATCCAAAGAAGGAACCTGAGCTGAATATTAATAAAAAGAAGGAAAAAAAGGTATATAAAGTGACAGAATTTTGGAAAGAAAAATATATGGAAATATTGGCAAAATCCTACTTAAAAGCAATAGTTACGTTAAAAACCTATGTTAGTTTTTCCAGGTATGTAAGACATAGGAAATTAAAATATCTCAAATTAAAAACCAGAGACAAGAAAGAATAAAATGATATAGAAACAAATAAAAAAGAAACGTCACATGTTAAAATGCTAATAAGTAACACACTGATTTTAAGCAAGGCAGTCATTTTGCCAGTCCAAAGCCCAGTAAAAGCGTGATGGTATTTTTAATGCTGGAATTTTTTATAGTGGAACTTTGGCTTGTGCGTTACTTCAGCAATTATAATGAATGGAAGCCTTTATGCTGAAGGAATTGAGAGTAATACCTACATTCCAGGTTTGGCGTAACTGGAAGCTGCCTTTTCCCCAAAAGCATTATAGAACGGTTTCTTCACAACTATGGTATACATTATCTAAAAAAGCTCAAGCTTTTTTGATACATCGTATTTTTCATTATGTGATATTAACACGCTTATTTGGTTCCTTTAGACATTAAAAAAAACAACAGAAAAACAGTATATCCTTCCAAACACTTAAAACAACTGAAATAATAATCAATCCGCATGAATCAAATGCGAGTAATTTGGATGCTATACAAACTTACTACTAAACACCAGTTTTATGTTTTAACGTTTGCTGAATTTAGCATTTATGCCGAATATATCAACGATATGAAAGTTATTATGAATAAAATTTCCTCCCTAAAACAGTGTTACACGAAACGACTGCTCTAATTACGTAAACAAAATGCTCGGCTGCTGTACATTCATTATCTTCCTTCTCTTCCACGGACGCCAATTACTCTGCCAATTATATCGCTGTAGATATACACCGTTTTGTATTATAAAAAATATCAGACTAGTAAATTAAAGGGGGTGCGCTAATAGCAGCACATTCACTTCAGCACACATAAAACGTGACATTTCAATTGGTGGAAAAGGGAGATTATTATGTGGCACGGTGTCAAACGTTTAATTAGACAAAACTTATATAATATCCATTCGGAACTTACATTTCACTTCACGGAAGTAAAATCTAAGGATGAAAAACAAAGAGGAAGGACATTTTCCACAGCAAAGACAGAGAGCAAGAACAGAAACAAATGAATATTAATCAGTAATTAAGCCGCCTGGTGCAAAGGGTGCTTGAAATGGGCTCCCTGAAAGGACAAAGGATAAAACTCGACATAAGCGGATTATATTGCTCTTGTTGGTGGGCTAATGTCTGAAAGCAGAATACATATGAAAGAGCAGAAGGATGTGAGAGTATAAAGTAGCTAGTTCGATATGCCTTAATGCATACGCTACCCAGCAACACACGGAAGTAAAGCGTGTGATCCAGAATAACTTCAGTTCCGTTTGGTAAAGACTGAGTTAAGAGTTCATCCAGATTATATACACAATAAAAATTATTGTTTATAGAAACCAAAGGCTTTTTTTTTTTTTAATTTAACGCCCTCCAACGTTAAGTCATATCGGACGATGAATGGAATGGGTGAAATGATGCTCAAATGGGCCCGGGGCACATAGAGCTCAGAGTTACCCGACATTTGTATTTCTGGATAAGGCAAATCCCGGAAAAAGCCTTATCCAGATAACTCAGAGGGTGAGTTATCTGGATAAGATTTTGGTTTAGGATCCAGCTAAATGATTTTTTTTTTTAAATTTACTTCCTCCAATATTAAGTCATATCGGACGATGAATGGAATGATGCTCAAATGAGCCCAAGGTCCATAGAGTTTATAGTTACCCGACATTCGTCTTTCAGGATAAGGGAAAACCCCGGGAAAAACCGTATCCAGGTAACTCACTTTGACTGAGATTCGAACTCGGGACCTCTTCAACGTGAGGCAGACACGCTACCACCACGCTACCGAAGCGGGTAGCTAAATGACTGAAAATATAGGATGACTTCTCTCTGACAATCTGTTACCTGAACCACCCCACAAAACTATTCAGGAGAAATTTAATATATCTAAAAGCGAAAAAAAGTGTGACACTATAGCGTAGGTGGTAGTGTCTGACTCCCGTTCAAGGTGCACGGAGTTTAAATCTTGGTCAGGGTGAGTTACCTGAATAAAGTTTTTTTTTTTTCCCGAATGTTTCTCTTATATTGAAAGGCGAATGTTGGTAACTATAAGCTCCATGCACCCTGGGCTCATTTGAGCATAATTGCACCAATTTCATCCATCGTCCGATATGACTTAACATTGGAGGACTTAAAAAAAATTCCCACTCTTATGAAACGGTCGAATAAACTAGGAAAAATGTTTTGAAACGCATGCCTAAATAAAAGACCGAAGATTTAAAACTGAGAACATTATTCAAGGTAGAAAAAACGTAATTAAAATATAAGGCGACATGAAGTGATATGATTTAAAGAAGCGCCATAAAAAGTGTATATGTTGATACAGTTCAAATTAGTTCAAAATTGATATAAATAACGGGTAGTTCGGATGGATAGCGTTCTATACAGTTTCAATTTGGAGGCGAACCGCAGCATGTACGTGGGTGGAATTTTACACATAAGAGTTTGAACATTTATCGACACATTTAAAATTCATTTGAAATCGGTAGAAAATTAAGCGTAGTTAATATAAAGGGTCTCTGTTGCAATGGAATATATCCGAATCGGTCTCACTGTGCTAGTTAAAATAAACAGTGCACTGAAATATATACGCAAATGACTCGAAACTGGCGGGTGGAAATGAACGCACTGTTTTTCTTAATTTGATTTTATAGCCATTAGTAGTGCAATACAACCGTAATGGAATCCAGGACAGCGGCCGAAACCTTATTACGTGCTTATAAACTCCCATTCGAAGCACTTATTGTGTTCACACAATGGTTTGTAATGGTCCTTGGTATACGATACAGCCGGTTTCAAATCCCACTGAATATTAACTTCTTAATCAACCCAAATGACCTAGTTGTCGACTGGCCCTTAAATCTCCCCCCACACACACAGTCACTCACACACTCACTCACACACACACACACACACACACACACACACACACACACACACACACACACACACACACACACACACACACACACACACACACACACACACACACACACACACACACACACACACACACACACACACACACACACATGTTAGTATATTTTATGGAAGAGATTCAAATGGGTTTTCATCTATCGACATCTCATTGAAGGAACACACCTTAACTTTTAAATGTACTGCCACGAACTGACATTTCTTAAGGGGACAAAATAAATTTAACTAATTTCTACCACTTTGAAGCGTTTTTAATATATCCATCATTTGCGAGGGTAGTCTGAAAAGTTCTAGGCCTCACCAGAGATCGCGGCACTAATAGTAGTTTTCTTTTTTTAATTTGCGTTTTTTTTTCTTTTGGTAATTTTAGACCTCCAACGTTAAGTCATATCGGACGATGAATGGAACGGGTGAAACGATGATCAAATGAGCCCAGGGTCCATAGAGCTTAGAGTTACCCGACATTCGTCTTTCAGGATAAGGGAAAACCCCGGAAAAAGCCTTATGCAGGTAACTCACCCTGACCGAGATTCGAACCCTGGACCTCTTGAAGGTGAGGCAGACACTCTTCCACCACGTTACCGAGGCGGGCTTAACTTACGTTGGCACCATGTTAATAGACTCTATGTAAAATTACAAGTCATTCCAGGTAGTAGTTGACTGTAGGCAGTGGAAGTGCGCATTGTTTTGAAAATGAGAAACTTGATTATCGTGCTGTGATAAAATTCTTCCTGAAAGAAGGTTTAACAGCTACAGAAATTCATTTGCGGATTGCAAATGTGAATGGTGACTCTCCACCTTCAGTTTCCACTGTGAAGAAATGGGCGGCCGATTTTAAACGTGGCCGTGAAAGCGTCCAAGACGATCCATGCGAAGGACGTTCAAAAACTGTAACCACACCGAAACCATTGAAAAAGTGCCTGCCATGATTCTGGAAGATCGGTGTACAAAGGTGCCTGAATTTTATAATGTTCTTGGAATTTAAAGGAACGTATTGATCACTATCAGGAGTTAAACATGAAAACGCTTTGCGCAAGATGTGTGCCGCGTATCTTCACTGTGGCTAACAAAAGCATTCTCACGACAGTTATGTAAAAAACTGTAGCTGCTGACAGTGAAGTAAACTTTAATTAACGGCTTTAATAAAGATTTTATAATCAGAAGAATGGAAAAAATTAAATATAAAAAAAATGTTAATGATGTTTCCACTCTTAAAAAAGTAAAAAAGATTATATTTTCAAAAAATTTACTTATCATCCATGGGCAAATAAAAAGTTCCAAAAAATTTTCAAAGAAGTGGGTATAATACTAGCACCTCATAATAATTACAGTACAAAGAATTTGCTACAGTTTTCTAGACAAGACAAAATTTCAGACAACAAAAAATCTGGTATTTATCAAGTTAACTGTTTAGAAAGCGATAAGATCTATATTGGCAGAACCAAGCGTAATTAAGAAACCAGAGCGAAAGAACATTTTAGAAATATTAAATATAGACAGACCGAGAAATCGGCAGTGGCTGATCATTTTTGGTCATATAATCATGAAGTAAATCCAGAAGTTAAATTATTGAAACAATTGAAGGAACCAATAGATTTAATGGTTTGGGAGAAGATATTTATTTTGAAAAATAAGGATCGCGTAATGAATTTTGATATCCCTCCTATAGACATCATCAATAAGTTTGTGTTGTCCCCGGTAGATGGCAGTTAGATAAGGAGCTATTCTTCCACTCCGGTAGTGGTCAAGGTCAGTCAGTCAGTTAGTGGGTGAGTGTCAAGCTGAGTGGCTGAGGATAAAGCAGATGTTTGCTTTGAAACCGGTCCCAGGATTTAAATAAGATAAGTGAAGTTGTGTTACTAGTGTTTAGTTATTATTAATAATTCTCACGACACTTTCTGAGAAGTGCTTTGTGCATTTTCAGAAGAACTGAAGCGACCTTTTGCGCTGAAGCTTCACAATGGACGAAACATGGCTTCACCACCACAAATCCAAATCCGAGAAGCAGTTGAGGCAGTGGGCAGTAGCTGGTTCTTCATCTCCAAAGAAGGCGAGGACGGACCATCGACGGTAAAGATTATTGCGTCCGTGTTTTGGGATGCCAAAGGAATTTTGTTGATTGACTATCTCTTTTTTTGTTTTGTTTTTTTTTTTATTTATTTTATCCATCGATCAGCAATTATGCTTTACAGATGATTGGTATAAGATATATAGGAACAGGACACATAACAATGGAGGTAGCCATGAACGACTCCTCTAACTAAATATGGAGGATAACTGTAACACAAATTGAGAACTTAAAGTCTTATGGTAGTAATCACGTGTCTGAGTCATCTGTGCTGGAGACGTCACTCAGGAGAAGATCTTGGGGCAGTCTGCGCTTCAGGCGAGTTGGCTGGCGAGTGCGACAGCCGAGACGGTAGGTAACAGCTCCAGGGACCTCCTGGAGATTGTAAAAGAATGGACGTGCCAGGCGTCGGATGTATTGGTGAACGGGTAGAAGACCAAACTCATGGTGAAGCTGCTGGTTTCGGATGAACCATGGAGCGTTTGTAACTGTGCGAAGCACCCTGTTTCGTAGTACCTGCAGTCGGCGGAGATTAGTCTTACTGGTGCCACCCCAGACTGGAGCTGCATAGGTAAAAATGGGACGGACTAGAGATGTGTAAAGAAGCAGGGAGGATTCATAACCAAGTGAAGTGCGCCTGTTGAGTAGAGGGTACAGTTTTGATAGCCGGGCAAACGCAAGCGTAACAGACCGACAGATGTGGGCGTTCCAAGTAAGTCGAGTGTCCAGTAACACCCCAAGGTATTTCACTGGCACATTGCTTGGTAACCATGAGAGCGGTTCCCCCAGCAGATTGACTATCTCGAAAAAGGTAAAACCTCTACTGACGAATACTACAGTCAACTTCTAACCAAACTGAATGCAAGCATTCGTGAGAACAGACAGGGGATAAAAAAGAAAAGAAATTGCACCTACCCACAAAAGTGTTTTGGCAATGGTGATATTAAGAGATCTCCACTATGAAGTGCTGGAACATCCATTCCTCGGACTTCCATGTTTTCGAAACTGAAGAAATTCCTCACTGGTAGGCGCTTTTCGTCCAATGAAGAAGCAATTGCGGCTTTAAATGGGTATTTTGCAGCATTTACAGAGGAACACTACACAGAGGGGATAATGGCACTGGATCACCGCTGGACAAAATGTACTGATATTAGAGGAGATTATGCTGAAAAAGAAAACTATTTTGAAAGCATGAATTGCCGCTTTTCTCTATCAGGCCGAGAACTTTAAAGAACCACCCTGGATTATGCAAAAATAAATACTTAAAATTAAAATTACTTTCTAATATATTAAATATTTGTAATAAGAATGTCAAAAATTTTGTTACCAATTCGAAGATTCCTTCCCATTAAAAATTCAATTGACATTTGTTCTTATTTTAAGCTAAAAAGGGATACAACTAGTTACTAGTTTTCAAATCACACAATGGTTATAGAGATTTACATGATTTACAAATCAGCAGTGTTACAGAGAATATAATAGAGTTGTGCATATACTTATGCGTATTAAGCATTACATTTGCACCAGAATTGGTACGTAATGAACAATTTATGTGTAAAAATGCGATTGGACTAAAGTGAAGACATAACAATTTAAACGTATACTCAATGACAATTTTAACACCATCAACACTTTAAAAATGACAGAATGTAAAACAGGATATAGTAGGCAACACTTGATATCTATTCAACCCGACCGCGCCGTGGCTCAGTGGTTAGACCGCTTGGCTCTCACCAAGGCGGCCCGGGTTCGATCCCAGGCGACCGCAAAGTGACATTTGTGGTGGACAACACGGCGCTGGGGCGGGTTTTCTCCGGGACCTCCGGTTTCCCCCGCCATCTCATTCCACCGGTGCTCCATCTTCATCTCATGTATCATCAGTGTCATCGCGACGGTGCCGTATGTAGTAAAAGCGGGCGTTAGACACTACACATCTATTCATCCCAAGTGAATTTTTACGAAAAATTCTGTAACACCAAATTTTTTTACCGAAATTTCATCCCCAGCTTCCTCAAACTATTTCAGGTCCATTGGTATATACTCGTATATTACACTTTGAGTAAGGTTAAGGTAAAGGTACATAATACGGAGGACAGAGCTCTGCACGTAGGTACTTACAGCCTTTTGTAAGGGTAGCGAACTGAAGGGCGATTCGATCCGGCGTCCCTAACGATTCCAGATAGAAAGCCGGCGTGCTACGTGGTGACGAACGATCCCTACAAGTTTCACATTGAGGCGAGGTCACAGCAGCGTCACCAGGATAGAGAACATGCCACCATCCAGTCGCCTGATCCTGCAGCCTGTGAACGGATGAGAAGGGAACAACAAAGACGTGGAATGAGAGCAAACAGCCCAAGTGAGAATACTCAATCGCAGGGACAGAACTCACCAGCTTCCAAATGCTGAACACAGAAGTTACCATTGGGTGCTGAACTCCTGATCTCAAGGTCCCGATTCATTGATTTTAATTGTGCGCAACGCAGTTAGAACAACGAAATATAAAATAGAGAATAAAAATTAGTACATAAAATAAAAAAAGTTAGCAAATTCTAATAGAAAGCTCATAAGTGTAATATCTTTGAAATCTATACACATTTAACACGGAAAGGCCGGCAAAATATATAGACTTGATACAATTAACTAAATGTGTAATAAAGGTTTTACCATTCGCAAGGTTAAAAAAAAAAAAACGAAAAATAGTTATAAGTGGGACCAAAAGTGTATAACAAATTAACAAGTCATCAGTCCAAATAAAGCAACAAATATAAAAACTTTAAAATGCGGTTAAAATTGTAATTTTACTCTCCTTATGATTTTTTAAGTGTGAGGGATGATACGTACAATTTGGATCTCATTTTCCACACCCTACATCATACAAAACTCAACGAATTTAATTGAATTCGTATTCTTATTACTATGAAAGGATTTTCGTCTGAAGCATGCAGTAAGAAATGAGAAGGAAAGGAAACAGCGATGGGTAAGTCCTTTCATTTCAGCAATATCCCAGTGTAATGATTGCAACTGTACAGAGATTGTACACTTGGACTAAAATGCCACGTATGCACATGGCAAGTTACGAGAATTTCATTCTGAACCTGTCTCAGATTGCTGATTTCCCAGTTGTTGCTTACTAGTCGTGTAGATACAATCTTTGACTTTAGAGTTTTTCATACACGGATGTTTCCTCAAGCATTCATGCTGACCATAACACGATCTTACAAACGTGTAGTTAAAAGTACATATCTTAATACTTATTCAGTAGATGCAATATCACATCACAAAGGTCAGAACCATATTATTTAATTTGGGGTGGGGTGTTGCGTAATTGAAATAAAATGTCAAATACTGATCAGTAGAAGTCTTTAACACAATGCATCTCAAGAGCAGAATTCTTAAAGCGAAAGAAAGGACCAAACTTTGCATATACACTAACTGAATTTGACAATATTACATGCTGATGCTATTTTAACATTATATGTCGACACTCAATGTGGAGAGTGGATGCGTTCATTCATATTATTTGGTCCATGCACCGAAGAATGTCCATTAGCGGAATCAAAAGATAATGATGATGACGACGACGACGATGATGATGATAGTTGGCACTACAGAAAATGTAGACCCTTGGCCTCCCTAACCACCCTTTTCCATTCTACTCGGTCCTCTGCTTTTCTTCTCCAGCCTTTAACCTCCAAATTTCTGAAGTCATCTTCTAATTCATCTATCCATCTTTTCCTGGGTCTTCCTCTTCTGCTTCTGCCATCCAGCTTTCCTATGACTATCTTCTTACCTAAACTGGTTTCCGGTATTCTCTGGACATGGCCAATGCACCTTATTCTTCCTTGTTTAGCTTTTATTACTATATTTGTTTGTCCAAATAGCCACTGTAACTCCAAGTTAGTCCGCATTCTCCAACCGTCCAAGTCCCTTGTCACTCCAAATATATTTCTGAAAATCCTTCTTTCCCACCGTAATAACCATTGTTCTTCTCTGGATGTCAACACCCAGCTTTCTGAACCATACATTATTATTGGTCTCAGTACAGTTGTATATATTTTAATTTTAGTATTCCTACTGACGTTCCTTGATTTAAACATATTCTGGAAGGCATAGACACATCTGTTACCACTTGCTATTCTTTCTTGAATTTCCACTGATGTTTTATTATCTACTGTTACTATAGGATCCCAGGTATTTAAATCTTTCCACTCTTTGATAATCTTTCTCATGTAATTTAACTGTACGTTCTGTTCTTCTTGCATCCTCACCACCTCCCATCTTCATATATTTGGTTTAACTAACGTTCACTACCAATCCTAGATCTTGTGCTTTCTCTTCCAACACTACATAACTTTCCTCAAGAGTCCTTAAACTCCTTGCGAGAATTGCCACATAGCCAGCATATGCCACTATTTATACTGATCTGGAAAGTATGGTTCCTCCAAGGTTTATGGGTAACTGTCGGATTACTTTTTCCAGTGCTAAATTAAACAGCAGTGTGGATAGCACATCTCCTTGTCTCAACCCACTCTCCACGGTAAACATACCTGATAAATCTTGTTCCATTCTAACCCTGCATCTTGTCAATTCCATAGACATTCTTGTTAATCTCACCAGTTTCGGTGGTATTCCAAACTCTCACATTATATGATAAATTTTAGCTCTATCCAGGCTATCGTACGCCTGTTTAAAATCTACATACAGCTGATGAAGCTGTCTGTCATATTCATAAAACTTTTCCAGTCAAAAGATAATACGTTAATTTATATTTGGGATGGTAGTAAGTTCTAATTATTTGGAGCCACTGGTCAACTAAGGAATTTAAATCCGTAGCACTAGAGGTACGCTCGCTCGCTCGTGCTGGCTGGCTGTATACAGCCAGAAGGTTTTTGCTGCGTGCCCACCCATTAAGGGTTTTACCGCAGGTAGGATTATTATTGAAAGATGTAGGATGAAGGTGATGTAGGTTTTTGATTGGGAGTTAATATTGAGGTTACCAAAGTACCTTCGGGTTGAAAGAGAGGATGCAGTACTTAGCACCCATTTTGTTTTATTTTAAATATTTTGTAATTTAGTTGGGGAGAAATTTAGATGCCAAACAGCTTGGAAGAATTATGAGGAGCTCAGCTTTAGCTGCTGATAGGTAGAGGTACGGTCTTCACCACACTCTTTTTATAGCAGGTAACCTCAGCAGCTAGGCGCTGCCTATTGATTCCAAGATCGTGGGTTTAGAACCGGTCTGTACTGATTCTTTCTAAATGTGCTTATTAGCATGGAGAAGTACTGCGGAACGAAATTACGTCACACCGGTGGTGCTGATATGACCCTGACACATTACAGCGTCATTAAGAAAGAAAATATTTATTTATTTCTGAACTTGTACTCATTTTAAATATATTTTTCGAGTTACGATTCTCGAGCAAATCCTGCGTTCAAAGGACACTCTAATCCGACATTCCAGTTTTAATTAAGTACTTGTCTCAGATATAAACAGGTTTGATCAACATAGTGAAACATTTAGAATATTTAAAAAATTTTGACAATGGTTATTTATGAGGAAAATTAGCTTTTTTGAATGTCTTTAGATTATCTACAAAATTCTGTTCGCGCACGCCAATCTTAGGGAAGAAAATCTGAGATGATAAAGAGGAATACCATAAATGCCCATCTTCCTAATACATCTTTAATTCTTATTCTTGATTAGGGTGAGTTACCTGGATAAGCTCCATGGACTTCCGGACTCATTTGAGCATCATTCCACCAATTTCATTCATCGTCCGATATGACAACGTTGGAGGACGTAAATTAAAAAAAAACCTCACCTTAATTATCACCCTCATAATATAATAACCAAAAGTAAACTATTTTGATTCACACCATAGCTACAAGAAATTGCATCTCTGGACTTTATGAGACATAGTACTATAAAGGATGAGGTTATCAATTCCAGGAAAGGGCTTAGTTACGCCTTTCCATGCTACTCAAAGCTCTGCCGAAAATGGAAATATCTTCACAATGTAACGCTACTATTATGCAGATTGCAAACGGGCTATTCATTTTGCTTAAAATAGGTTCACCTGCGGTTTACGTCAGAAAAAGCAAGAGAAGTGTAGTCATTTCCCGCACACTGAATCCTCGCGTGAAATTTGTCTTCATTTAAAGGCGATGGTGAAGGAATCGTGGGAGAAAAAGAGATAAAAGAGACATCTTGTAATTTCACCGTACTCAAAATCTACATACGCCCACTCTTGGCTTAAGTAGCTTTACAGTTGTAAATATGCGGCAGGCAGTGCCTCTCTAAGGGGGAGGGGGGATTTCTCGCATAATGGACAATAAAATTAATATGTTATTTGATTAAAATACCAAAGCAGTACTGTCTGATAAATACATCTATTGCGCTTCCTTAAAAGAATTAATAGACTGCATAAACATTTTTAGAATAATACAAGTTTGTGATACGTTTTAAATATTCTATTCTCTATTTAAATACTGGAAAAGTGTTAATTCAGGGTTTAATTTCCTTTGTAGTATGTACTAAGTGGTTACAAAATAATAGTGACGCGATTGGGTACATATCAATTACGGGGTTACCTAGCTAATCTTGGTAACCACTGAATATACGAACACCAATGTTCAGAATATTTCATTCAGCGATTTTTATCGGATTCTCCAGGTAAGAACCCGAAGCATGCTATATGCGAGCACTGGTGTTGCACAGAACTTCGTGAACCAGACTACGGATTATCATTCAAAACTTCTGCCAGGAAAACTGCAGAAGAAACAAATGTTCTACAAAATTGATAATTCCCATACCTATGTTTCTGTCCCTTAAACTTGTGCGGGAGAGCGAAAATGGTTACGCCTGATTTGCAATCACTCTGGACTTCTGTCTCTGTGCAGGTGTTAGTACGGATCCTCCAGGCTTGCGAAAATCTAATACAAATTAAGAACAATAGTATCCAGTGATGACTGTTCTTGGCGTGATCCCCAGAATAGCAGTATCTATGTGAATAAAAGTTTTGATTACTGAGTTGAGGCACGACTGTCGAAGTTTCAAATCAGTTGAACAACGGAAGCACGGATTTCTACGACGGGCGTTCAATAAGTAATACAAGTATTTTTTCTTACGGTAGGTTCGTTTTATTCAGGACTCAAATACAGCACATTATTCGCTAGTGTTTTGGCTACAAAATCCTATTAGTAGCAGAAGAACCTTCCTTCCAGATCACTTTGCATAAATTTGCATAAAGTCGCGACACCGCCGCCGGTGGGAGGGGGAGGGGAGGGGGGTGTGAGGACCACCCAAGATGTTGCAGGTGGTATGGAAACATGTCACAACTTGCATTCCCAGGGGGCTTTTTTTTAATGGAAGCCATAAATTAATGTAAATGTATGTTATAGATACAGACGTCGTGACTGTCTGTGGAAGGGGGAGATGAGATCGGCCACCTGTTACTCGAAAAAGATTATGTGGGAGAAAACATTGAAATGAATTCCCAGAGATTTTTAAGGGATGTCATAAATTATTGTAAATGTATGTTATAGATACAGACGTCGTGACTGTCTGTGGAAGGGGGAGATGAGATCGGCCACCTGTCACTTGACAAAGTTTATGTGTTATGGAAGGGGGCATACATGTCTCGTGAGATTGTACCGAACCCTTTTGGACATTGTTAATAATGCTGTGTTTTCCATCGGCACTCGTCATAAATTGTTTTTTTTTCCGCCCAAACGCTTTCCCACCTCTGAATTCCCCCACCACTATTGAAAGAGTATATAAGACTCTCCAGCTTGGAGCGCTAAATTAGTTCGTGGATTCTCTCAGCGTTCTTATTTGCTATGTCTGATATGTCAACTCTTGGGAGTGAGTGTGCAGCGGAGGCGCATCATTACGCGTATTACCACAAAGAGTTATGCAACGGTCTTATGCATTCAATCGTTTGTAACAGACCTTCATACCATGATCAGATGTCTTCTCGGGAAGTATGCACAGAAAACTGCCCAGTCTACAGAAAGCGATACATGTAAGTATAATAGCAATTATTCTTTTTTTTTTCTAGAGAAGTTAATGCCGTTTTATATTTAAGTAGAAAAAGTAATTTGAAACCTATTCGCTATTTCAGGCAAGAGCCGGTTCATGAGCAAGAACAAAGCGGAGTTGATGAGGTTGATAGATTCGCTCCAAGTCACGAGGCCATACACCACTCTGAATTTTGTAACGGTGATACGCATGCAACCCTGTGTACGCAGCCCGAGGCTCATGAACATATGTACTCCTACTTCCTCTGCAATGAGAAGTGTAGCGTGTACCAGCTCAGACAGAGACAATCAAAGTGAGTGAAATTAAAGAAAATTCACGACTCTTTCCTTACAGAATCGCTGAAATATATAATTCCATGTACAAAAAATACCTTTGTTACAGGCTACGAATGACAGTTCGAGATCCTAGGCCCGTGATTGATAGCGAAACCTCCAGCAATGAAGCTGAAAATGATGCTGTTACGGCGCGATCTACACAGCTTGTAGACGACTTCCTGCCAGATCAGGACGATGAAATTACTGAGAATGTTACTCCTAATCGTACCCCGAGCACACAATCCGAACGCCGCAAAACATCAATGTAAGTATTGCTATCATACAACTTAAAAAAGAAACTCTTGCGCCTCTTAAGTGCTACTCTCTCAGGAGACAATCTATTTTTTTTTCTCTTGCTAACACACATGTTATGTGCTCTGTTTCAGGACAGCTATAAGGAAACCTCGAAAAAAGGTACATAAAAATAGCTTTGCGGATCTCCAAAGGAGGCTGACACTCTTAGAAGAGCGAATGACGTCTGCTGCTGCTACCCCAAAGAGGCATGCAAGTAGTTCCCGTTTACCAAGACGCCTGAACCTCTGAAAGAATTAGAGGGAACAGATTCGGGCTTCTTCATTAAAAATAACGGGAATCATGACATCGGCTACCATGCTCCACGACGTTCAAATATCCAAAAGTTACAGTGTTAACGTAGGACTAATCTTTCGTATTCCAGCTGTAATCATAAAGAATAGAGCCAGTGACAATTTTGTGTATATGTCAGTGTATGACTGGGAAATTATTAAAAGTAGGCTTCATGTATTTGAAGCATTCCTCAAAGAGAGAAACTACGTGTGTTGTGATTACAGTGAGAACATTGTATATTCCTTTAATGTCATTGTGTATATGGAAGATGAGAGCATCAGATTTCTGAATACAGTTCTAAACAGAGGTGAAATACTTTTAAATTTTAGTGAATTTTGTCAGTTAAAGAGGTTGGAAGGTTATATACAGAGACACTTAACGAATCTAACTCTCTTTAATGAAATATCATATGTAGGAACAAGGAGCTGGAGAAGGGCGGCATTGGAAATGTACAATGATATGAAATAAAACTAAATTACTTTTCATATTATATATCTTTTTTATTCACTTGAAATCCTTGTTACATGCATCCTATATCATGTATATCCTTCATTACAAGAATCCTTTGATGAAATTAAATTAATGACTGCATCACGTGAGTCAGAGGCTTGTATGTGAAAACTCGGTCATGTATTACCAGACAATACAAAGTAGTCTGTGCGGGTATATTTGCACTAGTTTCAATTTCAAGTCTGATATTGACAGCGCCATTTATAATTTCCTCAGGCTGATGAGAGCAGTCTATGATGAACAATGGTGCATGCTTGAGAAAATCTTTTCTCTTCAATAGAGGATAGTTTTCTTTCCCGTAATAAGAGTTTTGGAACTTTGAATACATTTCATATAAAGCTGCAAATCTAGAGTTCCCAAAGTCCAAGTTCATATCGTGATAGGGATAACACTCACTATTGAGATAAAGCCGCAAATTTGTTATGTTACAATGATCAAACTCGGAACAGTCCTTTGATGCATTATTTGTTCTTGATGTCTGGGCTCCCACTATAACAAATCTCGGCTTCTCCGGTTTCGAAGTTGTTGCGACGTTCCATGTAAATGATCTAGTTTGCGGAACGGCCGGTTGGGTATGTATATCCATTGTTCTAAATGCGATATGCAGTGGTCTGTCTGCCTTGACGATCTTGAGGATTTCTACCTTTTCAGTGTCAGAAAGGCGGATTACAGGCATCCTCCACTCGATGCGAGCAAGTTTAACGATAGCATTTCCTTCTCCTTCGGGTGCCAGAATGCAGTTCTTAGAGTCCTTAGATCGAATGAGCACCAACTCAAACTTGCTATTGAGAACGAGGTCCTTGTGGTCATCTGCAAATCCCAGAAGCATTGACAGGGGCACTACGGCATTGAATGCTCCGCTTGTCGAGTGCACAATATCCACATCTTCTCCAGGATAGCACCATCCGGCATTGATCAAACGATTCGATTCCATGGGATTGAGAGCAGCATAGTTGCGCATAGTCGATGTAATGCCAGGATTCCTTGTTCTATCTATACAAGTTCCATTCATGTCCAGCCGAATCTCATCAAACATAAATGCCAGGGCATTGTTAGTCAACTTCGCCAACGTAGCTGTTCCATTAGGCTTAGAAACAGATCCCTCAATGTAGAGATAACTCCGGTTAGGCAGAGTATATAAATCTTCCGCTTGACAAGGTATCCTAATCTCGTCATTAGCGTCCAGAGCCGATGTATTATACGGGAGAAACACATGTTCCTCTTCTTTAGCAATCTTATCCTCAAATGAAGGCGTTTCGGTCACGTTAAAGATGTCCATTACAGAATTCTGAAGCCCAAAGCTTCGAGGAACTTCTTGCTGCTCGATGTTAACACTCTAAGAGTCAAAGGGTGAGTACGGGGATTATGTGATTGTACTGTATTATATGCTTTGCGACGGTTTCTCCTTCTAAAATCTATCCCCATTTCGTCGAATATGAAGACGTATGCTTATATCCTCGTTTCTAAAGTTGATGCTATCTCCGTTCTGATCGACCACACGAAGGGTGATTTGATCGATAAGATTAGTGTCTATTATAGGCAGGTAAATAGGGTTCGGAGGCTCTTGAGAAATGTGATATCCAGGCGGCACAGAAGGGAAAAATTCATAGATCGAGTGTCCTCTTTTACCATCGATGAAAGAGCCTGTCGCAATACTGCATTCGATTCGAATGATGCTCACCTTAAATATGTTTACTAGGAAATCAGATTCAGTCACCTGATTAGGAGCAATAACTTTGTTTTCACTGAATCCTAAAAGAGATCCAATAGAACGTCCCCTAGAAAAATCAATAGAAAAGGGGCACTTGATTTCAGCCTTCATTGTGTTATTATTAGGACGAATGAAGAAGTCGTTTTCATCGAATTTAAGCTTATCTTTGAGGTAAGTATTAATATCAGCAATTTCGTAAGTTCCAGGCGGAATATCGATGACCTTAAGAGTGTCATTGGAAATGTAATGGAAGAGATTATTGCTCTCGTCCACATTGGGAATGGAATAGAAGGTTTCAAAATTCAGAAGAGCAATTTCATAATTCCCGCGAGGATCAATCCTCAGAGGGGGATTCAGGTAGGTGGTAAGATCGGAATCATTCCCGCTAACAGCAATAGTGTAACTCATTGTGATAGAAATTGCAAGCACAGGTGTCCACAGATAACTGAGCTAAAACTCTGAAATCTTCTTGTATTATACATCAGCTTAACTCCTTTGAGATAGCTTTCTACCTCTTTCGGAGGTTTCAAGTTTCCAAAGCTATCGAAATAAAACGCGATATCACCTTCCTTCTTTATAGCTACCCAATGAGTTCCTTCATTATCAGAGTAATCGAGATTGACAATAATCCTCTCTCGTTGATATGGCTTTGAAGGTAGCTTATCAAGCATATATACACCTCTAAAATGGGGAATTCTTAAACGACGAGCGTATAATGCAAGCTCAATGTTACTTAGGGCTTTTTCCGGGACAAGTATAGCCCCTGACCGGAGTTTTTTTTTGAAGGATGCTTATTCTGGGACTGCTTCCTCCTCTTCAGACCATTTCCTTTAGTAGACTTATTTGCTTTTATGGCTCTGGCAATTTTGGAAGCAAGAGCTAAAGATGCGCCGAGCGGTAGCATTGGGAGAAAACCACCAGTTCTCTTCTTGTTAATCTTTTTCTTATTACTTTTTCTCCCTCGGAGACCTTTTCCTTTTGCTTCCATCTCCCTGTTATGTCGTGTCATTTCTGCAAGCTGTTTATCTGCAGCTTTCTTCTTATTCACTGCTGCTGCAATTTGAGCTGCACCTCCGGCTGCAGCCCCTAAGGCTGCAATAATTGGTATGAGAGGCAGAAATCCACCATGCTTCTTTTTCCGGGATCCTGCACCAATAGCTACCTTGCCCTTCATAATTGATGTTACCAGCCTTGCAGCCAACTTTTCCCCTAGGCTAGCGTCTGATGATTGAACTCTTTTCCACGCCTTCTCTGCTAATATTTTATCTGCAATATTTCGCGAGGCGGAGTCCTTGCGCTCTGCGTAGGCGATGTCGTGAAATTTACAAGCTTCGTCCAAAGAATTAATTCCGGGATCTCCTCTCTTGAGGCGTTTTTCTAGTTTTGTCCCTGGACCGCAATATCTGTAACCGGGTAAGTGTACTTCAAATGGTAGGCGATTAATAAGGGAGTTAAGTATCCCTGATCCTCTGGAGGTCTTGCTCCTCCTATGCACCATCATAAACTACTCTACTTTATGATTTGCCCTCATATTTTATACAATTTTCGAATCAACGTCTCCTGTTGAAGAATTTCACATCCATTAAGTTACCCCATTTTCGCAAGTGTATATATAAACACTAGGTATGCACGTAAAATTCAGTCGTTAGGATGGAGCTTGTGAAGCAAGATTGCTCCCTACCTATTCAGGTGCTAGACTTTGAAAGTGATTTCAGGCGCGAACGACATGGGAAGCTATTTCCTTCTAACGTCAGAGCTCTTATTCTAGGAAGTTCCAGTGCAGGAAAAACCAATGTACTTCTGAATTGGCTGCTTCATGAGAATGGCTTGCGCTTTGAAAATGTGCACATATACTCAAAGTCCCTTTATCAACCAAAGTATCAATATCTCATAAACCTACTCGGAAACATTGATGGCATCGAAATAAAAACCTATGAGGATGGAGAAAGCGTATTACATCCCACCGACGTTAAAGAAAACTCAATATTTATATTTGATGATGTCATCACTGAAAAGCAAGGAAAGATTGCCTCCTTTTACAGCATGGGAAGACATCGAAACGTCGACTCAATATATTTAGCACAGTCCTATGCGAAAGTCCCGAAACATTTAATTCGCGATAATACCAATATGATTATTCTGTTTAGACAAGATAATTTAAATCTGAAACACATATATGAAGATTATGTAAACACTGACATGACATATACAGAATTTAAAGACTTGTGCAAAGGCGTCTGGGAGAGTGGATCAGAAGGAAGACCATTCGTAACAATTGTTCCTGAATTCTCTATCAATGGCGGACGATATAGGAATGGGTTTGATGTATATATTAAAGTAGAAAATAAGGAAAATGTCATTTGAAGTTCATCATGAGTATTGACAGGTTCGGAGCACGGAGAGCTCCCTCAACCAAAAGATCACTTCAGCACTTTATCATTAACAGAGATGGGGAAGGTAATTATCAATTTAAGAACAAGAGGCTATGTATAGTCCAGGATCCTGAAGAAGATAATGACGCGAGCACTAAACGATATGTGGATGCACTCGAAAATAGGATGATTGTTTTCTCGCAGCAGAATACTGGGAGAATTGAGACAAACGTTAAGGTCATGATCAAGGATTTGGTTTCAAAGTATATTTTCAAAAGAGATCAAGAAAATAACATAGTGATTGATAATACCAGATTAAAAGTATTATTAGATCCTATTCATGATAATGATGTGGTAAATAGAAAGTTCTTTACTGAGTATATGAACTCTCGCATTCAGCCGCGAGATAATAATGGCAACATCATATTTAGCAAAAAGCGAATCATTGATATAGCAGATCCTGTGGGAGATCTGGACGCTGTAAATAAAAGATTTCTCCGAAGCATGATTATTCAAAAGGCAAACGAGACATGGAATAACTTAAACAAATTTGTTATAAGGGAAATTGAAAAACTGATAGACAAGAACCTGAAAACAATTAGAGAACATTTGAACAAGACAAACAATGCGATGGATGCACTGACGCAGTCTACAAAAGAAACTGAGGATTCGCTGAAGAATTCTATTACTCAAGCTAAAGAAGTCCATCAAACACTAGAAAATAGATGTAATATGCTCTCAAGTGAAATGAGTAGGCAGAGCAAAGAGTTTGGCACCAATTTTGAACGTACAAAGGCAGTTACCGAACAGATTGCTAAAACAGTGGATACATTGAAAACGAGGCTATCATTAATGAGAGGACATCTCGTTATTCAACTACAAGCGTTTCCTCCCAGTACTGGTAGCGGCGCGTACATACTTTCTACAGCTGACAGATACTATTCATTTACAATAGATGCAAATCTCTTATCGTGCACTATTGTAGTGCCAGAACAAGAATTGAGGAGCAGCGAGCGTATACTTGCTCATCGCAAAACCGACATTACAATCTCGATAAACAAGGATACCATTAAGACCTTTCCTGTAATCATTAAAAAGGGCGATCGCATATCATTCACTCCACTTACTAATCGTGCATTCGATCGAGGTGCTTTACACATCGAGTTAGTGCTTGAATATAAACTCTTACCACCACCGATGCTATAAATAAATGCAATCTCTTAGCATCATACCATTTGCACAATGGACAGTGAAAGCATAAGACTAAAGGAATCTATAGCCAAGCATTCTAAGGCTATACGCGAAAAGTTGAGAGCGTTAAAAGGGCACCAGCTTGATACCCAGAGAGTAATGAGCGAGGCTCTTCAACCAGTAACAGAACCGCTGCGTGATATCTTACAACTCCAGAAAAACAATACACCTACAACACCGGCGGAGGAAAGCAAGATAAAAAATAATGTGTCAGTTGAGGATGAGAAAAGAGAAAAAATAATTAGCTATCTCCAGAAAGTTCGAAAGAAGGACAGAAATGAATTAGATGCATCATATGGTATAAGATACGAAGATGGTAGCTACATGCTGGGAAACAAGATCATTGACTTTATTAATAATCGAATTCGAGTAGGTGAAGAAGCGTATGAGGTTACACCTGGATTAAGTGAACTCATTTTTAAGAGGATCCCTGAAATGCATGCATATACAGAAGAGGATCTGGATACTTATGGCAAAATACTGAGATCAACTCTAGTGCATCGGCGAAACTATAGCAAGCATGGTCAGCTGAGGGCGGGCAATTCATACAAGTATAAAAGTGTTATACGTCCATTAGTGAAGAAACACAAAGGTTTAGGATTGGAGTGGAAGGAGCATCGTCCTGGCGCAGAGCAAGACTACATCTATTGGAACGACCCCAACGACCTGGTAAATCGCCTCAGGCTTCTAGTTGCATCTAGGGACGCAGGAAATAACAATCATACCCAAGAAATTAGGGAGATAATTCAAGAATTGAAATCGGCTAAAATTATAGCATGACCCAAGTAAAGCAACATATAGCTAGTGAACTTCATGCTCCTGCACGGAGGAACTTTTTACGACGCAAGATCATCAGTAAAGGACTACATGATCTGGTGCAGATCGACCTGGTGGAGATGATACCGCATGCAAGAATAAATAAGAACTTCAAATATATCCTTATTGCAGTCAACTTCTACTCTAAAATGGCGTATGCCAAGCCATTAAAGACCAAGTCGGGGCTCCAAGTTTCAAAGGCTATGGAGGATATATTACATGACATGAAAACACCTCCCAGACATATACAGAGCGATAACGGGAAAGAATTTTATAACAAACACTTCAAGAATTTAATGGAGAAGTATAATATCAATCACTACAGTACTTATACACATGTCAAGGCTGCAGCCGTGGAACGGTTAATAAGAACATTAAAGAATATGATGTATCGAGAGTTTCTAGCCCAAGGTTCCTACAAGTGGCTAGATCTCTTACCTAGAATCATTGCAAAATACAATGACACTTACCACACCACTATCCGAATGAAGCCTCGTGAAGTGCAGAACAATGATCTTCTTTTGTCTGTTTACAATTATGATGAGCCGCCAATAGAGAAGAGGAGTGCCAGAAAGTTTAGTGTTGGTGATTATGTGAGGATATCAAAAAATAAAGGACATTTTGAAAAGGGGTTTGAACCAAACTGGAGCGTTGAAATCTTCAAAGTGGCTAAGGTGAAGCAAACCAATCCTGTCACATACATTCTAAAGGATAAGGACGGCGAGGAAATAAAGGGAGCTTTCTACGGCCATGAACTTCACTCATCATTATTTCCCAACACTTATTTGGTTGAGAAGATCTTGAGGCACCAAGGAAACAGGATTCTTGTGAAGTGGTATGGATTCCCTAATAGCCAGTGGATTGACAGGAAGGATTTATTGTAAAAAACAATCATAGTGAAATAAAGAACACTGCATCTCAAAACATATGTGAATGTTTCTTTATTTTTTTCTGAAAGTTCCTATCCCTTTATGAATAGTATTTACAATAAAATAATAATAAATAAATAAAAAATATACATTTATACATATATACATATGTACACGAGATGGAGATGGGGCATCCAGGTTAGGGTGAAATGTCTCATGAAGACCTGAGGGAATAATGGCCCCACGCAAGTGTTGCATGGGAGCCATCAATAAGCTTACGCTTAGTGTCTCCTCCGTGCAATGCAATTTTATTAATTTCGACCGTCGAAACTTTATGTTTGGTGCTTCTGAAGCAAATTTGTTTAGCCAAAAATTTTTTATTCAAATCCAGTAGACACTCGAAATATTTCTCAAAGGTGATTGTTCGCATTCCACCTTTGGTAATCCCCTTCGCCTTCATAACCGCTTGTTTGTCATATTTATAGCTGTAGAGCTTTGCTCTGAGACCAACATATTCGGTCATCACCCTTCCACCCAATTCATCTTTAAACAACCCAATCTTTTTCTTATTGGCCGGCTTTATCCCATATACATTATCGGGTGCATAATTTGAGGTATCAAAAAGGTGGGGATGCATCTTCATGAAGTGGTATACATCGGAACTTGTTTCCAGAATGAATGAATCTGTGTCCATATAATCCAGGACAAGATCATTCAGATGGGGTTTCATTACATGATAAAAAAAATCATACATAATAAATTTTGAGATGTCTAATATCGCCTGACCAATATAGATTGGCTTGTTCATGAGGATCTCCTCTCTAGCCAACTCTATGCCAACCAAGTTTTCATGGAAAAGAATGCTCCTTATATACGTTGGACGTGCCGTATATTTCCGTGCTTGCTTCCAGGCAGTTACAATACGGAAATCACGGTGGTTACGCACGTTTTCCATAAACTTGCCGTACACAGCGTTGTTCATTTTCTTCCAGAGGTTTTGACCAAACTTAGAAGTTTCCCTGGCTCGCTTATTGGCATTAAGGTCAATATAAACCTTAAGCCATTTAGCTTGGTCATACGATACCACCCGATGAATATGTCTCAATATCAGCCCTAATTCTAAGCACTGCTGCAAGGTTTTATAATGCAAGACATATTTGCTTTTGTCAGTGAGACTTGCAATCAGTTTCTTGTATTGGCTGCCGGGTGGTATCTCACTCTGGGGGCAGAGAGGAAGATCATTATGGGCGTCGTGGAGATGGTCAGGATACTCTAGATCTACTTCTAGAACATATCCTGTCTTGGAGTCCTCGGGGACGAATACCTTTCTCGAAAAATTCTAGCATACTGGGATCCGATAGTAACTCTAATTCGACTCCAGTTGTTTTCAGCATGGCGTCGAAAGCTAGCGATGGTAATGTGTAGTACCATGCTGGGTCCAGATGATACATCTCCAGTGACAAGTCTCTAAACTTTTCAAAAGCATCCGCTAAAAGAAGCGTATCTGTCTTCAAATAAAGATCACTATATTCCCCGAGATTCTTTATGTTGAATGTGCTCCACACCTTAAGCGCATGGGCATATTCCTCCTCCGAAATACCATCGAAAAGCTCGATGGGTGGAAGCTCCTCTTCTTGGAGCTTTTCGACAGAATCTAGATAAGTATATGGAAATATTCCCTTGCACTTCATTAGCTGCAGGTGTTCTGGGTTCGAATACTCGGCATTAGTGACCTTGAAGTCATCATCATCTAGCATATCAGCTAGGTTGGATAACTTATCATCAAGAAACTTGTAGCTGTCGAGGAACCTGAATTCTAAGCCCCTATACCTTTTGCTAAATGCAATATAACGTTCAGAAGATTGTGCTATACACGAAATGTTCCCATTGTCATAAGCCATGTGCCTTATCAAGAAGTGGCTATCATAATTGCTTAAGCAATGAAAAAAAATTGGAATGAAGTTCGGCAATTTCCTATTCAAATTGCACGCATTATGCGCCGCTCCGAGATATGCTCCAGTGATATGGCAATGGTCCCTCACCCTGATATCATCTATAGCAAAACCTTTCCTGCATATATGACATTGATCAGCATTGGCGAAATCCTGCTCATTCAGGGGTGTCATTTGCAGTGGTATAATTTGCTTGTATACCTCAATGACTTCATCACCAATCTTCCTAAGTTCAGTGAAGAAGCCATCGAGTGCATTAGCACCTCTGAAGAGCTTAAATCGCGACAATGACTGGTCATGCCTGCATATAACTTTCAGCGCTATAGATATCGCCTCATGCTCTTGTAGGGATCGGGTCCAGCTCTCTGCGTCTGAGGGCTCGCATGAGTGAACCTTCCTCAAAACAGATTCGATATCAGCATAAATAACAAACGGTACAGGAGCAGACTTGGAATATGCATTAAACGACAAACTCTCACCCTGCGCAGGCATTTTGAGTGTCTGACATTTATTGCATTTCAGTTTATGCAATCTCAAGGCATCCTCATTAGGACACCTTGTCATGCATGCTTCGCATAGCCACATTTTCTTGCGATCTGCAGTTATCTGACTTCTAATAAGCCTCGATATGTTGGTAATGAGGCAGTAATGAGACTTATCACCATCATCGATGATCAGCAGGTTAACCTGGCTAGCCTTCCTCTCTGATGGTTTGCGAATAGACTCCACCGAGTTGTTGGCATTTAGAGCAAATACAGCTATAGATACATCAGGATTTTGCTTCTCAAATCGTTCAATTTGATCAATTGGAAATGGGAATGTAATTTGCTCATAATTGAATGCTTTGAATAGCAAGTTCCTAGGGTACGATGATGGACGACATCTATTTATCTTAGCGGGAAATTTTGAAGCCAACATGCACCAAGCGAAACAAAAATCATCATTATTCTTAATGTTAAGAATAGCATTCTTCCTCCTGATGCATGCAGGCAACTCAATATACCCTGAAGCGCGAAGAGGATTATATTCTGCTGCGCTGTTTACTAGCGAGTGGATTGCGAGCAAAGTCTTTGAACTTGCTTGGCCTTCAAAACAGGCTAGGTTTTCTAAAATTTCATTTTTCATTGCACGGAAGATATCATTCACGTTAGTTGATTGCTGGATCTCTTTAGTCTTGGAATTAAAATAAACCGATTCCACGTTTTCATGGTCAGGTGTCTGAATTAAGTATGAGACGTTCAGTGAACAACTCATCTTTAATCCGGATATGCTCCTCTTTAATGTGGATTCAATTTCTCTAATAACGAGACTCTTGCATTCATCCAGAAACTCGCTGGGGACCATTATTCCCACCGTATTTTCAATTTTGCTGTTGAAGATACGGCCCTTGAATGCTGACTCGATAGTTTTGCATTCTAGGTCAAAATGATCATTTCTACATACCCTTTCTGCCGGTGATGATGATGATGATGATGATGATGATGAAGGAGATGGCCTGCAGAGACCTGAAGGCCCCGCCACTGCTTCCTCCTCCCTCGGGTTTCCTGTGTTCCTGATGGATGCGGGAGGGATGCGGTCTTCTTCGCTGCTGGTGTGACGGAGCCTCTTCGGGTCTCGCACTGAAACCTCTGGTGCTGGACGCTGGAGATCCTCCTGCACGGACATTGGTTCACCATCTTTAATAAAAGAAACATGTAGCAATTACACAATAATAAAGAAAAAACTAGACATATTAGCTACATATATTCGAAATAACAATAAGACATTCAATGTGCTCATAATAATAATAATAATAATAATAATAATAATAATAATAATAATAATAATAATAATAATAATAATAATAATAATAATAATAATAATAATAATAATAATAATAATAATAATAATAATAATAATAATAATAATAATAATAATAATAATAATAATAATAATGAGATGGAGAAGGAAGAAGAAGGAGATGGAGAAGAAAGCGCAAGCAGTATAATAGTACACATTAATGGAAAGAATGCCTGCTTCTAATTAATGAAAATAATTTGTCAAATGCACTTACATTGCATGGGATGTAACAGCTCGCAGAGCCGGATCCTGTACACACAATTGGTGCAACCGCACCATTCGGCTTCGGGATCTGGCATTGGTCCTGGCTCTGAAATCGGAGAAATTAATCATATTACTAGCTTAAAATCCTGTAAGAATAAATATAGTGAAACAAGCTCTACTACCGAGAATGATATAATTGAAAAAACACACACAATGATAGCTAATGGCAAATTACATTTCTTATATTCCAATATTATTACACTACAACCTGCTTTGCGAGACTAAAAAGTGCTTGAAGCATAAACCATTTCATTATACTCTATTTCTTAGTTGGCGGATGGCTGTAAATGTAGATAAGCGTATTGCGCATTATATGCCTTTGATATATATCTTTCTAATATATAAATGATACAGAGACTATGTTTATTTGAAACTATATCCATTTTGTCAATTACAGTTATTCTTTATCTGCTACACAACACATATGAGACCAAAAGTTAAAATTTAAAATGTAAAATTTGAAAGTAAAATAACTAGATTAATATATACAAAAAATAACTATATATATACTTGAAGATCTCAATTAGAGAATTTATTTGAGTATAAATTCGCCTATGTTCAGGCCCTTAGTTTAAAAGTTACAATAGAGTGACCTATGTCTTATCGAGCAGGAGATGCGGTGGAAAAACTAATTAATAATTAGCGCAATCTTCTGAAAGAAACTCATAGTTGCATGAAATGAGGAAAGTGGTAAAAAGTACAAATAGAAAACCATGAAAGAGTATTGCTTACCTGCATTAGTGTTTTCAATCCATTCTAGTGCAATCCTATAGCCGCAATTCCGACAGGAACATTCATCGTCTTGAAAATCTGTGGGCGGTGGAATGATGTAATCCACCCCAGGCAATATTGGCGACGCTTGCTCGCTGTCGGGAGCTTTACGCTTTCTGCCGGCAAGGGTCAATTTATTTACCCAATTTTTTCTAGGATGCATCTTGTTTTCCTGAAATAATAGAGATTACGATATAACTATGAAGCAATGAGCATTTTATAAGTTAAATGAAGCAATGAGCATTTTATAAGTTAAATGAAGCAATGAGCATTTTATAAGTTAAATGAAGCAATGAGCATTTTATAAGTTAAATGAAGCAATGAGCATCTTATAAGTTAATAATCTCGATTGCGATTTGAACAAGAAATATTCTTGAAAAATGCACACAGTCTATACATCTTTAACACTGATAAGAGATAATTTCCTTCAATATATTTTCTTGCAAATAAACACTCTCTATAATTATGAAGCAATGAGCATCTTATAAGTTAATAATGTCGATTGCGATTTGAACAAGAAATATTCTTGAAAAATGCACGCAGTCTATACATCTTTTATCACTGATAAGAGATAATTTCCTTCAATATATTTTCTTGCAAATAAACACTCTCTATAATTATGAAGCAATGAGCATCTTATAAGTTAATAATGTCGATTGCGATTTGAACAAGAAATATTCTTGAAAAATGCACGCAGTCTATACATCTTTTATCACTGATAAGAGATAATTTCCTTCAATATATTTTCTTGCAAATAAACACTCTCTATAATTATGAAGCAATGAGCATCTTATAAGTTAATAATGTCGATTGCGATTTGAACAAGAAATATTCTTGAAAAATGCACGCAGTCTATACATCTTTTATCACTGATAAGAGATAATTTCCTTCAATATATTTTCTTGCAAATAAACACTCTCTATAATTATATCACTGTAATTATAAATGAATCGCTTACCTTTTTATAAAATGAAGTCTGGATGAATATCCCGAAGAAGGAAGAATTGCTGTCTGATGGGTGTTGGCTGTGCAATGCTACAGACTGAATAATTGTCTATCAAACAATCGTTTTTATAGCGATTTCAAAATCCTCCCCTCCACTAGTCTAGCGAGCCCTGTATAGAGCGTTTTGAGACTTTCGATTTTCCCTCTCCCCTCTGTCATCCAAAGATATTTCCTTCTCTACGTGCGGTACAGTCTGAAAAAGATGTTATAACTGCAAATGACGCTTCTCCTCAGTACATTCGTATACATGTGAGTGTGTATGACTATGTGCGTATGTGTGTGCCTGATATATTCATTTTAAACCATTTGTTTCATGAGTACACTATATATATATATATATATATATATATATATATATATATATATTCAGATTTATTTGAGTTACATCCATGAGATTCGAACCTAGATGCGTTGGCTACCAACCACTGAAGCTTTTTTTCCCGTCAATTTTCATGTTATTCTATAGATGGAGTACTATTTACGTTCTTAGCCAGAGGACTATTTATTTCAAATGATTTTTTAAAAATTAGCATTAATTGCTGGCGCCCTGCCTTGGTCATAAACATTGAAAGTAAAAGAATGGTATTGATTTCCAAGCGGGATCAATTTAAATTTTCTCTAAGTGGTGTACATTCGTTATTACGCTTCACCAATTACGGTTATCTTTTCATTCTTAACGCTAAAACCCTTTTACAAGAACTGAAGAATCTTCTCCTGTAACCAACTGTAAATGAAGAAATACATTACATATTTCCTTGAATGGGAGATTATTTGGAGTCCTTCAATGTAGTTAATTAAATGTCCTGTTGGTCATCACTGACCACATGCGTGGTTAAACGGTTGTGTGTAACTTTTGCACAGAATTTGGTCTTTTCTCCGAAAGTTTTTTGTTTCCTCTCTCACTCCCTCCCTCCCTCTCTCTTTCTTTCCCTCTCTATGGTGCTTGCTTGTACGCGTGAAACAATCGCTTCCAGAGTATACTTTTGAGTGTGAAATATTAAGTAATCCTCTATCTAATTATCTCACGAAAATCAGTTCGCAGATAGATCAGAAAAAAGAAGCTAGCGCAAATGCTTTAGAATATTAGCAGGTATTAAGAATAATGTATACGTAAATGAAATGTTTCACCTAAATTCAAACTCTGTATCTTTAAGCCCCATGAAGAAAATAAAAACGTTTTGTCATAAGCAGTTCTAAGAAGGCGCACATTGTAATCTTGAGAAGAAAACATTCGTAACGCGATTAAAAACAAGTGAAAATAAGTTTAAAGTATGAACGCGTAATCTTTGTCATGGATAATGTTACAAGTTGGGGATGGATTTTCCAGAGTCCTTGCTTCTCTCTGGATGCTGGAAACAATAATTGATGGCTTCTCTTAAAAATCTCTGGGAATTCATTTCAGCGTTTTTCTCCCACATAATCTTTGCCCTGTAACAGATGGTCGATCTCATCTCCCCTTAGAATATTAGCAGGTATTAAGAATAATGTATACGTAAATGAAATGTTTCACCTAAATTCAAACTCTGCATCTTTAAGCCTCATGAAGAAAATAAAAAACGTTTTGTCATAAGCAGTTCTAAGAATGCGCACATTGTAATCATAGTAAACGAGAGAAGAAAACATTCGTAACGCGATTAAAAACAAAGTGAAAATAAGTTTAAAGTATGAACGCATAATCTTTGTCTAGTAGCAGGTGGTCGATCTCATCTCCCCCTTCCGCAGACGAGAGATGTAACGAAGGATAGAGAACCCTCACCTCTTACTGCGGTTGTGTGGGGTCGGGTAAAACTTTATGTGACGCTAATTTGTGTTACAACCCACAGTTTGGCGATTTCTTTTCGGAAGAGAGGGACCCTCATTCTGCGCTATGTTTACCAGGAAACAATTTATGACGAGTGCCGATGGAAAACACGACATTATTAACACTGTCCACAAGGGTTCGGGACAATCTCACGAGACATGTATGCCCCCTTCCATAATACATAAACTTTGTCAAGTCGGAAACAATTTATGTCGAGTGCCGATGGAAAACACAACATTATTAACAATGTCCAAAAGGGTTCGGTACAATCTCACGAGACATGTATGCCCCCTTCCATAACACATAAACTTTGTCAAGTGACAGGTGGCCGATCTCATCTCCCCCTTCCACAGACAGTCACGACGTCTGTATCTATAACATACATTTACAATAATTTATGACATCCCTTAAAAATCTCTGGGAATTCATTTCAATGTTTTCTCCCACATAATCTTTTTCGAGTAACAGGTGGCCGATCTCATCTCCCCCTTCCACAGACAGTCACGACGTCTGTATCTATAACATACATTTACATTAATTTATGGCTTCCATTAAAAAAAAGCCCCCTGGGAATGCAAGTTGTGACATGTTTCCATACCACCTGCAACATCTTGGGTGGTCCTCACACCCCCCTCCCCTCCCCCTCCCACCGGCGGCGGTGTCGCGACTTTATGCAAATTTATGCAAAGTGATCTGGAAGGAAGGTTCTTCTGCTACTCCTATTTTTCAACATAATCTCTGTTCAATGCTACGGCGTTACGCCACCTTGATGTGAGGGCCTGTATGTTTGTATGGTGCCGCTCTACTGTTCTATGTGGGAGCCAACGTCTTTCTACACCAATAACTTCCATATCATCCACGTAGTGCTTCCCACGAAGAGCATCCTTATTGGGCCAAACAGGTGGAAGTCAGAAGTTGCCAGATCCGGGCTGTGGAAGAGCAGTCCACTGAATTTTTGTGGGCTCATATTGGATGCGCAGACTCATGTGAGGCCTTGCATTATCTCATGAAGAATGAGAAGTTCACTTGCAGTTTTGTGGCTACGAACACGCTGAAGTCATTTCTTCAATTTCCCTAGATTAGCGCAATTCACTTTAGATTTGATCGTTTGATCATGAGGTAAACTAGCACCAATCAACTCGACATGGATATATTTAGATAGATATTAAAAAAATTCTTGTCACCTCGAATAAGAGAGTCCACGCGTTCCAACATTGCAGAGGTCACAGCTGTATGCGGCCCAGCCGGCACGCGGGGAGATCAGACAGGTTTGCTCCAATTTGTGATATGACAGACGCCTCACCCATGACTCACGCTGATTGTGTCCGCTGGCAGGACTCCGTAGACATTGTACAAGCGCCTATGAATACCTGTGATGCTCTGATTTTCCGCCAAAAGAAGCTAAGCTCTGTTTGGAACGCACCTCCGTTACTTAGCCAGTTTAAAGGCTACGAGTAGCGCTACCAGCTATCGGAAATTAATGAAGCTGTATGACCTCAAGCGGGAATATTTAAAGATGTCCTACACAGCATTTCATTTTTTCAACCAAAATTGACAAAGAAAACAAATGTGTTCCACTACTTATTGAACGTACAAAGTATCCTACAAGAGATGCTTGGTCTTTAGCATTTACAATAACAACTCCTAAGAAATAATACTTTTTGGAGGCGAGGATAAATAAACACCAAAGGCTGTAGTACACACACGGGGAGAACTTTTGCTACCTTATTTCATACTTCTACCTTAGTCAAGCTTTCACCCTAAAAACCTTCAATAAGTAGTTAAATCCTGTCAAAGTGCTTTTTTAGGAAGGGCTGAACCTGGATCTACTACGCTTCGTCGAAGCGGTCATCTCACGGATCACGAGTATGTTTAAGTAGAGCGGCTAGGACATATTTCCTCTCAGATAATTATTGTTTTAGTTTATTCACCCTGTATTTATGTGTTATTTTTCAATATTGTTTTGTACGATTCTAATGTTTCATATAATTTTTAAAGGCAAATAATAAAAAGGTTAATGCTACTCTAGCATAGCTTAGTTCAATAAGACGTAAAGTGATAGCTATCTATAACTGTGAACATTATTGTTGCCTTTGATATTAACATGGTAGAGATGCCAATGACAAGATATGCTATGAAATTACATAGGAAAATAAGTCAATTCTGGGAATTGTAGTACTCGAAAAAAGGAGAAACAGTTACTCTTGCTCCTAGCACGAACGGTTAAAACACTTTAAAACACGTATATTTGGTCAATATTTCTAGTTTAAAACAATTTAGCGTTAAGCAGGACAGCTATGTTCTCAGTTGTGGCACGGGTACAATCACATGTCCACGCTGCATCAGAATTGAAGCATTCTTCAAGATCGCTGCACTGAGGGCGGATATGACATTTTCCAAGAGCAAACTTAATGGAGTAGTTGTTATACTTGGCTGTACAGCAGTAGATGTACGGCTATTTTAAACACGTGTAAAGAACTGTCCTTACAGTAGTCCTTTTCTTCTTTCAGAAATATCTGCAACATTTTGATTAAAGTAATCAAGTAATAATTTATAATTGTTTCAGCTTTATCTGTTTCACATTGGTTATCTGTTTCACACTTACTTAGAATAAATTTCAAAGTTTGTTGTGGTATTTCATACGATTACATATATATATTTCCAAATTATTCAATTTTAAATATAATCAAGTAGTTATATAACTATTGTTGCGTAAGGGTAGTAGAAGAGATAGTGAGGGGATTTACTTATACCCCTATACGACAGCTATTATGTGTTTCAAATGGGAAGAGTTCTCACCTGTAGCAAATCAGATGCGTTAGCACATTGAGCATTGCCATCTCGTTATCCCCACACTTTTTATATTCCCTCTCTCTCTCTCTCTCTCTCTCTCTCTCTCTCTCTCTCTCTCTCTCTCTCTCTCTCGCATACTTACGAGTGTTCCGTAAGGGAAACCAAACTGAATATTCCAAAGTTTTATAATAATGCAGTTGTTCAAATCACAATAATTGCAACATGGATATTCGTATATTACGCAAATGGTTTAAATATTTATTTAAAATTAATTGAAGTTTATGAATTACTTATTTTTCTAATCCAACGAAAACACCAGCGGTGCATCCGTATAGCTGTGAATGTTACTTCCGTTAAGAGATAATTCGTCATTGTCATTATCTTCAGCATCTGAGTACTACAAATTTATGATCACAGGGTCCAAAATCTCGTTACGTGCTATTTCTTTCCAAAAGTTGCCTTTTTGTAGTTTATCGGAAGTTTCACGCAGTTTTCCCAGTCTTGTGTTCCATGTCAATTTCTTCGTGAATAAGTCGTTCAACGCCAATCAGTTTAAAAATATTATTTCTGTTTGCAACATAATTTGAGCCCACATTAACTCAATTGGATTGTTCTGGCAGTAGTAAGGGGAAAGGTGGATCGTGTCTCATTGATCCAGCTGATACACTTTTTCTTGGAAGAGTAACTGAACAATACTGCGCTGAACTCTCTGCTCTAGAGTAAATATAGGTTACGAACCATTCATAAACAAAGATATAATGTAACCAGACACGTTCTGCCAGACCAGCAGGAAGTGTTTGTTTCCTCTCATCGAATGTGACAAACACCTTGGCTTATTCAAAGTATTTTTGTCATGTCAAAAGTTTACGTTTCAGTTCTGAGTAATTTCAAATATACATTCACACATAAATGACAACCAATAATGATATTCATTACAATGCTTACGTCACAATGAATTGTTATAATATAATATAATGGTATCTACTTTATTTATTTGTATTAGGAAAACTATGTGAGCTAAAAATATACGGTTTTTACGCTTATGTTAAACGCATTACTCTTTCCATCCTCATGGATCAGTGTTTGCATAATCTGAATTTTTGTCTTAGTGCAAATAGTATTTATTAGAAATTTATTAGTTTGGCGCTCGTCACACAGCACATAGGGGGAATGCAGTAGGACAACACCGCAGGACTCCGATTGGTTGCTCAGCTAGTAAGGTTCAAGGACAAACATCATCCAATTTGAAACACATAATAGGGACGTAGCTACTGAGAACTAGGAATTCTAGGATGGTAGAGCTACATGAGAGAGAGAGAGAGAGAGAGAAAAAACACTTAAAGTCAATCACAAACTATTAAGTATATTCTAGGTGCTTCACAGAAGTACAAGGCGCTCCCTGGATCTTGAAGTGTTCAGGAGTACAAAGGAAGTATCAGATACATGCTGTCATGGTGCAAACATACCTTGGTGATGCGATGCCTAGATGGTTGAGGTTCTTGATGGCTGACAATCAATGTTTGCATCTGTAGCCCCTGGCTCTCGGTCTAGTGTCAGATCCACTCTAAACAATCTCGCGTACAGAATAACCTGGCATGAACAAACTTCCTGAGATCAATCTCCCAGACTAGGATGACTGAAAAGAATACACCCCACGCGCTGGCTTAAATATGCGCCCTACCAAAAATGACAGCTAACAGTTAAACCAGCATTTTCCACGTTACAACAGCCACATAGATGCTTCCATACCTAGCTATTCATTACTATATTTCCCCAAAATATTCTGGCCCCAATCAGCGTTTATGTAATTCACACTTTGCTGATGCGTGTGTCCAGCGCCTGTACATATGTGGTTGACATGAGTCGACAGGAGGCTGATGTAATAGTCCTACATAAGTACAGCTTTTCTTAGCCAGCAAAACTGAGATCTATTCAGGAGATGCAAACTATGCCAAAGTCACGGCACAGCAAATGGATATTGACTAACAAGATTAAAAAGTAACTTCTTAAGTCTCGTTCAACCATATCCTCGACACTATGATAAGTATAACTATTACATAATCAAGTAATCAGATATAACTATTCAAATAGCACAGTTTATAATCAACAAGTGAAACCTTTTATAAGTATTTCAATTTAATAATAATAATAATAATAATAATAACAATAATAATAATAACAATAACAATAATAATAATAATAATAATAATAATAATAATAATAATAATAATAATAATAATAATAATAATAATAATAATAATGATAATGATAATGATAATGATAATGATAATAATAATAATAATAATAATAATAATAATAATAATAATAATAATAATAATAATAATAATAATAATAATAATAATAATAATAATAATAATAATAATAATAATAATAATAATAATAATAATAATAACCATATAGAAGAAGCATTATGGAGCTAGGCAAAATAAGAACCGAGTCAGTTGTGATTGACAAATACATGCAAGATTAACCAGTTTCACAGGTGAAAGATAAATTACCTAGAGCTTCAGATAGCTTTTTATAAATTAAATAATATCATTAAGGAATATAATTTAAATACCTCAACTTTTTTAAAAAAAGTAATGGCGTACATTGGAATAAATCACAAAAGACCAAAAATTGTAATCAATACTGAAATTATTGAACAGGTGACCATCTTTAAGTATATGTGATGCAGGTTATCGTACCAGAGACCAATGTATATGAAGAAAAGCTTCATAAAATAGAAAAATACATGTGGAACAGTTAGATGTTTGGGGAACAAATCCCTCGATGAAACTCCAAGTTTTACAAACCGTTAGCAATTTCACAGCTTCTTTATGGAGTAGAAAGATGGGTACTAACACAGATAGATAACAAAAATGAATTATTAGGTATAAATCAGACGGAACATAAGACATTTAGATATCGGATATAAACTAAATATACAAAATATAACTGAAAAAATTCCAAACGACAAAAGAAGTGGATGGAACATCTGGAAAGAATGGATGCACCCAGTATACCAAAATGAGCTCTCAACTACAATCCAAGAGGTAGAAGAAATGTTGGTCATCTTAGAATGCATTGGATCCAGCAATTTTATGGAGAACGGAAAGGGTCATGGGCGTCAGCGTTGATGATGGTGTTGGTAGTGATGGTGATGATGATGATGACGACGACGACGACGACGATGATCAATGAATTTAAATGGGTTTCTGAAAGTAAACCAACATTCCCTCAAATCCATTCCGTAGTTTCTCATCTTATAGTCTGAATTTGGGAATCCTTCAGGGATTATCATGGTTACCTTTAGTTTATTAGGAACTTCAGAAAATCCTAAACAAAGTAGAGGAGTATACATTACACAGGAGCCACAGAGAAGAGTGCATCTGATTGCTTTGCTCCTCGGCGAAGGGAGCAAAGTAATGAATTATGAACGCAGAGGGAAAACAAGGAAATGAGATTACAGAATGGAAATTAATACCGGTGAACTCCTAACAGATTGGGATAGTTCATGCTGCATGAGAGGAAGTACAAATCCAGAGTAGATAAAGACCACTATGGCCAACGTTACAAATATAATTCCTAAATCAAACAGAAACGAAACCATAACTCACCCGTTCCTATATACAGATTGTTACACGATTCAAGGCAAACTTTAGAGTTTGTAGAGAGGTGCTAGGTATATCCCTAATACAGGAAATTTGTGGCCTGCACGTAGAGTTGTGCATCACATTCAATTCAATTATTACACTTGTTTCACTGATACATTGATCAATTGAATTAAAATTAAGGAATGTTTTTTAATTTCACATTTCCTCACATTAGGAAACTTCTAAAATGAGTGCTTTGCATTTAACAGAAGAGGACACTCAGGGTTTATGTTATTACTAGTCAACAGTTATTTTAAACATCCCTGTGCTTGTTAGGAAAGCTAGTTAATTTCTGAGCTTTAATTTTAATAATTCTTGAGTTTACAATTTTGAGGACACACACATAACCCCTAAAAGTACGATTTTAAACATGTTTATAAATCTTAGCCATGCTCACAGAACCATCGTTTATTCATTAAAATATTGCCAACAAAATTACCTGCCTTTTAAGAAGCAGACTGTAAATATTATTTTAGTACAGTAGCAAATAAATTTAAACCAAAATATAATGTAGCTAAATTACATATAAAACAATGTAATTCTTGGAGAAAATTTAAAATTTAATGAACACCACCATAGTAAATTTCAAGGAATTTCAACCTGTCTGAACAATGAATGCAGACTGCCAATAGTGGAAACTTGGGTATAAAAAACAAGAGATAAACGTATCACGTCACCATTCGCGGTAAAGGTCCTTTACCGTTACGTAATATACTGAAGTGCAGAAGGTGATCTCTTACAGTGGCCGGTTCGAATCAAGTCATATGCTCACGAAGTAGAAAATTAATATTCAATGTGTTACAGTTTTATAAAGAAGAGAAATATTAAGATATGATTATTCCGTCAAATAATGTTAAAAAAGGACAGCAACATCAGTGGGAAAAGATGAACCAATTGTGTATAATACAGTGAAAGAGCTTCAAAATTCAAAGCGTACGAGAGAAGAAGCGTAAACATCTGATAAACACCGCCCACGTCCAAAAAGTTTCAGCTACATGAATTTCAAAAATGTTGTGCACAGGACTTTTCTCGAAGTTTAACGAACAGAGAGGAGGTACTGCTACTGTACGTAAGCCCATAATGCTATTAAAGAAAAGATCTCTTTTGAAGGTGAAGGCAGATTCTGGAGAATGCTTAAACGCATACGGTAGTGATTTCGCAAGTGCAAAAATATATTTCGTGTTACGTATGCCGTGCTGATATTTTATGATCGGATAGTACGGCAATGTTCTCTGACGTCTCTAAACTGAGTCATGCCACACCAGCGACCTCCCCAAGCAATTGAGGGCAGGCCTTGAAAAAATTAGTTTTGTTTTTGGCCTTTGAGGACGAATTCATCTGGTCATCGAAGGGATATGTTGATCTCTAGTGGTACACATATACACAACACACATACAAACAGAACATCCATGCTAAGGCGGGACTCGAACCCGGGACCTTCTACGCGGACCAGTTCTATTCTGAAACTGTTTAAATAATACGCTTTTCTCACCTGGATTTGATGCATGTATGGGCTGTTACCTAAATCTTTACGAAGTAGTAAACTTAAAAATTTATTTCATATGCACACCGGATAAGTTCGTCGGAGCAGGTCAAGGGAAAAAAATTTCGTTCCACAGGAATTTAAAAATAGCTTTATTTAAAGAGCCATGTCGTGATCTGGGGTCATAAATATTTAGCATTTGATTGTATGTACCTTAGACTTTAATTTTATGCAAAAAAATGAAAACTCAACAAAATATGAAGTATTTTCTTTTCTTAAAATCAATGCCATATTTAAAGAATGTTCTAACACTCTTTAACTCTCAATACCACCCACCATGACTGGTTATTGTACTGCACCTCACAAAACTTCCATTTAACAGACGCAGCTACATAATCAAATGTGCCTGGACGGTATGACAAAGAACAAAGTTAACAATTAGTAAATTGGATACCCGTTCATTTTTAGAGAAACTGTAGGGGTGCACTCAACCTTGACTGAACTTTCTGTTCCTGACAACGACAAATTGCTGCAGCCGGAGAGGACGTGAAAGGGATAATATGAATTATCGGTAGCCATTCTTTCAATAGGCAACCTTAGGGAAGGTTCAATGGGAAAGAAGAGATCAGAAGCCGTTGCTTTGAATTGCAGTGCGTATGTTCGGAATTGGATGTCGACACTGACCACTGAGCCACTCTGGTCTCATGGGATGTGACCCGAATTTCTCTCATTTGAATTACATGAATTACCTATGATGGTGCACGAGAACTATCGTCCTGAAATTGCCTAGCACGAACCTACATCCTTACAGATGGGGAAACTGCCCTATTTCTGTGCGCGCAATTTTAAGGCTACGCTCTCGCAATCCTATCGTATCCTCGTAACTAAAATTAGTATCTTGTCTACTGTGAATATATTACGAAAATATTATCCCACTTTTAAATGTAGCGTTCAAATGTCGAATAAAGGAAGCAACATTTTTTATTTAAAAGTTCGGTATCTACCTTTTATTGCAAATATACATTTTGAGGTGCCCTGAAACCAAGAAAGGCACCTTTAAAAGTATCATAATTCAGCATATACTTCTACATCCCAACCCTCAAATATCTGATAAAACAGAAAAAGGGATGCCGCTAGAAAAGTTTTTCTGTGTAAACGAATAAATAACAAAATGATAAGGCCGTTCTCCCAAACTACAAATATGCTTATATGAAACATCTTTCAATTCCCATCCCCCTCTTCAAAAATGGCTCTAACGATTTTGATTGAGGTTCCATATCTTTAAAATACTTCCATGGCAAATGAAATTTTCATTTTCAGTTTCGGATACCCCCGATGTTCTCTTCATTTTGAATGACTTCATGCATAATTGGTAAACCGTAAGGGGTAGAGAAAATCGTACTGCCCAGAATGTAGATCTTAAAGCACAGAGTTTATATTAAGCACATTTTTTAAAACTATTTCCTAGAAATTCCTTGTTAACACTTTGCACTTTAAAACAGATGATTCTGTGAAATGGGAAATCGTTTTCTGTTTTCTCTCTCTTTCGTCTTTGCAAAGAAAAATGAATTTTAAAGCTATTGCATAACGACCACACTCTTAAAACATTTGCCTATTGCTTACAACATACTTATCTCCTAATGCCTTTTATCTACTTGGAAATATGCAATAAAGCAATATCTGTAAACGTCTATTGCAATTAAAATGAAGTACATAGAGGAACAAGCATTTGTAGAAGTAATTTGTACAAGAATGGGTAGTGAAAGTCATATGTGCAACTCATCAGAATCTTTTTAATTTCGCAAGGATTTTTCAAAACTGATCATAGGAAACAACTCTTACCACCGTCTTACTATTTTAAAAGAGATCCAATTTTTAGGCTTTTATACAACGTCGTGTATTTATGACACATTGAATTTGTGTAAATAACATGGAGATATCTCAATGACTATAAGTAAGACACACAAAAGATTGTTATAAAAAAAAGTTCAGTGCTTAGTAAATTGCAATTTATAACTTTAGCATCCATCATTTCTGAAATATTCGGTGCTGATCGTATCGTAACTCATCATGTTACTTAAGTGCTGAATGAGTGCCGGTGTTATACATTTTCTTTAATGAATTATCCTCCTCTTTATGGAATGAACACACCCAAGGATTTACAAGTCAGAATCCTTGTATCAGTAGCCTGTTATAATACTCATAAGTTGTCATTACCTATGATTAATTTTATTATTATTATTATTATTCAACCAACTCAAGCAAGAACGATAAACAGATTGTTATGAAAGGGAAACCTGTAATACAGCAAGCGTCAGATAAGCCTACCGCTACAGCCTGCATCCCATTTACTGACAATCTATCCGGCAGAATCAGCAGAATTCTCGCCAAAACCATCAGGACCATCCACAAGCCACCTCCGAGGATTAAACATCTGTTGAGACCAGTGAAAGACAAACTGGACTTCCAGGTTCCGGGAGTGTACCGCATTCCCTGTGAATGTGGGACACCGCATATAGGACAAACCGGAAGGACCATCGCTACTAGAATAATCGAACATGAACGGAGCATTCGTTTAATGCACCTGAGAAGTCTGGGCTGGCGGAGCATTGTTTTGATAACGACCATAGAGCCAATTTTCGGGAGACGACCATCTTGGCAAAATGGAACAGTTACTGAGAGCGGAGAATTAAGGAAGCTTTGGCGATTTCCTCTGAAAGGAGCACGCTTAATCGTGATGCTGGATTTCAGTTCAGCTCCTCTTGGAAACCGGCCTTAAAAATGGAAATCCGTCGAATTAAGAAGCAAAGATCAATACAGCTTGATAATCAAGTTAAATAGTTACGTCTCTTTGACACAATTTTCTATACTCACGCCATCTCCTGACCTGGCATTTAATTTACAGAAAACAATCTTTTGTTCAGTAATGCGAATGTTGATAGTGTTTTGTCTTTGTTTATAGTTGTGTTATATCCAGTATTTCATTTGTGGTTATAACATTATTATAAATATCCTGATGATGGGAGAGATGTACACTCCCGAAACGTTGATATCTAATCATCTTTTCAGCTGGCTGGCTGGCCGAGAAGAAAGTGAGCGCATCCGTTTCCAGGAAAGCTTCAGGACTTATTTTAGATTGTTATGAATTTTACTATGTAATGTAACTTAGCTGTCAGCTAGAAAATAAATTATTTACTTTGTCCAATTTTTTAAAATTAAACTCCTCCAACTTATATAATATTGGATGATGGCTGAAACAGGTGAGATGTTGCTCAAGGAGCCCAGGGTCCGTAGAGCATAGAGCTACCGGGAATTCATCTTTCAGGATATGAAACAACCTGGAAAACTCGCGACCTCTTAAACGTGAGGCAGACACGCTACCACAACTATAGGATTCTATTATTACACGGGGTACAAAATAAGACAAGACTATCTAGATATATCACGTACTATTAAGCTTGTTTAATGTTGCAGACGAAAGGTTGAAAAACACAATGTTTCTTACTATTTACAATATTTCAAAGGGACGAATATTTGATACGTTAAAACAATGTTTCATTATTACTGTTATTCCTGCGCCAAAACCGATTTACCCACAGTAGTAATTTAGTTCTGATCATACTGCAAACACGAAGATTGTGCATTGTTAATCCTTGTACCTTTTTGAATTTGAATGAAGGTAACAGAGAAAGCAGTTGTATTGTTCGGTTTTCAGCACAAGAGGAAGAAGCAGGGGAGAAATGGAGGAAAAAATGAGAGAGTTAAGCGGGAAGATAAGAATCTTGATATTTAACCCAATTATTAGAGAAGGGGCTGTGTAATTTATAAGATACGGTAGTAGTTGGGCAACGTGTTAGTTAAATACTTCATAACTTATAAGCACACTTGACTTCATCTCTTGGCACCAATAAACAGAGACTTAAGATTAAATACGGAACTTAATGCTTTCCTCAAAGACCACTCCAAAACAATCGTCCGTGAAAAGCTTTTTCCTAATATAGTCCGACCTCATCTAAGAACACAGCCTACCTGAGCATCAAAGAAGAAATGAAAAGATGCAAAGCAGAACAGTCAACAAAAGAAGTATATCGCTTTCAAGAGTGGCGAGACAAAGGTGATAGCTTCAGTCGAGGACAGCCTGGTATAGTGGAGCACAAAATAGACGTGTCATCAGTGGCGACAAAACGCGCCAAATGGAACTAGATGACAATTGCCAGATTGTGCCTACCTTTGTATAGCAAACCGCACATCTGATTAGCATATAAAGAGACCGAGGTTATTTTGTAGGAGTGGAGAATTGGAATCCAAAATTGGGTGTGCATGCTGCCACTGTAATACCCACTGCTGTTGCGATTGGGTAACGTGTCTGCCTGACAATGAAGAGGTCCTGAGTTCGAATTTCGGTTAGGGTGAGTTACTTCGATAAGGTCTTTTCCGAGGTTTCACCTTATTTTAAAAGTTTAATTGCGAGTAACCCTAAGCTCTAAGGACCCTGATTTAATTTAAAGTAAGGTTTGGCGATATACAGCACACAATTAGAACAAAGGTCTGGAATTTTATTTCTTTTCTTTGAATATGAAAAGCTATTAACATAAAAATACATTGCCTGTTATTTGCATTTTCATGATCAGACATAGGAATTCCTAAGCATTAAAGATAGCAAAATGGGTATCCCGCGTACAGCATTTAGCATTTGTAGACCTCATACAGGTTTCTATGTGCCTATCAGTACAACTTGGCCTCTATGTAGTGACATGTTTGAGCGTAGACAACCTGAAGCAACTGCTTAAGAATTCCTATGTATGGTCATGAGACTATTAAGGTAAGACTGATATCTGCTAAGTAATTAATTGCAAGTGAAGTAGCTCTAATTGAAATGGGGAGAGTTCCAAGAAAAGGGTTAGTTATAGAAAGGGCATTAAAATATTGGTATAGGGTATTGAATTTAGAGGAGGGGAATATACTGAAACAATGCTTGAAGTATCAAGAACTAACTTTACCAAATAAAGGATGGGTTAATAATTTGCGAAATAATTTGGAAGATAGTGGTATGGGTGATATTTGGAGAAAGAGAGAAACTAATTATAAAGGATTTTGGAAAGGGGCTAGAATAAGATTTGAAGACATGGAGATCCAGAAACTGTTTAGTCAATTAGCAAAGAAGAGATCATTTATTTTCTATATTCCATTGAAAGATAGCAGGGGGAGCGAGAGGTATATAGTTAGCACTAACAGTGAAGGAAGAAAGAAAGGGGTTAGCATGGTTAAGAGCAGGGATATGGGGATTAAGAGGTCAAAGAAATAGATACCCGTAAGACGAGTGCCCATTGTGTGGGGACAAAGAGTATATAGAACATATACTGCTTCATTGTAAGGAAACGGAGATACGGAGGAAAGAATGTCAAATATAAAAAATGAATAGGAGAATCAGCTTAATCAAGGTTTTAAGCTAAAATTATAAAAAACACAGGACAGTTTTAAGTAAGGTAAGAAACAAGTGGATATGGACTGTAAAGAGAGGGAAGGAATAATAAGTGACTATTCTGTAATAACACATATTGTAACACGTCTGTAAATATACTTAATGGACTGTCTGTGTAGCAGTGGCCTGGGCCAAAACAGAGGGCAGTCCAAAAATTGTAAAAGCTTAGTACCTCAATAAATATTATATTATTAAGTAATTAATTGCATCGGTTATTAAAATGTGGAGCTTAGATTTTAGTTCAATAAAATTTATGAAAACTTAACTGATCTGTGCACCTTGTATCTAAGAGTTTATTGCTACCCCGAGATTCATTCTCAGTGAATCCATAATGAACAGTTTGGCAACAGTTATGCGCTGGCAAATTAATGCAACATATCTCCTGGTTCACCTAATATATCTAGTATGGTAATTCTCTCTCTCTCTCTTAAGACCATGCTACGTATTAGCAAACTGATGTCGCCTAATAATCAATAGTAAAACAAATTCTACATAGGATAAACACACACAAAAAGACCAATCTCAGAAGAAGTTCAATTAAAAAAAAGCCTGACAACCTTAAATTGTGACATGGAACATCGTTATCACTTCGTCTTCAGATGTTTCCTCTGGTCCCTGGTGACATTTCATTGACTTTCTCTTTCTCTAAGCACGATAACAGAGAACTTAAGTTTTATCTCTGGTTATTATGCGTGTCAGAAACTCAAACTCCTTCTTCTTAATCCCGAGAAGTTCCACGGAGTTTCTTCCTGCTCCTTTTGCCCTTCCATGAAGAAGAACGACAAACTACTATAACAGACTTACTTATGCTCGACCTCCCTAACCATCATGTAGACGTTTTATTGCAAAGTTCATCAACAGCAAATGTTGAGATAACATTTTAGCAGAACATTTAAAGTTTTAATACTTAAAAATCACTCTCAAAACGTCATTCTTGAAATATTTAAAACGGCAGTGTTCCAAAAGCCTGTTTTTCTGGAAAATAGTGCTATTATTTCTTAAACTTTGGTGTAATATAAAATTTGTGCGAAAGGCGCGTGGCATGGTAAACGACGGTGATGATTTGTTGATTCTCTCCACTGGTGACGATCTTGAAGAATTCCGGTAGATTTATTCGAAATTCCTGGGCTGCTCAGGGATCGGGATCAAGATTATCTCCAGAGCGTAGTCGCAGAGGAGAGAGGATGCAAGATGATGTGCAAATAAAAACCACGACAATTCTTCTTTCCTGCAAAAATTGTTATTTAATTTGGGGATAAATTATTTTTAAAATATTCTTTTTAATACTGAACAAATAAATACATTCATCAACCTTAACTTTACTTGTTTTTGCAACTATAAAAGATGCTTTTACATTATATCATACACGGCAATGTTTCTGCAAACCTGCAGATAATATCGCACACGTCCGTACTGTTCGGAATCTAAATGCAGAAGAAAAATTCAAATTATATTTTACTTATCCATGTAGATATCTCGCGTCTACAATGTCCAGACTTCTAATAATCTCATCCGCTCTAGGAACCATTTATTTTTCTCACAGTTGCCCTTGACAATCAACTATTTCATTGCACTTAAAGTCTTCATTGCCTACGATATATTTACCTTCTTTCATTTTTCATACACTGTTCAAATAATCTCACTTATTTATCACATAAATGTATCAACACTTTCTCAATCTGATCACAATGTTCAATAAACAAATCACATAAAAAATCTTACAAAATCAATAATTATTTCTCCTTATGACGCCCAAATTCATTACAATCAGCCCTAAAATACCGTTTTAGTGGTTACATTCACATAACATACCAAACCTACCACGAGGGGCACTATATATATTTTGAGCCTAATAATTAAAATAACTTCTGATTCAATACAGCTTTACTCATTTTCAAAATATTCTCCTTCATGATCAATACACGTTTGCAACTGTTTGAACCATTTGTCAAAGCATTTATTCCAGTCTTCTTGAGATACCTCCAAAACATGTTTTTTTAAGGCATCAACGGCTTCTTCTGCCAATGAAAATCGTTGCCTACGCAATTTATTCTTGATGTTGTAACGATACGTTTTAGTTAGAACTTTTTATATGAATATCCATTTGGAAATTCTTGTTTCCTGATCTGACTATTGGTGGGCCATGTAATGAAAATATAAAGAAATAATGAACGGTTGCTAGGGAAAAAAATTAATAATCTTGTTTGATGTGGAAAGACGAAGACGAAAAGAACATCAATAATCTTCATAGATATATGTCCTGTAATCTTGTTTCATGATTATGTAAAAATGTCGGGGTGAATATAAAAGTAGTGCATAGTAATAGAAAATGAATAATCTTCAAAAAAGGAGATATTCTGTAATCTTGATTGTAATCTTGACTGGACGTGCACAAGTGAGAAATTTTATGTAATCATCAGAAATAATTTATTAAGGAAATAAGGATTTAACGATATGCTGGAGGTAACCTGCAATGATTGACTAGGAAAGAAACTTCGAGTAAAATGTAATCCAGATTATACAATTAAATTATATATTACGAAATCGGACTTATCTAAAATTTTATTTATGTCACTAGAAACCACACCTGAAAACAAGAGATCTCATGACTCTTATTTAATCAAACTCAATCATCAAGAAACAATTCAAACTACAGTGAAGTATATAGAATATGAGTAGTTGTCATGCAGTTTTTGAGATTACTCACTCAGATAAGATGTTCTCCATTTCTCCATAAGCGCTTTTCGGTCTAGTTTAGACCATCTTCAGTGGGTGCTGAACAACTTGACAATGTCTTCTTTAATACTTTAATACATCTGGCTTCTCGACCTGGATCTTCGAAACAGTCAATGTGCATCCTATCTGCTACGAATAGAGAAACGGGTTCCAATGTTCGGGAACAAAAAGAAGTCATTGGGTGCCAAATCAGTACTGCACGGCGGATGACCCATCAAATCTATTTTTGATGCCTTCAAATACTGTTATTAGATGAGATTGTGTATGCACTCATATTGTCTTGACGAAGAACGATCACTACGGTTATTCTAGCTTTTCCTTACTTCACCCAAGACTTCCGGCAAACAAATGGTTGTGTACCTACCATTCGGCATTGACCGTTTTACGTTACTCTAAAGACACTGTTAGCACATGGCCAGTTTTGCGGAAAAACCAACCGAACATTTGCTTCGAAGTGCTTTGACTGCGAACAACTTTTGTTGGATTTGCTTCACCTTTCAACAACCATACAGTCAACTACTGTTTACGTCCCGGCTCATACGCATACAGCCATCATTCGTTACTGTTACAATCTTATATACGTCTTTTGAGGCACCGCCAGTGTATTTCTTTAGCATTTCTGTACACAAATCGACACGAGAACCTTTTTAATATTGCGGCAAATTATGTGGGATCCAACGAGAGCAACGAGAGGCTAAATATTCATGCAATATTTTATATATGCTGGTGGAAATAATGCCTGGGGCTGTCTCAATTTCATAATATGTCGCATTACGATCTTGCATTATTATTTTTTGCACAGCATTACTGTTTTCTTGTACAACAACTGATTTTGGACGACCTTCGCGAGCTTCAGCATTGAGCGAACGGCGGTCACGATTAAATTCGTTACACCAGCGCATCACAGTGGCAAAGCATAGAGCTTCGTCGCCAAATGTGGAAGTTAGTTGATCGATGCACTCTCGATGATCCACGTCGAAAGTCGTAATAAATCGTTGCACAAACATTTACACGAGTTAATTCCATGTTTTTGTTGAGACACAATTTTCAAGTTAATGTAAACAAAACAAGTGACGCTCTATTGACAAAATGTCTGAAGTAGATTATCATCAATAATGTCAAATTTTCACTTGGAAACGTCAAATGGCACCGACAACATTCAGGGTTGCCAAGGATCAAAATATAAATAGTGCCCTTCGTATTGTTCAATTTTATCTATCTACCAGAAATTATTATTTCAAAACTTATTTTATATTTATTACATTATAATCGACATAGCATTTTTCAGATGTATTTCATTATACATTTTGTGGAGGTACAAGAACACAGAAAAACGAATTGATTGTCAAACGTTTATAAGCTAGTAGCTATATATGAAATTTCATACTCTTTCCAAGATATCGCGAACTACCAATAGAGATAGCACTTTAAAAATTACGAGGTACTGAAAATTTCAAATCTTGAATAATGAATACATCGAAAATGGCTAGTTTTACAAAATTTTATTTAAAATATTATTACGAATGGAAATGTATCTTAATGGTTTGCACTCTACACAGTAAATAGGAGCGTAGCTGGAAGGAGCCGGATGGTACAGCTAGGTGGTAGAGCAAAGTAGGAACGAGATTAAAGATAAGTAGAGACAACACCGAGTTCTAAAATATGCCAATTAACTATATCCCAATTATCAAGTTCTAGTACAAGGAACCCCTAAGTCTTGAAGAGACTTGGGATGAAATAGTGATAAGTTACATTATTATATTAAAGACCCATACGGGCTTACCTTGGAGATGTATGGTCGTATTTGGTTGAGGATGCTATGTGCAGAGACACCACTAGTCAGCTGCATTACCACCCTGATATCAAGATCAGCGTGACCTCCGGAAGAACCCAAACAGTGACCCATACTACAATGACCCATGGCTGCCAAAATATGTAGTCTTTAAATCTGTTACTACCCATATGGCGTCCTAGTACCAAATTGGCATTCCCATGAGTCTTGGGGCATTTTGGCTGACAAAGGATGCTGTTTCAATATCCCGTTGACTCAGATTATTAAGTCAGCGAAGTCTACACCCGGTCACCTGAAGGTGGTCGACATGAGTAAACAGGAAACTGATGGCATATGCTAAAGTGATATGAAATCTCGCATAACATTGTTCTCATATGTCAGCAGAATTAAGAACCTTAGAATGTGCAAAATGTGCAACAAGTCACAGCACAGGAAATAAACATTAAATAAGAAGATTCCAGAAGTTGATATGTTCCCAAGTATTGCTCAACCAAACACGTGAGAATATACTGTGTATTTTAAAGAGATATGCGTATAGAAATGTATGCAATATTACATACGGCAACTTAAAATCGTTAGCGCCATTTCTTTTTAGAAAAACGAACATTTTGAAAACTGATAAATAAAAAGAATAATTTACTGCGCGGAATTTACTTGAGAATGGGTAACGTCACATCTTTGGAAGATGGACCTATATACCAAGATTGATATTAATAGAACATTTGTTCTTCACGTTATATCGTTCATACACACACACACACACACACACACACACACACACACACACACACACACACACACACACACACACACACACACACACACACTCACACACAGTGATATAGGCGTCCAGAGATATGGATCTTTTTCTAAAAATGCTTTTAAGAAACAACTGCCTAAAAACGTGCATTTTCTTGAAATATCATAGCGAGGTTTTTCCATTATTTCGGAATAGAATACTTCAACTTACTACAAATCTATTCTCGGAGTACATTTAATTTCCACATGATACCGATATTCTTCTTGATTATTCAGCTCCTAGAAATGCTTATAGGGATGTATGGGGGATGCCTAGTGTTTCCTTGAAGGAAAATGAAGACAGTATATTCAAGATAGTGAACCTTAATTCAGCAGGCTACATTACACAGTGTGAGCGTCGTTACGGAGATGAGAATGACGGCGCTGATGGGAAAACTGCCAGCATGATACATAGGAGAAGCTAGGTGCAAGAGAAAACTTGCCGAAGGACTGCCTCTTCCATCAGGAAATGCCGTGGTCAAAAACACTGTAAATTCTAAATTACAAAGTTACCTGTAATTCGTAATGCAACTATTGGAAACTGTGGTAAAATACGCATCTAATGTATGCAAAGAACTAATTTAAGGACAATATCTATGCACATGTTCTATAATGGACAGAAAACATGAATTTATGGGTACTAGTTTGCCATGTATGAGGGCGTTTTTAATTCTAATGTGCTGGAGAAGCCACAAAAACAATGTAGATAACATACAAACTTTTAAAAAATAATGATGATAGTACGAAAGATAATATAGTTGTACAAACAGCACATTAGAAAGTAGTGTACTTACATTCAGAGCACATAATGACAGCACTAAATTACATATAAGAAAGTTGCACGATTACGTTAGTGCAATAATATTAATGCCCCCCCCTCTCCAAATGGTCGCTCCTAGATTAGCTCTGCCCTGCAATGTAATTCCCCATTGCGTTCTTCTTCTTTTGCTCCTCTTCAGGGATTAGGCTGACAGCCTGTTCCGTACTCAGTTCATTATTTCTACATCTTCCTAGGGCGTACAATCCTTGTCTTCCCTCTAGGACTGTAGCTATATAATTATGAGCCATGGTATTCTCCATTCTGCTAATCATTCTTTCCAGTGTTCTTTTTACTTGTTGAAATATTTAAAATATTTCCCTATAGTTTCATTCTTTATTTGATCCATTTTTCGTTGTCCCGAAGTCATATTTCAGTATCTTGTTATATAAGTTCTGCTTCAATATCTACAATTTCCTCATGCACATTAGTGAAGGGACAGCTGTCTTGTAGAACATAAATTTTGTCTCGTGTTTTATTTTATTTTAATATTCTACGTATTATTCCATACGTATTGAATTATTGATTCCCATTTCAATATCAATACCGATGCTTACATCACATTATAACTGAAGTGGGAAACTTGCTGTAAGTTGCTCTTTCAATATCTGTCTTGCAATTTTTAAGCAATGATTATTACCTAAATGCTTTAAACAGATAATGAAGAGTTGGTGACCGACTGCAAACTTGTTTAAATACTTGTATAGTATTGAACATTTTCAAGTTACCACAAGTAGTATTTCACAGGTTACTTTGTATCCATTAGCGTTGTATGCAAACGTTTCGTACTCATTGACAACGTAACTCATCAGCATGAAGGGTTCATGGAACGAGGTAAAGAAAAGTTTGGAGGGTGAAGCGTCTCACCGCAATCGACAGTTAGTTGGTTAAACTGAAAACAAACGTTATTCATTAATGTGAACTGTTCAGAAAAGTATCATACAGCAGTTTATTCAACCTCCCTCCAGAAAAAAAAAATGTTTAAAGGCATGCAGCAAAACCATGGATGCATTAATGATAAAGAAATCAATAAACAATTAACAAGAAGCCTGGGAATACGCAAGTGTTTCATTACAGCACTTGACTGTTGATTACAAAATTTCACACAGCAACTAATATTGGCAAATTTATAACAGCAAAGCTCAAGCACAGGTAATGTTATTACCATGGAATACTTAATAAAGAAGCTTCAGTGGCACTATGCAATATTTTTAGAAACACAGAGAGGGAAACGGAATGAATGACTAGAGAGTGGTAGGTTCTAACGTCCCTCAAATCTCTGATCAATATATTCAATAAATGAAGTGCTAATTATTAATTATGCTGGATGATCTAAGACGGGAAAGTTTTGTGAAATGTGAAGTTTTAGCTTAAGAGTCTTAAACTTTAACTAGGCAACTCGCTACAACTACATTTGGATCTCGGTATTCCGAATTTACAGGAGTGCAAATTGTTTAGCTTAGAAGTTTCAATAATTCTCCATAAATGAAACGAACTTAAAAGCTGTCTTCGGTTTAGAGGAAGTTCTACCTTCCGTTATCGTGCAACGGCTTATCGTAATCCAGCAGAACCTTACATGAAAGGTGCAGTTTCTAAGTGGCGCAAGTTCAAAATTACTTTCTCTCTTTCAGAACTAAGAAAACTACACTAAACTCATAGCGCTCTCTTCCTCAAGGACAACACTTCCATACTGTTACATATCCACACTTTCTTCTTCAAAACAGAAAGTAACGCTAGTACGTGTAAGCGATGTCTCTTTAACAGGAAACAAGAATTGTGAGCATACCTCTCGTAACCGAACTGTGTATAATAGTCACAAACTAAGGTAACCCTGTGCAAGAATTCCCTTTCTGTTCGGTAAAACACCTACAGAAACTGTCAAGAGGCAAACAATACAAAATATAAGGCTAAATTTACTGATAATTCTTAAAACCAGACATTCGGGTGCTAATAGAAGTTCTAACTTGCCGAAATCAAAGCATACTTGGAAAGCAAATTCTTCCGTTAGCTCACTAGATTCGTGTAGCTATACAGTAAAATGCTGAACGCCATTCCAGACCAATATGATGCAACTTGTTATATTTTTGTTTCTTCCATTTATACTCTGACTTTAATTGCAAATGCCATACACTTACCATTGGCAATGATATCTTTACACACTTATCATGGGTTTCTGGATTTCCTTTGGTTTTGGTACATTAAATCATACACAAATTCATGCATTCGTACTTCGAGATTCAGGGGACGATAGACATGTCAGATTTCATGTTTGCCAGTTAGTACTGTAGACGGCAAAACTATTAAAAATATTGATTGCAATTTGAAAGGGGGATCAGTTTGTCATTAACTGCAAAGAAATATGCCATCCAGACATGGATTTTTTTTTCAGACTCAAGGAAAATCAATGTGCATATTTTGTTAGTTGCAGATTTTGCACAGGAGAAACTGGACGGTTTAGGAACAAAGGTAACACAACGAAGCAGAAGATAGGGTGGCTTTATTGTCGTTTAGTTCTCAGAGCAGACTTGCCTTCGAAACTCGGCCTGTGATTCTATCGGATGTGTAAGGGGAGACCCTGCTGAACAATCCAAGTGCATTATCATTTGTAAATAACACTTCGTTTTAGACTGACGTTGTAGTCCGAATGGTTTTAACCTGGAGAACTTGCAGTCACCTTTATTTTAATTAATTGTAATCTTTCCTTATAGTCTTAAATGCCCTGCTTGTTTTTTTATCTACGTCTTTTTTATGTTCGTTGTACATTTGATTAGAGTTGCATCCCTTCTGCTCAAACATTCTCAATAACCCCTTCACAGGACACAAAGAATTTTACAACGGTATTATTAACCTGCATGCAAACAGAGCAACGACAGTTGTCATCGGATGATGGGTGATGATTCGGACAAGGTATCTAGAGGATCTGTCAGTGAAAATTAATGTTAGCACGTCAGGAATCCTGTTGAGGCAATTACTTGGGATTACGGCATGAGGCAATTGACAAGCCCGGAACTAGGTTTATTGTAGATGGTCGGCGCTCTGCTAATGGTCCACACAGAGGGATCGCTTTACTACATAAATCCTAGCTGACATGTCTGTGTACTCATCTGCACTGAAGATGGCAGCATTGACCTAGAGTATTTCAATTGAAAATCGGCTTACACTCGGTGAACGTGAAGCAGCTTTAAATCCTGCAGATAAGTTTCATTCTAGTACATGTCATATGGTAACATAACCTATGCAAAATTATGCTGTTCTCTAGTCTGACTGTGTAACACAGTCACAGTGAGACGCTTAACAGAACTCCTCTTAAAAGCTTTGAAATACTTGAGCACATGTACAGAGTTGAAACACTCTACAAGTTTCAAATATATAGTGCAAATAATTATTTAGTTTTAATTTAAAGTTATTTATAATTCGTTTCAATTAAAATTTACATTGGCATGGAATTTTAACTATTTCCTTTTAAACACTTTAACACATATTTCACTCATAAATGTTCTTTGAAACTACAACTAATACAGAAACGTTTAGAAGAAGAATGTTTTAATGTGTTACTGCTCAGAATTCTCAAAACACGAGTAATGTTTCTCTTAGATAGATATTATTAAACTAACGTAGTTTTTATTTAAAAAAACAAGCGAAGCAATTTTTGGAATATGGAGCTCTATAATGAATAGTGTATAATAAATATTAGCTCAAGCTGATAAAAATAAAGTTGCAAGGAGCGTTTGATTAGAGGAAAATGTAACAAAAATAAAATTGAGAAAATGGCAAATGCTAAGATTTACAGTGCATAAGGATGCAAAGTCTATGCATTATCATTATAAGAAACTGTCGCGTTGCAGTTGTATTGGAAGATCCATTTTAATTAAAACCAACAATATAAAAATGCAACTGAGAAAAAAGGCAAAGATTTCGAGATTGCACGTTACACTATAGTGCAAAAAGGTGAGTGTTTTCATATGTTTATAAATGCGGCATTAGGTTCTACCTTATTTCATTTGTTATTACCTGGTTTGTTGAACCAATAAGACAGAAAAGCAAGAAGTACTTTCCTGGAAGAAATATGAGGAAGTGTTACGGATGCAGTTCCCTAAGGAACTATTCACATCTTAAATATTTGGTATTTGATCAAGCATTTCATGGGCCTTCGTTTCTACGAGAAAAGAACATCACAAAATGGTTTCTTCTGCTTTCTACTGGTTACGGTAACTTCGAATACTTGCATTACGTCTTGTTATCATAAGCATGCATGTCCGAATGAGGCAATTATGCACGGCAGAAAATATATTTTGGTAATGACATGGCTTATAGCTGAGGTGGAGTCGCCCTTCCCCCCAAAAAACCATGCTTCAGAAAAATAGTAATAGTAATTTATTTACTACCCATAGACTAATACAAGTATCGAGCATTATCAATATACATAAAACACCATTTACAATAATACATACTAGTTTACAATACATAGCTTGCAAAGTATTTATTTAAAAATTCATTTATATTAGATGTAGGATTATTTAAAAGGTATTTTAACACTTTGCTTAAATTTAACAGCATTGTTTTCTCTTTTGGCATAAGCTATAGGATTACATTTGTAATCCTATAGCCGGCCTCTGTAGCGTAGCTGGTAGCTGTGTCTACCTCACGTTCAAGAGGTCCCGAGTTCGAATCTCCGGGGTTTTCCCTTATCCTTACAGACGAATGTGGGTAACTCTAAGCTCCAAGGACCCTGGACTCATTTGAGCATCATTTCACCCATTTCATTCACCGTCTGATACGACTTAACGTTGGAGGACGTAAATTAAAAAAAAAACACCTATTATATCATATAGATCTATATTTATCGATTTTACATTGTAACTAGTACAACTCATATTTACATCTACTATCATGATTGTGTACTTCACTATTTAATTTTGGTTTACTCTGGTCTATTAAATTAATGACATATGTATAAATACACAACATTAAACATTTTTTTTCTAAAAGCTTCTCTACGTGATTCACGCATCCCCTTTAAACTTCGTTCTAATACATTTCTTTAGTAGTACTAGAACCCTCCGAATATGAGAATTATTACCACCACCCCATAACTTAATGTCGTATTGTATGTGAACACATTAGTCTATAATATAGCCTTTTTAATACATCTACGTTAGAAGTTTTTGCAAACTCCCTTATTAGATACAAACCTTAACTTATTTTTTACAGAGGTTATGTATGCATGTATATAAAGTTGGATTCCTAAAAAACTGTGCGAATCAGATTCCTGTATTACAATTCTTCTTCTTTTGTAATTTTACGTCCCTCAACGTTAAGTCATATCGGACGGTGAATGAAATGGGTGATATGATGCTCAAATGTGTCCAGGGTCCATGGAGCTTAGAGCTACCCGACATTCGTCTTTAAGGATAAGGGAAAACCCCGGAAAAATCCTTAACCAGGTAACTCACCCTTACCGAGATCCGAATTCGGCACCTCTTGAACGTGATGCAGACACGCTACCATCTACGCTACCGAGGCGGGCACCTGTATTACAATGTTACCAAAATTAAAATGAAACAATGTTTCTTTTTCTAAATATTTAACCGAAATTTAATTGAATTTGTCTTGGCAGGATTATTAGTGAGGTTTACCGATTTGAACAATTTATTTATTCTTATTAATTCCATAGTAGCTAATAATTGCAGGTCAAGAAGTATCCAAACATGTACAGAAATAGGACAGCATTATAGGTACCGCTTTAAAATATCGCTAAAATGCCCACACCTTTAAAATAGCTCTGGATTTACCTGACGATCATAGAATTTGAAAAGTCTACAGCCGATTTCAACAGCAGCCCAATTGTTTCGCCTAATTATATATATATATATATATATATATATATATATTCTCTCTCCCTTCCCCTCCACCCTTCCTCCGTCCCTACTTTCCTCCCTCGCTCCCTCTTCGTTCCTTTCTCTCCCTTCCTACCATCCTCCCTTCCTTCCCTCCCTCCCTCCCTACCCTCCTTTCTTTAGTATAAATGCTTGCTCCTAGTATATGTGGCATCAATGGCGGCGATAATTGTGGTGCTTGACATTAATGATAATTGAGAAAGAACATTTAGGAAGAAAACATTCCAGATCTCTGTTTAGAGTATCCTTATGGAAACCGAGCCATTCGTATGTGTATATGAGCTAGTATTATTCTATCTACATAAAGTTATCTTTAAATAACTTGAAGTTAATAAGTGCTATCGACTTACTTAACAAAACATATCGAAGCAATATTTGTATGATTAGAAATGCTATTGGCATGACTTGAGAAAAACATTCGACATGGAACATTTCGAAAACCAATAACGCTGCAAAATAACTAACAAAAACGTGTAATTTAATGGACTAGAGGTTTCTAGGTTGCTTATTACGTTTCTTCATGCCTATTATGTCTTACGGGCTTTTTACTTTAAATAAATGTGAATCCTCATGTCCAAACCGCAAACATATGCATTTTAATCAGAATTGTTATAATCACTTTTGAGAAGATAAAGAACAGGGAAAGAATATTCTCGTTTCATGTAGTTTGGGAAAAGAAATTTCACACAGGCATTTTATATGTAACAGATGTTTGATATTTATCTTACCTTCATTTTTCAGTAATGCTGTTTTGTCAGACTCTCCTAGTCACTGACATGGTCTAACCTTTATGACTAGTAATAATTTTTTGGCGGGAAGCAGGACTGAACATGTCTAATTCCAAACTTTCATATCAGATTTTTGTGTGGAATATAAAGCTTCATTTAACCTTTATACCTAAACTATAGATAAAGATTCATGACTTACATTTTATAAAATGGCAGACAATCACACGCAATATGAATATGAAAGCACAGTAGAAGCAGTTAAAGCAAAAATCAGATCCATTTCCTCTTGCGTAAGAAGCGTTATAGACAGCAAATTTCCTCAGATCGCGTGACTCTGAATCGAATAAACTTCCGCTCTGGAATGAAATGGACCGAAGAAAGTGCCCAGCTAAATTCGATCACTCTTCCGATAAAAGATATAGCAATGATATTACATGTCTACTGGCAAGTTACAGCATGCTTCAAAAGAAGAGCACAAACAGCAAGTGGAAAATAAATCTTTTCTGGTATGAATGAGAGAAGCGAAGTAAACAAACATTCGCGAATATGTATAATTTCGTGACGTTAAATGCCGTGAAAACACTTTATTTATCACTTAGAGGTAGCGGAAACGTTACAATGGTAACGGTATTTAATTTTTTTTTTCAAAAATTAATTTCCAGATTAGTTGTTTAAATGGTATTTAAGTGAAAGATAAATGTGGAAGAAGCAGAAGAACGTGAAAGTTAGGTAAAGAATAAATATAGTCAAATCAATCTTATATTGTCGAATATAAACTTAAGTGTACTATAAAAAACAACTCACGCAGTCTAAAGCAATGAGTTGTTCAGTTCCTTTCCAGAGTAGTGGTGTGTTATTTTACTCGTATTATTAAAGTGGCGGGCATATGTTACGTTGTATTTCGAATTCAAAATATCACTAATATATAAACAGAAGGATTATATATCTCTTATCTGCAGTGTTTGTGATACGAATGTCTATGAACGAACATGTCCTGCGAAGCTGGAACAAGGGATTTTTTTATTAGCAAACGTGAAGTGATTCATTCACAGGGCACAAGAGTTATATGTACTGAATAGCTGCATCACTAGTTTGTTCGTGTATTTCAATCCATGGGAACCGCGCCCCCAAGAATTTGTAAAACGAGTTAGTACTTGGGACGATTTTGAAAAACGACATTTCCATAATATCCAGGATATTTTTTTTTGGTTTAGGATAAGTAATGTGTGGTTTAATTACAGAAAAAATAGGCGATGGTGGCGGGCATGCAAAGCGTGCTCTTATGTACAGCTACCGCCGGTACACGCCCAGTACGTTTGGCAACAATGTACCAGTGTTCATATGCCATTAACTTTTTACACTTTTAATAAATATCTAATAAATAAATAAATAATTCCCACTGCACTAATAACGGCAATGGCTGGCATCAAAATACCTAAACATCAAAACTGTATCATTTCAGATTGTGGTCACAGCAATTCATAAGCAAATGAATCATGGATATACAAGAAAAAGCTGAAAACTGCTACCTTCTAATATAAGAGAACCAACTCTAGAATTATAAATTTCTTTCCACCAATCAGCAGCCTCAGGCATTCCGTTTTTTGTGTAATTTACGTCCTCCAACATTTAGTCATATCGGACGATGAATGAAATGGGTGAAATGATGCTCAATGCATCCGGGGTCCATTGAGCTTAGAGTTACCCGACATTCGTCTTTCAGATTTTTTTTTTTTTTTTTTTTTTTTTTTTTTTTTTTTTTTTTGTAATTTACGTCCTCCAACATTTAGTCATATCGGACGATGAATGAAATGGGTGAAATGATGCTCAATGCATCCGGGGTCCATTGAGCTTAGAGTTACCCGACATTCGTCTTTCAGATTTTTTTTTTTTTTTTTTTTTTTTTTTTTTTTTGTAATTTACGTCCTCCAACGTTAAGTCATATCGGACGATGAATGGAATGGATGAAATGACCCTCAAATGAGCCCAGGGTCCATAGAGCTTAGAGTTACCCGACATTCGTCTACCAGGATAAGCGAAAACCCCGTAAAAACCTTATCCAGGTGACTCACCCTTACCGAGATTCGAACTCGGGACCTCTTGAACGTGAGGCAGACACGCTACCATCTACGCTACTGAGGCGGGCCTCAGGCATTCCGTTAAAGTATCTGTTTCTCCAATCTCATATATTTGAGGCAGATTAAAACAGATATAAAATTCCTATGAGCTGTCAGAAGACATAAGTGGGCCAGAATAGCAGATGAACAAAAAAGATAGAAGTTAAACATTTATGTAATAAATGATAACACTTACACAAAAGACAAATTTGAAAAGAATATCTGCAATTAATGGAGGAGACTCGTAACCCTAAAATGGCCTTGAAATATCGACCATCAAGGAGAAGGGACGCAGAACGACTCGGGAAGAGAAGAGAATCGGACCGTAACAGGCCAGGGGGTCTAAAATGCGAGAGGAAGAAGCAGACTATTTAAATTTAAATTTACATTTATTTTATTTTTACTCTCTCAAGTTAATTATTCAAGCCAGAACTTTACCATACTGGCCATTTAACGCTGTCAGGCAATAAACGAGCAGTCGGAATTGTATTTCTTGACAGCAGTAGAAATTCTCCGGTGTCCATAAGATAAACTTTATAACATAAGCCATTCTCTGTTAACCCCCAAATAAAGCTTTTAATAAAATGTTATGATGCCTTAGATAACACCGACTAAGCCCGTTGTCAGATTACAATATTTTGAAAAGTTGTTTAAATTACACTAACAAAACAAACAAAAAGAACAATGACTGTTCAATAAAATTACAGAGCTCTAAATAAGAGTTGATATATGAAATGATACATGGATTTTCGAAAATAAACAAAGAAAAATCTGAGAATATTAGTAACCAATTTATTATAGAACAAGTTAGCTGCACAATTAAGAAAAGAAATACGTAGAAATTTGTAATAGAAGAGAAAGGGAAGCTATTTAACGGCGTACAGACTTATGGAACTCTGCCGTACAAGGACTGTGTACCATAAGCGGAGAAATTAAAGGTAATAAAATGTAATAAAATGAATGGAAGAAAATATTTACTAGTGAGACGTGGGCAAAAATATATTAAAAATATATTTTAGTCCCGTCGCAGGTAAGAGATTGAGATGTTTACTGGAATGTGAGAAGAATGTGGAACTGGGAGGTTAAGGGAAGGTGAAAATGATATGTGAGAAGAGAGATAGTGCGAAAGACTGAGTTCAAGAATGTGAAAGGTATAAACAAGAATGTAATATCCGAGATTCTTGGAACAAGTGCTCAGCGCCAATCTTAACACTAGAAATAACTTAACAGAAAAAGATAAACAAACGGAAGGTTATGAAATTCTTTACTTAGAGACTGAGATCGAGTATGATTGAATAAAATGATAAAATGATGAGCAGCAAAGGATGATGAAAAGAAAGTTATTGGGGCACCAGAAATAATGGAAAAATGGGTCGTCAGCTGGGCAGGAAAGCATAACGGAAGATGAGACAGCATTAGGAAGAATCCATTATGATTTTCCAACGAATTTACCTCTTTTTTTGTACCAAAGATGATATTAGTTCTCGCTAGATATTTATACGTATAATGAACAGATTTCTGTGAGCTTTGGAGCGCCCCCATCTAGTATGCAATCCTACAAATGCATTTAGCATATTTATATTCTTTGATTTAGAAGTCCTATGCAAACTAAAACCAGTAAGCATTGAGTTAATATATCAATAGAACTGCCTTTTGATGCACTAAATATTGATTTTATTAATTACGTGCCTTTTTCAGCGTAGAATACGCCAGTGTTATTGAACAGCAGGCTACAAACAAATGCTTCGTTGGGCTTAAATACTTGTATTACAACTTAAAATCCGCAAGAACTGATTATTTGTTCTACAACGAGCAGTGCTGAAGGTTATGATTTAATCCGGTCACTGATATGCTCGTGTATTCGTGTGTTACTTGTACAGCGCTTCAATCGTCCGGAAATTTGGCTAGAATGGTCGAAGCTCTTACTACAGAGCAATAGAATAATGTATCTCTGCAAGTGAAAACATTAGAATTACATAAAATAACCGTGTGCCTTTTCACAGTAAAATTTGGGAATGTCCTCATCATGCATAAAAAAGACTGCGTTTAAGGAAATAACCATTCAAATATGGGCTATTTAGGGACAGTTTTACTGCATTTACGGTATCTGTATTCATCCTGAGGATTTTCCGAGCACTCATAATTTTTCATTTACTCGTGTTTCTCTGGACTCCTATAGAGACTATTTCTGTAGATTGAACAAAGTTTCAGCACAGAACAAGTGCTTACAGATACAGATATAAAGTTTCTGCTATGACGCAGTCAGCACTTTTTGTGTTTGCTCAAACTCGGATGCCCGCAAGACATCGGTGTCTTGTGGGGTCATAATCCCTAAGACACCTAACCAGGGTGCTTTGATGCTGTGGCAAATTGGCATAGAATTTTGCAGCCAGGTGCCTAATTTCATCCGTCAGGTATGGAAAAGGGGAGGCTTCGTGGAGCAGTCTCACGGCGAAGCAGAGGCCAGGACAGATGAAACGAACTCCTCTATCCTGCGGTAACTCCCTTCAGTCATCAATAAAGTGTATCACCAACTTTACAGGGAATGTTCATTCTCTTCTCACTTATGCATACCTTAAAAAGTGATCTCGTAGCTCACTACTGCGACAGTTGGCAGGAGATTCTTGGAGAATGAGATTGGTGACGACTCAAAGTTCACAAAAGCATGTCTTACAGAACAATATAGATAAGATTTCCATGGTTAACATAACTTAAAATGTAGTTATAGAGTTTTACCCGATACCCTTATCACATGATAATTTGTGCGTAACATGATCTTGCATATAGTTCTATTAGTTTGGTCTGAGCTCACTAAATTTTGGTTCCCTGAGGAAAGTTATACAAGACAGTTTCATAAGAATATTATAATAGTTTCTGAACTTCCTCTAATTTAGTCTAAGTATATTCCGCGTTATTCTGCACTTTTATCGGTAATGGAACACGTTTCTCTAAATGTATGATTTACAAGTCTTCACATGGCTTCTTTGCATCAAAGAAATTTTGTTAAAAATTATGTTCTGAGATCATTACTAATAATGTCACTACATATGAATGACATCTAATACTAATAAAGTAGCACTAAGTCAAATATACTCGTAACACGAAACACTAAAATCCTTTCTGAGCTCAGATGAGCTTAATTGAAATTGAGAAAGGAATATATGAAAAGAAAAGTAGCAAGGTGGGCCTCCCCAAAAGTGTATACTAAACGCTAAACTCCGTGTCGCAACGAGCCTACCGCCGGACCGCTACCTCCCTAATCTTAGACGGGCGTCTGAGTTTCAGTGCATACGATACCTTATTTGATACGCCTGCATCTACTAAATGGTCCATAAACACTTTATTATTTAATGGAACTCAATTCTGTCGCTACAGCTTTCTTTTCGCCATAAATGGAAAACATGATAGCATCATCTAATTCACTAAGAAAAGAAATGTTGATGATCTGTTTGTTAGAATGAGTTAAAAACTTAAAACGCCCTGGGTTGTCAATTGTGGCTAACAACCGAGTATAACAATTTTCACTCCTGAGAAATTAAGGTGGTCGAAAACTTAGCGGGGGAAATTATTATTTTCGGCTGATTTCATTTACATTATATGCAAACAAACTCTAAAAAGAATCGTTTGTGTTTAAAGTTTCTGCTATGACGCAGTCAGCACTTTTTGTGTTTGCTCAATCAGTCTGCCATCCTAAATTGCTAGTGATGAGTGATAATGAGAACGACATCAAAGCGAATATGGAAAAATTGGCAGAATACCTGACAATGTCGAAGCACTTCTTAAAAGCTTGTGCGTAACAGTTTTGTTGTCACGGCCCTCGCCTGTGATCATTAGCGAAAGGATTTCCAGTTCCCTGCGTTTCTGTTCGATACCAGTGACCTCTGCCGTTCCAATATGTATAGAGCTTCCCTTTCAAAGAATTCTATAGGCACGAACATTCTAAATAAACCACCGCCTTTTACAGCATTTCTGTTGCGCGCCTGAACAGTCGTTTTATGCCATGAGGCACTTAGCGCAGCTTCTCGTCTATACGTACAGTCCATTTTATAATTAGATTGACATCGCAACTACGGACTTCACAGCTGTAAAGTGAAGTCTCTCCTATGACGTGATACACCTACTCCATGAGGAGAAGAAATCTGGATGTGTCTGACTGGCTAAAATTGTATACAAATCACTCTCCATGGAAGTGGAGTAGCACGAACTCTACTCCAACCAATGAGGACGCGGTCACAAGTTTCATCCCTATCATCGATCCCAAATTTTCCTCTTGTCCTTCGTTCTTAGCATCCTTGTTTCTGGATTTGCCATGAGACTCACTAATTTCCCAAAATGTCTTTTTCTAGTTCAATTCACCGAGTTCCTTTAAATAAATATCTAAGTAGACTAATTTTGTATCATTGCAAGTCAAACTTAGTGTCAATGATAAAAAATAAGGCTAGTTTATATGGAGGCATTCCGAAAAGCTTAGCCGTTTTGAGAATTACTGTTCATAACGTGTAAAATTTCTTACCCAAAGTTGAAAATCATGAGTAATATTAATATATGTACAGTCCAGCAACGCAAAGAAGGTCCCTGTAAGGACTGTGCTCTCTTATACAGTGGTACAAGGACAGCGAAGGTGTGTGACAGGGAACGCATGCTACACAAGGAGCAGAACCGTTAAAAAACATGCGCCCTATTCACTCTGTACACTAAAACCGAGGAAATTCATTCACAAAAGTAGAAGCCGTCAGAATGTTTTTGAATGGTCTGTAGCTGTATTGACATGGAGTGTCATAAACCTGTCCAGGGAGGGTGTGGGAACCTTCTCCAAGCCCCCTACGTCTCATTCTTCGGAGACTTTCTCTCCTGTGGAGAAGTGTACTACCCTTTATGAAAGTAAATGTGCACTCTCTGTGGGTCAGTATCATTCAGGTGTTCCATGACTACATGGTATGAAAACTAAATCGGCCACGTTCATAGATGTATAGTGCCGTGATCGCCATTTTAGCCTCTTACTCACTTCGAATATTTCCATGGCTGTATTAACGCAGTATGTTGAAAGACTGACTAAATATCACCACCCAAGTAACAGCTCTTTTGCAGCTGAGCTATGAACTAAATGGCGATGGGGAATAGACAAGCAAACATAAAACTATGAAATTATGTTTTGAACAGAATCAATATCTATGTTGAGTATAAGGCACGTTCTATCAACCGCTCTCATAGCTCAGTGGCTAAAGGCAGACTGTGATAAGTGACAGGAAGGTTCACGGTTCAACCTTTTATCTCCAAATTTTTTACATGGTTAGACGCTGTAACGAGCTATTTTACATCTGTTACAGGCAGTTAAGCTATCTCTTCGTGGCATTGCAGAACATCAAAGAAAATGGAAAACACGTGGAATAGTGATTTTAATAAAACCAACATATACAATTGTATACAAGCGGCGCACAAATGACCGCTCTCGTAGCTCAGTAGTAAAACGGAACCTGTATCAACGGGACGAAGAGTTGACGATTCGAGCCCCAGTCTGCAGTCAAAATTTCATCCCAACATTTTTAGTTTATCACACGCATTAACGAACCAAATTTCTAATGACCAAGTTGCTGCTACATGCCATTAGAAAATATAAAACAATAAGAATAACATGTGAAACGACGGTATATTGGTAATTTACGTCCTCCAACGTTAAGTCATATCGGACAATGAGTGGAATGGATGAAGTGATGCTCAGGGCTCCATAGAGCTTATAGTTACCCGACATTCGTCTTTCAGGATAAGGGTAAACCCCGGAAGAAACGTTATCCAGGTAACTCACCCTGACCGAGATTCGAACTCTTAAACGTGAGGCAGACAGGCTATCATCCACGCTACCGAGGCGGGCACGTTATTTATAGAACCTGTATCTATGTTGCATATAACCAATGTTCTAGCATCTGTTGTCATAGATCAGTGGTAAACTGCACGCTATGTGAAGTTGCCAGATAATTTGCGGTTCGAACCAGCACGCTGTTATACTGTTTATACGTCATATTCCATAGGAGTATACAGAATTATATTGCAGCTGTAAGTTTGTTCTTCTCCAAATGAGAAGTCTTCCGTCTCTTGTTACTTTATATACTAGCTTATTGTTATGATCAGATGGATTGTATACAGAAGTTACGGGATGGGTCAATTAAAGCTATTATTTAACGTAGACATTCTCTTTGAATTTAGCCTTTGAATTTAGAGAGAAAACCTGCAATTTAATTCGTTACCATGTATTTCAAAGTAAAACCCTTGGTATAAAACGTTTTACTGCAGTTTGGGATTCGAACCATGACTGCCAGTCCTCTTCATACACCATGCTTTACAGCATTGAGCTAGGAGAGCCGCTGTTAAAGTGCCGCTTATATTCAAATGTGGAGGTTAATTTCTATTAAAATCATTATTCCACTTGTTTTCCATTTTCTTTGAGGTTCTGCAATGAAAGGATAGCTTAACCGCAAGATAAAAGCTGTAAAATAGTTCGTTACAGCGTCTAACAAAATAAAAAATGTGGAAATAAAAGGTATGTCTACATGATGGATAGAGTCAACATGAAAAATTCAATGCCATGGCCGGGATTTGAACCACGGATCTACTGGTTTCCGTCCAGTCGCTCTTAACCTTTGAGCTACCATGGCCAACGTGCCTTCCTGACATTAAATTCTCCAGTTGACTCGTATATTTCCCCGGTTGACCACTAGGGGCCATGGCATTGAATTTTTCATGTTGACTCTATCCATCAAATATCTTAGCCTATATCCAGCTAGTGTGGAGAAATGATTAATTTCCATCAATTAACTAAAAAGGTATGTCTACATGTTGGGGTCCCAACCGTGAACCTTCCTGCCACTTGCCACAGCCTGCATTTAGCCACTGAGCTACAACAGCGGTCGATAGAACGTGCTTACACTCGATATATATTGCTTCAGTTTAAAACCTAATTTCACTTGTTTTCGTTTCCTTGCATATTCTTTGTGATATTTAGTTCAAAATATTGATTTAATACAGCCATAGAAATACTCGAAGTGAGTAAGGTTAAATTGGCGACCACGACACTATACATCTACGAACATGTTCGATGAAGTTTTCATACCATCTAGTCACGGAACGCCTACATGATACTGCCCGCAGAAAGTGTACATTTACTTTCTTGAAAGAGTACATATCAATACTACCGCATTATTTCCGCTACAAAAATAACTCATCTTATACTTAACATTTAGGCACACTTAACATAGCTGAGAGTCACAAAAATATATGCTGCACACTTTCTCTATTTACTCCGGTTTTGTATAAGCATGATCCAGTAAGGCTAAGATCTTATCCAGTTTCTTATACCACTTGAGTCAAGCCTGCTTGAGACTTCTCAAACCATCAGGAGCAGAGGCGAGTGACCGAAGTTGTTCAATCTTTTCATTGAACGACCTCTTATGTCTAATTCGCTTACTTGGGCCCAAAAAACGTTGGATATTTACAACAGAGCAATTGGTATTCCTTTCTCTACTACGTAGACATTTACAATAAGTTGAGCAAGTATATAGTTCCCAAAATTTCAATGTCAAAATTTTGCGGCAAATGCACAATTTGAGGCTCACTGAACCTATAAAAACAATTTTTTAATTTTTTTCCCCTACGGATTTATAATAAGTACTCATTTCATCCAAAAATTCAATACCGAGATTATATCGGAAATGCATGTGTTGAGTCTCTAATTCTGCCTTAAAATTAATTTTATAAAAAAAGATCTTGTGTGCCTGTGCGATAGTGTACATCTGTATGATTAGTCTATTTCTGAACAGGTTAGTCCGCGCCGTAGCTAAGTGGTTAGACCGCTGGACTCTCACCAAAGCGGCCTGGGTTCGATCCCAGGCGACCGCAAAGTGAGATTTATAGTGGAGAACGCGACGCTGGAGCGGATTTTCCACCAGTGCTCCATCTTCATTTCATGTATCATCAGTGTCACCGTCTGCGGTGCCACATGTGTAGCACTTATTTTTATACTTCATGTTTGGTTAGGAATAGTCAAATATATTCCTATTTATAATAAAATAAGGAAGTAATGTAAAATAGGTACTGCTGTAAGCATGACAACATAACATGATACGTTGTTGAACGTTTTAAAAAGATTATGTTCTTCTGCTTATGAAAGCCTCAGGGGTAAGTCGTATATTTGCCTATCCGAGTGTGTGCAGAAACAATTTTGTTTATGCATCAATGAAACATAAGTACAGTGTGCGCAAGAAAAGATGTAGTTCTCTGTGGAATCTACTGCTGGTTGTAAAAAGACTATATTAATAATATTTGTAATTGTTACAAAGAATTTAAAATTGTTTATGATGAATTAAATTCAAGAAAAATATTATTAATTGTTTAAAGATAGTAATACTATCTTTATCAGCCCGTTACCGCAATTCTGGGAAATGAAAAGCTCTCATCGCTCAACAATTACAGATGCGCCTAATTATCATGAGTTGCAGGAGAAACTTCTAGATTTCTTCAAGATCGTCACCAAAGGTGAGAAATAAATCTGCAAACACCATCATCCCATATAATCCTACATCAAGATGGTGTCACAACGTGGTGTATCATAATAACATCTTCAAACACCATCATATGCGCAAGCATAAAATAATCGCTTCAAGATGGCTTATCAACCTAGGGCTTCAAGATAAGCCACAGGAAGATCATTTCAAACACAATCCTCCAAAATAACCGCTGCACATGTAAAAGCGGGTCTTAAACACTACAATTTCATTTTTGTTATCAGCTTAACCCAAAACCGAAAAGTCAATTAATTACCAAATTTGATATTTAAGATCAAGATCTTTCAAGGATGCAACATGATTTTCAAGATAATCGCCTTTCTCAAATTACTTTATTACATGAAAACGCTTGGAAATTATTTTATTTTCCCAAAAATGGCTAATGGTTATTGCTTTAAGTACCAGATATTTAAGATATTTTCATGGGAAATGAAACATATATTGCATTTTCTGTGAATAGCCTCTAGATTCATTTTCATTCTGAACGACTTTTTGCGTAACTGGTAGAACGTACAACAGAGTTTACTACACCAAACATATAGATCTTGTTAAATCACAAGATCACATCAATTATGTCAGATACAATTTCGTAGAGATAAATATTTCAAAAATAGCCCTAGCTATTGGTTTGGATTTTCAAATATTTTTCACAAATAGGGAGTCGTTATTCTTATGCCCTGATCATGCAAGAAGAATGGAATGTCAAGAACTTTACACAGCTACCAGCTCTTAAAGGATTTGATTCATTTAAGGCCTACTGAATTAGCAAATCTCTCTTGCACTTACAGGAAAATTAACAATGATATACTTTATATTAACATTTATATTTTATTAACAGGAAGCAGAGTAATTAAGCATTTTAGTTTGTACAAGAGTGTGTTGGGAAAATCATGCGGGTTTTTATTCGTTTCTCATATCTTTGTACGGTTTTGCCGGCGAGTCACATGTATGTATATTAGAGTTCAACTATAATGCCTCAGCGAGTACGAAGACAGCTTTATTAATTTTCTAAATTGGATTTCTGCTTTAAGTGAATCTGCTTCATTAAGAGATTAAGCATTTAATGCTGGGGCAAAATCAATGACATTTAAATCCATGTAGCTCTTGAGGATAACGTACAAGTAGGTCGATCACATTAAATGAAAGTTATGTGGCTCAGGTGCAGTATACACGTTAATCGCACTGAAGCTCAGCTGGATTACAGGGAGAGGTTTTTTTCTCTAGGTATAAAAGTTATTAGCGACTGCTTTGCATCCCAAAATCAATAAGGTATTTATCTGCCATCAACCCATCTGTGAAAATCTGCCTTCAAAGTTACAGAAGTTAGATTTTCGGAATTAAGCGCTTTATGTACATACCTACCGGTTCTATTTTTATGTTCCTCTTTCAGTATATGCAAAACTAGTATATTTGCTTCCTAACTTAGCAGTTTAAATGTCCATGCCCAATTTCTGTGCATCAAATCTTAATTTTTAAAGAGGTTTATTTTCCAATACTCTCTTCGACATTTGCAAAATGCAAATTCTATATACACTGCAAATTGTAACTAAATTTGCCTACACATTCAGTTAAGGAGAAAAATCTGAAAAGTCACAAACCGATGTGGCTTTCACGAGGGCTGTTCGATAAAGAATGATAATTTTTTACGGCCATCATTTCTCACCTAAAATTCAATCTTATTATATTATGTTAGCTAAATGTGAAACAAACACGTCGTAGTAGTTTCATTGTTGGTACTCCTGGTTCCCACCTGTGAGAACCAGGCAAGTTCACACATGTTCAGTATCGCCTACCGCTGCAATGGAGGTAATATGCAGTTAAAGTTGATGTTAGAGGAAGATCCGGAGTCTCTTTCAAACGTAATCATTGCTCATTTTGATCTTGAGAGCAAACAGCAAAGCTCAGTGTGGAAATCTCCTTCATCACCAACCCCCCAAAAAGCAAAATTGGTTGCTTCTGCTGGGAAAGTTATGGTCATCTCATTCCTTGATATTCATAGAATGGTTTATCAGCATGATGTACCTGTACACACACCAGTAACTGGACAATACTACAGGGATGTCCTGAAAACAGCGCAAGTCCATATCAGGCTCAGAAGACCACATTTCCATGAAGTAGGATGTATGCTGCACCACGATATGCCGTATTGCCAATGCCGTATTGCCGTATATTGCCAATGTTGTTGCTGAATATCTTGCAAAAGGCAACGTGAAGTGCATTCGTCACCCTCCCTATAGTCCGGATTTAGCCCCATGTGACTTTTTTTGCATTCCCTAACTTGAAGAAACGCCTTCGTGGGAGGCATTATCCATCAGAAGCAGTGGTGAAGACTGCGGAGGCAATTTTGAAGTATCTCTGAAAAAAATTGTTTCCAGCATGTCTTTGAAGAATGGCAGAAACGCTGGGACAAGTGCATCGCATTCAGGGGAGACTACTTTGAGAAGGACAATCAAAATTATGAGGATGAGTAAAGGTACGTTGTTAAAAAAAATTGTGATCATTCTTTATTGAACAGCCCTCGTATATATACATAAAATAAATTTGCCCTGATAGATCCCGTAAAGGCAATGACCTTCTGTGATACTGAATTAACCAATTTATATGGTACTTCCTACGAAAACCAAGAAAAACATAACATGAATAATTGAGACTCCTCAATTTCAAACAATAGTTCGTTTTAATTACCTATGCGATGCTATAATTAAATTTTCAGTAAAATGTCTGCAAATTTTTTTCGTGAGCAGTAATTTGATTAATGTACAGTATTAGGAATGCAAATATTAGAAAGAAGAAGAAAAATTAACACAGCTTCTCAACAACGGCTGATGGCGAACTTTCAAATCTGTGTTGTGCTCTGTACAATATCTGTCAATCTCATTTACAAATATGAAGTAGATAGGTTTAGAATTACCAATTTTAGGATTTTCTCTAAAGAACGGAGACGCGCAGAAAGCTAAATGTAAGCAAGACGGCAAGCGGTCACTTTGTGCCGGAAAATATACCTCCTAACTACTTAAAACGCGTGATTCTAGAGGTTATATGTGTTTATAGTGTAAAGTACAGAACCTCAATTAACGGAGAGAGTGTGTTGACGGTTAGGCCAAAAAGAAAGATAATCCATTTTATTTAAATAGAAACAGTAGGTTTATTAAGTAATTATATAAAAAACTCACTGAATACGAGATCCCCGTGTTACATTTATTGTATATATTTAGAAACATGACAATGTATGTGATTTGTGGATCGATATGTATTGAATTCAAAATAAAACTGAGATCCAACCTCTTTTAATTCCCCACCGCAGTAATTGTCGCTTTATTTGCTTCAGGTAAAGACAAATGGAGAAATCAGTGTTAACCATCATCCTTTGGGAATATGTGGTCGCCGCTACAACCTTCAGCTGGTGCTTCATCGAACCACTTGGAAGACAATACATAAGGAAATTGCCTCTCCAGATTACGAAACGGTTTTCAAGTGAAATTACTCAAGAAATCCCACAAGAATATTTCCTGGTGATGAATAGACATTTAACACGGCAACTATAAGGTCATCTGTAAAGAATACTCAAGGAGTTGAATGCCCGCCTCTGTAGGGCGTCTGCCTCAAGTTCAAGAGGTCCCGAGTTGGACTCTCGGCCAGGGTAAGTTATCTGTATAAGTTCTTTCCAGGGTTTTCCCTTATCCTGAAGATGAATGTCAGGTAACTTTAAGCTCTATGGGCCCTAGGTTTATTTGAGCATCACTTCACCTATTTCGTACATCGTTCCATATAACTTAACATCGGAGGACGTAAATTGAAAACGAGTTGAATGTAAAGAAAAACAAGCAAAAGCTGAAGAGAAAGTGGCAAGCTTGTTATCAAATTCTAAAATGGAAAATATATGTGGGTCCATGTACAGCAGTTATTAGTTAAAACACTTCTAAGCGAGATTCATAAATGTTCCTTGAATTAATTGCATTTTCTTGTAAGCCTTGATAGTACGTCCTATTTTATAAATTAAACGGTGGCAAGTGAGAATTTTAGTGATACATCGTAGAAAAGCCACTTAATATAACCTCCACGTTAATTTTACCACCTATTCTTCAAAACTTATTCTTAAATAGCTTATTATTTTATCTACATAGTTCAGGTTAATCGAGATAAACATCTTTATAGAAATTCTTTTATTGCATATTTACTTTTAGACAAATGAGAATAGGAGAATACAATGAACGGCACCGCAGGGGTTGACACGGATGGTACTTAAATTGAAGATGAGCACCCGTGGAATCGGATGGAGGGGGAAACCGGAGATACCGGAGAAAATCCGCCGCAGCACCGTTTTGTCCACCACGAATTTCACATGCGGTCGCCTGGGATCAAACCCGGGCCGCAATGGTGAGCAGCGAGCGATCTAACCACTCAGCCACGGCGCGGCCTAGGCTAATACAGAAGACGACGGTCAAATCTTTTAAGGGTTTTCCGCAATGTTATGGATTAGAAATCCCCCCTTGTATGACTAGAAGAAAGAAAGAAAGAAAGAAAGAAAGAAAGAAAGAAAGAAAGAAAGAAAGAAAGAAAGAAAGAAAGAAAGAAAGAATGGAAATAAAGAGAAAGGCGAAATAAATAAAATGAATTACTTCCCATTTAAGGATAAAGGGGAAAACGAGAAAACAATTGGAAACGACAAATCATAACAACAAATATCTCGGAAACTGTTAACTCCACAAAAATATGTCATAAATTGCGTTCTTAATATTTAAATTTTTTTGAGTAGTAATATTTTGGCTATTTCTCACAGTTTACCACTGAAAAGTCATTTAGAATGAAGAACTTTTGAGGGAACCTACAGAAAATTTAAAACATACCTTAGCTTATTTGTTATAAAATATCTGAAACATTAGTATTTTTAACAAAATGATTAGAACCAGCTTAGAAAGAATTAAAGTGTTTGAAAATCTTTTCTTCCAAAGGAGAGTTTGGAATCCTGAGACATTTTTGTTTCTCTAAAATCTTAGTATTGCATCCGTGGAGGACGTTGAATGTAAATGACAAGTTTAGTATTTTATCGGCTATTCCGATAGGAGTTAAACTATGCACTGACGGAAAGATAGTCACAAACATATACGCTCATACACAAAATCACACCACAAAGCATTTTCATAAACAAACATCTTTTTAAGTTCAAGGGTTCCCAAAATATGTAATTCCGGATAAATATTGGCATGAAATTTTGGGGTTAATATAGTACTTCACCTATTTACTATAGTTACATGACAGAGAATATAAAACGAAACAGGAAACCAAAAATATTATTCCATCAAGAGAAGATTAACTTGGGAAATGTTCTTTCTCTCCTAACATACCAGAGGCGAACTCAGTACGAGATCAACATGCGGCCAAGAGCTACTCGAAATTTCGAGCACCTTTCAGTGCCGGCGCAGCTTCAGAAATGTAAGACTATTTACCTAGTTAGTTAGCTAAAGTGTGTGTGTGTGTGTGTGTGTGTGTGTGTGTGTGTGTGTGTGTGTGTGTGTGTGTGTGTGTGTGTGTGTGTGTGTGTGTGTGTGTGTGTGTGTAAGAGAGAGAGACAGAGAAGGGCACGAGGGCACATACACTCTCTCTTACTCTTGCTGAGGTCAACTACGCACAATTCTGTGAAAAGGCACTCATTGGCATACAAATACGCATTTAATTAAACAGAAATGTACATTTTGAAAGCTTCAAACCTCAAACATATGTGATTTTGTATAATAGTCATTATATTTGTACTATGCACATAAATATCATAATAAGTATATTGTGTTTAGCAATTAAATTAATTTCCTTTTTTTTTTAAGTTTTAAACGGTACTTGATTTTCTCCTAAATACTCGTAGCTTTCATATGGATAGAATGTTGCCCCGTTTGTGCTATAATTGCAGCTCAAATTATTTTTTGTTTTTGTTTTTGCACTTACTTTGACAGCTGCCGCTGCACGTGCCTCGGGCGTTGGAGATCATTCAACTGTGACACCTGACAGTCGTTTTGGGATGTGTTTGCTTATGCAATATAACACGTGTATTTAGTGCATAACAGTGCCAGGGCTTTACAATGCCTCTTATAAATATTTTTTGCAATATTTGGTTTGTAGGTTAATGAATGCGAACAAGAATTTGGTTATGTAAGTTAAATTTACAACACTTTTGTTAATTGCCATGTCAAGGCTGAAACAGGTCATTGACACTTACGGTTCTAGTTTTCAATACTTACGGTACCAGTAGGAAAATGACATATCACCCAACAGAATAATAGCAATTTTGATTTATTATTGATTTTTAAGGTGTTTTCAACTACTGCAAAAAGTAATTGGCTACCCACAACTGTAAGTTACTTATTAGATCTCGTATTCCCTATATCCATTCTCTTCCTGATAAGGATTACAGTTTTTAGAACGCAATATACTATTTATACAAAAATTCGTATCATGATTACTAGATACATCTAGTCGGAGCTTTCACATTTCTCATGTGAATCCTTATTCATGGGATCCCTAAAGTTTACACTGCAACACCTAGGATCGCCCATGTTTATTTGCCATTTGTAACCGCAGTATCAGGCAGCGATTACGAGACGGCGAATTAATCGAAGTCAAATAATTAAAAAAAGATAAATTAATAGAAATGCTTTGCTAAACTAATATAACAATTTTGTTATAATAATATGAAATTAGAATGACTAAAATAGCAGTGGACTTAAAGAATAAGAAGGGAAGAATATAATTTAATATAACATATATACTAGCATCCGGGCAAGAAAGAGAAAATATTTTTGTAAAAATCTGTACAAATCGGAGAGACAGGAAAGAAGGACCGTTACCTTGTTTGTGTTAGTAAAAGTTCAATGTCTGAAAACTATTGCATTCTTTCAGCTAGGAATTTTTTGGGTCAAAGGACTTTCAAAATGCAGTTGAGCATGAACGCTAAAGAGATTTACTTCGCTGATTTGATAAGGATGCATACCGTTACAAACAACTCAGGGTAGGCGTTCCCCAACTCAGGGTGGGCGGAACGTCAGTGAGTCATAAGAGTTTTGCAAACCAATGCGAAAATACGGAATAAAATGAGAAACCAATAATAATGTAACATTTGAGAAGGGTGAGCTAATTTGGTCATGTGATAAAGTTAGAGAGGGGATTAGAATAAGGTTCGAACTGAATGGTGAAGTAAGAAAAATCTTAAATATTAACTGCAGAAGCATTATTAGCAGTGAAGTATTCTTCATAATTTAAGTTTGATTTATGAGTCACTATGTTTACACTCAAACTTTGAGTGTAAAGTTGTACAGTTTGAGTGTAAACATAGTGACTCATAAATCAAACTTAAATTATGAAGAATACTTCACTGTTAATAATGCTTCTGCTTTTAATATTTATGACGTTTGGTATCACAAACCAAAGAAGCAACTTGGCGACTGAAGAAAATGGAGACGAGGTAGGATGCATGTTTACGAACTTTAATACGGAATTATGCTACAAAAAGAAAGATTTAAAAAAATACTTAAAATTGCAGACAAAAAGAAGATACGCAACGGCGGACATTAAATTCCTAAAACTTTGCCTCAGACGCAATATCGCGCCAACTTTTGTAAAGCAAACGGTCAAACACAATAGTAATCACAGAAGACAAAAACTGGTGGAAAAATACGTGATAAAACTGGAAATTTCGAAACATTACAGCTACATAAATAAAATAGACTTGGAATTATACAACCTACATCTAGAACTAACCAAACCATTAGGAATACACATTTGGCAAAATTTCGAAATGCAGGTTCACGAAAAATTAAACATATTAATGATTAAGAAAAACGAAAGACTTAGGAATAAATTCAAACTGTTAAAAGAACGGCAACTGGAACACCCTCATCAGCCAAAACACCGGGATTTTAAAGAACAAGTTAACGTAATAAACCTATCGCAACAAAAGTTTACAACCGATGAAATTAGATTACTCCAGAAAGGTTTCAATACGTGTGTTAACGTCTCAAATAATAAAGACGATTTTATCGCCGACATAGAAATAGCCACACATAACCTAAAAAATGAAAACTTAACCAAAGCCAAAATTGAATGTCTGGATATAATAAAGCAGTTATCCCCAATATACAATAAAACTTACAACAAAACAATAAGAAATTTCAATAGGAAGCCTGTGGTATACCTAAAAGCCGACAAAGGTAATTCTCTAGTAATTATGGAGACAGAAGACTATATTCAGAGAGTAAACCTTATGTTAGACAGTCCAGAATATGAAATAATTCCAAAAAAATCCATTATCCAAAAGTATCATTTCTGTTAATAAAGCTTTATCAATTACAAAAACATTAAATACATCTGAAAAATACAACAAACAAGACCAAAAATCCACAAACAAGACAACAGCATGAGACCCATCATCAATGGCATCAATTCACCTACATACCACATTGCAAAGTGGTTAGTAAGAAAATTAAAATCATATGACAAATTTCAAAGTTTGGGAATAAAAAAAAACTCCTTAGAATTGATAAATCACCTACAGAAGTACAACATCCCGGAAAATCACATACTAGTTTCTTTTGACGTTAAGGCACTTTTTACAAGCATTCCAGTAGAAAAAATACCTACATTCCTCAAAAAATGGCTAACCCAGACTACAACGGACCCCAGAGAAATAGATGACACTATCAACCTTACAGATTTATGCATAAGGAATAATTACTTCATGTTTAACCAAAAATTCTACAGACAATCAAAAGGATTAGCTATGGGGAGCCCACTTTCGCCTATTTTAGCAGACCTATACATGAGCTATTTTGAAACACACATAGTAAAGGCCTTCCCACAGATTTATAAATTTTGGCAGAGATATGTTGATGATGTTTTTGCTATCATTCCGGAAAAACTTAGAGAAGATTCTCTAAAATTACTAAACCTGCAAGATAATCACATCCAATTTACTATGAAAGTAGAAAGAGACAACACCCTAACCTTTTTGGACCTCAAGATAACTAGAAATAGTCATGGTGTAGATTTTGGAATATACAGGAAGCCCACACACATAATTACATAAAGAAAAATGAATACAACCCAGTTTCACATCAACTAGCTGTCTTTAGAAGTCTAATTCACCGGCTATACAACATACCACTGAGTAAGGATTAATTTTTGAAAGAACAACAACACATAAAAGACATAGCGGTATTAAATGGATTCAACCCAGCCATCATAAGGAACATGATGAAGAGAAAATAAAAACTGAAGATAATATCAAAAATTACCACTCTCACACCACTTAAAAACACAAATTGGCAATATAGAAAATTCACCTACCATCCATGGGCTTTTAGAAAATTTGAACGAATCTTCAAAAGACTAAACTTAAAACTAGCACCCCAATACAAATTCAGTCTGAGGAACCTGCTAAATAAACCACTGAAAAATACAATCCCCAACAATTTGAAGCCAGGAATTTATCAGATTAATTGTGAAACCTGTGAAAAAAGCTACATAGGAAAAACTAAGAGAAACTTGTTAACCAGGCAAAAAGAACACCAGAGGAACATTAAGTTGAAACAAACAGAAAAATATGCAGTTTCACACCATTTTTGGACAGAAAACCACAACATTAAACTGTTAAAATCTTTAAGCACACCCATAGAATTGGATATTTGGGAAAAAATATTCATAAACAAAAACCGTGATAAAGTTATAAATTTTGAAATCCCGGCATTAAATGAAGTATTAAAACTTAGTGCCCCTAACACCAGATGGCAGAGTGATCGGAGCTCCGTAGTAGTGGAAGAAGAGGAAGGTTCATGTAGTCACCAAACAGCTGCGGATGAGATCGAATGATCTTGAAAATGTTTCAATTATACAACAACAAGTAAGTGAAGTTTGAGTGTAAACATAGTGACTCATAAATCAAACTTAAATTAAGAAAAATCTTACTTACAAGTTGATACGACAGGAAGAACGTGTTCCTGTGCATTGAGAAGAGAAGCGAAGATTTCGAAATCTGAAATGTTAGGAATTTTACTAACAGGTGGTCACCGATCCAAGTCGATAAGCAAACATAGATTCAAGAATTAAACCAAGTAATTCTACAACAAACCAAGTATTATTAATACGACTGAGTAGCCAACAAAAACCACAAAATCCATTTCCTACAACAATTCACCTGAGGATAACAGAACTCACAGCTCCAATTAAGCTCCAATTAGAACCCAATTAATTTAACGATGGTATGCGGGTTTGCCGCACATTGTTGTGACTGCGTAAATGCCCAAGTCAGCTATTAATTAATTATTAATTATAAACTGTACATACCTTATGAACATTAGAAAGAAATCACGATTATGGTGTTGGCTTAGGTTTAGTGACGTGTACATTCTTTGTGTTGTGAAGTATAAGGCACACAATAGTAAGGGACAAATTTGGAGGTTAAGGTAGATTGTAAACATTGCAGATTAGTAATAAATTATATACAGAAAAAAGTTACGAAGAAATAGAAGTATACCGGAGTTATTTTAGGATTATTAAGGTATTCTAGATCTCCGGCGTGGGACGTACTATTAAGTAATGTTGAAAACAAGCCTTAGGGGGTGAACACAGTTTCCAATTATATCCCCTCACCGAGAAGTTTCTCTACGAAAACATGACTAAATGCAGAGTTGAAAATGTGTGCTTAGTGAAGAGAAGAGAAGCTAATGATGTTGGAGAATAAACGTTCATTAAGTCAATTTTAGAATGTGACTGGCAGTTTGCTAAAAGTACGTCAGAAATGTGTGGCAGTAGTAAGACATTTCCAAATCTGCTATCATGATATATGCTGCTATTTTATAATCAGTGTACCTGGCACTGCGAGAACTTCAACCGTTCTATGCAAGTATGACTCAATCTGTAAGGTGCACTGAAATAAAGCATGTGCTTCAACATTTTCAAATGAGGTGAAGTTGCCATAACTGGATAATTACGGACGGTAGGTAACCTTGGATGACACTGTAATGAATATTGATTGCTCACCACCAATAAATTAAGTTTCATTCTTTATAGGCCTTACCAGTAAATATATTTTCTTTCTGAAAATATGAAAACATTTTGCTAACTACAAATAGATGCAAAATTAGAATATTTAGCGATAAATTCAAACACAATGTGAAAACTCTCCACTGTAAAAATAGTAAGTTATACTCATGGATAAATTTATATTCCAGTTTCCTTTATCTGTGTCAGAAATATTGTCGAATCTCTTTCTCTTGTTCATTGCAATTATGCTTTGCAGATATGCGTGGTTACACATAGTGTTCATTGTAATTACTGACTTTCCGGCCAATACCTACTCTGTATAGCTATCATGAAATCGTAGCCAGTTTGCGAGCACTACTAAAGAGTACAAAACCAGAGAGAGTATTTTACCATGCCGTGCATATTCATCCCTGATTAGAAGCTAAACGGAGCTGAAGAAACCTCCTCCGTACATTCAGCATACCTACAGAGGATTGCCAAACCACCTTTCAAAGTTGAATCCCTCTATAGCGGAGCAGCGGCGTGCTTTGCGCCCCCATTTTCCTTCCAAAGAGGATAGCGAACATGAGTATTCTAATGCCATAGGTTACCATATAATGATGTCAAAAAACTGGGGGAATTCAGTTATCGGCATTTATTTCACATACTTTTCATTTCCTTTGACTTTTTTCAGGAAATCCTTTTTATAGATAATCCTGGCATAATATTGAGCACAAGTTACATGTTTCATGTTGTACACTATGATCAACGTTAATTTCACATTTTCGGCAGAGACCTAATATCGCTCATCTGTCCACTGAACATTTAGCAGAGAAAATATTCTTTGTAAAACTGCATTATGTGCAGGTATGGCAAAATACAGGGTCAACATAAAGTCTCCATCCATTTTTGAGAAAACTGTTGATTTTTAATTTCTTTTACAGGAGATCTGAAAGATGCTATCAAATGAAGAACGAATCGCTGTTGTTTCTGCACATTTGAGTGGATTTACATATGAGGAGGTTCAAGCAGATTTGAGCCATTCTTCTTTAGAGAACAAACAGTGACAGGCATTTCGTACCCTGATATGCTACAACGTTCCTTCAACCACAATTACAGCAGGATGGCATTTTGGAAACTGTAGTTTTCCAACAGGGCGGAGATCCTCAGCATTTCGCAATGATTGTTAGGGAGTAACTGGATATCAAATTCCCACGTCGATGGATTGGCAGGGGCTCACGCCGCATATGGGCGCCACGTTCCCCAGATCTGACACTTCTTGACCTTTTTGCATGGGTATACGTGAAATCACAAGTCTACAAAGTTAAAATCACCTCCATTGCCATTTTTAAGGAGCGTATCAGGCAGGCAGTACGCAACATCGCACCTGTAATGCTGAAGAAAGTGAGGCAGCAGTGCATCGCTGGGAAACCTGTATGGAAGTGCAAGGTGGCCATATCGAATGAGACTAAGAAAAACCTTTCATAGATTATATGTTACCATGTCATACGGTTTACAATACCTGTATTTTTTAATTTAATATTATGTTTTCTCGAAAATAGATCGAAACTTGATGTTCAGCCAGTAGTGCTGTACTACTTTAAACAGTTCTATACACTCAACATTATTACTCATGTATTTGTACCATTTCTCGGCAACACCTTTCCCTACCAATGGAAAGTTCTTAAAGCACTTATTTAATCAAAGAGTATAGAGTCATCAATAAATATGTTAACGCTTCTCAAAAAGAACAGTTTTTTTTCCATCGCTTGCCGCTCTGGTTCTTTATCCAGAGTTAACCATTGAAATACAGACATACCACTGTATTGGCTCATCCACTTCTTAATATAATTATAACAGTATAAAAAGGACATATCACTTTCAAGGACTTAACTAAATTTCCATCATCACATTTACAAATAATTTCCTTTACTTTTACAGGAAAACTAAAAAACGGATGGTTTCGCAAAATATTCGAAAACTGAACGGGGGGTGGGAGAAGGATCTCAAAAACGGGTGGCGCCCGTTAAAAACGGGTGATATGGTAATCCAACATTTGCCGTGTGATTTTTATCGAAATACCTGCATGTAGTACAATGATACTTCATAGACTCTTAATAATCACATGAAGGTAAAGTAAATGAAGACCTGATACAGCTGTGGATTATAAATACTGGCAGAACAAATTTTATGTGTTACGTGACCAGTATTTAATAGCATTACCACATAAGTATTAATTGATTCATTCATTTGTGGTACAGCAGAGCAATTCTCCAATAACAGTAGCTACTTGTAATTTAATTGAACAAATTAACTGAATACAAAATGGAACACAAAGAAACTAAAAATAAAAATAAAATACCGATTAAGCTATTATTAAAGGCAAGGGACTGCAAAGTGTATACTAACCAAACGGATAACGTAAGTGACACAATTAAATAATCACCATTTAAACAAATCTAAGTGCAACACAAAAAGAAGAATACAGAAACACTAAGAAACTACGACGAAAAATTAACTATCTATTAAGTTACTATTAAATACTAGATATTTCACATTTTATACTGATTGAGTAGGTTAACTATAAGGATACAATTGAAATTTACATGCAAATAATTCCTATATTTAATTTTCTTCTTAAACTGCTTGTAAGGGAAGCTAAAATTCAACTCTATTTTGGCTGAAAGTTCGTTGTATTTGGCACATAACCTTAGAACAGGAGAATTTTTGTGATGACGTTTTAAGTATCTATCCAAAAATTGTATAATAGAGCTTTAAAATATGTAGGACTGCTAAAAATAAAGGGAAACAAAACAGGTACTTAAACGGGATTTATTTTGATGTCCTATTTCTGCAAGCAAAATTCCAACGTTACACTTTTTATTATAACCTGTTGTTGCTTCATACCTATTAACTGGGACGAATTTTTAAGCTCCTTAGATTCTTAATCTTTCATTAACCCAATTATTGTCATTAGGACTGCAACTAAATTAAAAAGAAAGTCTAGTAATGTAACTCTAACAAAAACATCTAAAAGCAGACGGAATCTAAGAACATAAGATTTCCATCCAATAAAAACGCTGCTCCAAATCCAGAAGAATCATTAAAATGAACAACCTGATAAGAGGAAAGAGACCCCCTTTTCTGTTCTCTTCCTTTTATGACTCACTTAAATCCAATGTATATGCAGAAACATAAAATACTTTTCTCCGCAATTGAAATTCGAGCTTCTTCCGGTGCATTAATATTACATTTTATGAGCTTTGTCCCCGAATGCGAGATTTTTAATATAAAAATATGATGCACAGGACATTCAAAAGTTTTCTTGATTCATTTTTCAACAAACTATAACTACAAAAGCTTATTCCTTCTGCCTGCTAAATGTTAATTGAGATAAACATTTGTAGCACTGGTTTTATTATATCATATCCCCTTTTGAGACTGTGGGAATACAGTAGATTTAAGTGATAGTCACAGCTTTTAAGAACTGTTCGCTATGTGATGGTTCTGAAATTACATTCTCTTTACATAACCAGTAGAGAAGTTGAGGTATTATTAAATTCAAACTAATGACCAGGAATATCACGGAAATTGACGACTATACGACAAATATGTACTTGGCACAAACTGTGTGTTAAACAGGACCTACATTTTTTTTTTCTCTGCATAATAAGATTTTGTGTATATTTCTTACGGTTTAACTGTTAGAGGAAAGCTAGCCCTCCCTCCCAAAAATATTTCAGAGGCAATTGAAGATACACGTTTTATTTGTTAAGACAATGACTCAAATGTGGATTAATATTTTACTCAAAACTGTTAAGAGCCATTTTTGAGAAAATTGGCAATTTTGAAAGGTTTTCCAAAAATAAATACCTAATAGTTTCGGATAGGGTGAACAAATGTGTCTGTACCACTGGAAGATTGAGAAAACATCAAGTTTGGGATTTAAGCAACTTCTAATTTCCGAGATATTCTCATGTGCACACAACTTTCTTTCCAGGGTATCCCGCAAGTTTATTTCACTACCCAGCATGATTTTTGCTGTAAAACATCTGACAAGTGATTGTGACTAAATAAAGTTTCCTGATTTCAGAAACCCCACTGATTTTCCTGTATCACGTCCAGTTTTCACGCTAATCGTGCTCCTTTACAATGATTGCGAATCGGCTTTTAGTAGCTGTGGTTTGGTTTGTAGTTCTTGTGCGTGCTTGTCAATCCAACACCATTTCATTTGAACTCTCCGATATCAGTGTATTATTGTAATTTTACCGATGAACTGAAGAGTGATCTGCTAGGTACACGATTAAAAGAAAAAATCTTCTTGCCCCTGGATGTACCTTTTATTGATACAGACAGAGATAAGGAGTTCAGAAAGTATTTGAAGAAAAAAGATGATCTGACCTACTGTAGTGACTTTCCAGGATTGATACAACAGCTGGGGAGTGATGACTGATTGTGGATTCAACTAAATTCTAAAAGAAGCTTGAAGGCTATAATACCTCATAATAGGAACATTCTAGGTTTGATACCTGTGGGACATTACATTTCACTGAAGGTAAATTATCTAACAATGCACACTGTTTTGATCAAAGTGAAATATGAGCACACCTGGATGTGTGTTGTGACTTGAAGGTATCCTGTTTTCAGTATATTGCAGGCAAGTTTACACATTTATCAGATGTAAAAGCTAAGTACGGCATTTTTGATGAGCCACAATAAAGAATTTTGCACATACAATATTTGCTACTCACATACTGCATCCCTGCCTTACATCGCTGGCTGCAAGAAGCGGTTATGAAATGACTTACCTGAAAAACAAGAGAAAATATTGTTATAGCACGAATAAAAACAGGACTGGACCATCTTTCAAGCTTTCATACACGGTGACACAGGTTTCCGGATGTGGCAGCAATATTTAAATAACTTTTTCCATTACTTTTACAGCTCAAATGAAAAACGCCTTAAAACTGTGCCTACACAAACATTACTATTTAATTTTTAGCCGCACAGCTAATGTAATAACAGTACTTATGTATACTAATCATTTATTTAAGAAAATATATCGTAAGTCGAAAGCCTGCCAAATTGAAAAATCGAAATCTTAAAGATATATAATCTCTAATTAAACATGTAGAAATTGCTTGAAGAAAAAGAAATAACAATGAACTTAAATTAAATAAATTATTTAAGGTATTGTATAACTTATAACTTTAATTAATTTTACTTTTAATTTTATGACAAAATGTATTTTCTTTCACTTTAGTAGGCACTTCTGAATTCATAAAAAAACCGATTTTAAAAGCATAAACCTATTTGTAATAAAGCTGTAGTGTCTAACCTTAATTGCATATGACATTGCCATGCATTTGTTGAAACACATCGATAATTCTGGTAATTTTGCAAAAAAAAAAAAAAAATGTCTGAAAGCATTTTTAAATGTAATATATAAAATGTTTAATTTCAATTACGAACTATTTTTGACAAACAAGAGGTTGAAGTACACTGAAAGGAGGCACTTCAGTGTCCTTTATAATTTGCTGTGAAAATTGTGTAGTCTTCCAAATTTAGTTTTAAGGCAGATGTGCATGATTTCATTCGAATTATTAGATAATGTATCTATTTCGCTTAGGTAAATCTTCTATTTAAATAATCTCACTCACCAAGCTGAAATATGAAGGAATATGAGGAGTAGAAACACACTTGCTAGTTTCAGAATCCATAATATTTCTTCACGGGTAATTTTTATTTAGTCTTATTTATTTATTGGGAAAATAGCGATGAGGTATAATTATTTTAGGTATGTTTCTGCACATCAGAGGATAACATTTTGGAACAGTGAGAATAAAATACATTAGTTCATTAACAAAATTATAAAACAGTGCAATTCAGATGCTTTTTTACGCTGCCTGTTATGCATTTGTTATTAATGAGCGCTCATGAGATACACCACTGACGGCCAACTCGCGTGCATTTTTCAAAACTGGAAGAAATATTTTTCATACACTATTTATGAAAGTTCTTACCGAGAACATTCAATAACAGATCTCTCGGCATGGGAAACAGCAAATCCAGTTGGTTTTCCACATCAGATGGCAACCTAAATCAGCGATATGAGGAAGACTCATGAAATAAGCAGCATTTTATTTTCTCTGCTGTTAATACAGTAGTGTGCACTGTGTCCAACAATTCGACTCCGATACTTCACCGAAAATACAGTCTTGAGAACACAAGAGTACAAGCGCAAAATATTTTTAGATAAATGATAAATGTTGGTGTGAGGCTTTGTAAACAATGTAACTGAAAAGACGGAAAGATAAATACAAAACTTGAAATTTAAGTTGAGTATCTTCCCTGGATTCGACACGAAGATTTTCGAGGAAAACCTTCACCCAAACTACCATTTAGCTTATTTTCATTTAAATAGCATATATTTAAACATATCTGCATGACAAATAAGATTCAAGTCTTGATATTTCCAGAAACAAGTATGCGAATCGTTCTTGATTCTGAATAAAAGTTGTATAACTGGTAAGCGTACAAGAAATACAAAATCCCACTACAATAAAAATGTACATTTCGATAAACCACACAATTTAAGTAAAATACATCTTTAACGTCCTCCAATGTTAAGTTATATCGGACGATGAATGAAATGGGTGAAAGAACTCAACTGATCCCAGAGTCCATAGAGCTTAAGAGTTTCAGACATTTATCTCTTAGGATAAGGAAAAAGCCTGGAAGAAAAGTCTTACGCAGATAACTCACCCTGACCGAGATTGGAACTTGGAACCTCTTGAACGTGAGGCAAACACGTTATCCCCATACCACACAGGCGGGGCTTCCTATCTTATGTTACCACATCCGAGAGAGTTTTGTTATTAATTTCAATGTTGAGATACCTATTTAATATTTGTCCGCACTGCAATTTCTTTAATCCATGTTCAAGCAAAGAAGGCGAAATTTCAAAGCCGTCTCACATGAACCGACTTTGAAATTGTTTTAGCTTATTGTATTGCTTTTTATACTTGTGCTTAGAACTAAATACAAAGGTTTGTATTATTAATAAGAAGTAGACCAAAGAATAAGTATTTATAAAAATGTTGGAAGAAGAGCGGATAGGAAAAAGGTATGATAATGCAAAACTTTTTATCACCGCATAAGGAGGAAGATAACTGCATAGTATTGCTCTCAAGCAACACAAGATGTTTAATCAACGTTTAGATCATTTGCACAGCGTCTTCACTTTTCATATACTAATGCAACTACCTTTTAGCAATTTTATACCGTAAATATATTATTTTATTTCAATACTGTAGACTCCCAAAAACATAAAACTATATCTAGCAAGTGTAGTCAGATATAAGCCATTTTTCATCGATACGTGCTAGTACTCCAATTAGCGACTGGAAGGCTTAAACGGTAGCGTGTGTGGTCCGCATTCGGGGGTTGCGGGTTCGATTCTGGCAGCCGACCTTCAGGAAGTTTCTGACCGTGGCCTTTTTCAGGGTTTTCTCGGTTCGCTACAGTGCTGTACTGCCGCAAAGTACCTCAACCTCTCCGTTTCACTTACTTTCATTTCAATCTCCCAATCTGGTCTTTCCAAGTAGCAACAGTCAGCAAAATCGCCGAGAGTGCTGCGCTGCGGTGGTGTTTGCGTTATCGAAAATACGGTGTTCTGCTGCTAGGAGGCCTTGTGGCTGGAGGGGGCAGCGTAATCAGCCGAACCTGAATGGCTAGTGGCCATGGCCATCTATGGTGATCTGGAAGGCTGAAGAAACTGCCTACACTTCGAGACTCATGTGATTGTAGTGCCGCCTGTAGGGCACTTTCATCACTTCTCCTCCTGGGGCTTAACGCACAAGAAGTCCTCCACTGCAGTGCTGGAAACGCCGCCATGATAGCATATACATATACAGATGAATAACAGCAAAATAATTCATGCAGAAGAAGGTGAACATTTAAGCTGCCTTCTTGTCATCAGATGTTGAGACTGTGGCACTGCAACTTATACCACCTCTGAGTGGTAGGTCTCTTACTCTTTTTTATATTATTTTGTGCTCACTTACTCGATCTTGCAGAACGTTGCAAGTCATATCTAAGTGGTGAGGTGTTTTTGCATCCAAAGTGTATATATATATATATATATATATATATATATATATATATATACATGGAATAGGGCTAAATGGTGAATAGTAGAAATACTGGACAGTAGTAATTAAAGAGGGAATAGTATAAGCACTAAGCAGTGTTATTACTAGGCAATGACTAAATTGTGTACCGCATAATCAGACAAAAGTGACAATAAACATGTCCAACGTCTAACGTGGAATAGTTCACGTTAGAATAGATGTGGTTTCCTCTTTGCCCTTCATGGGACATTTTAGGCTATTTTCATTCTTGGAGAATATAGCTGCGGAAAGATCAAGTATTTTATATACATAGCCGCTTTGTCTTCTTGTCTGCACACGCGTTATGAAATGGCCTGTAGCGTACCCTGAAGCCTAGATGCCTAGGTTTAAACTACAAAGAGCTGTCCAACTGTTTCTTGTCATAACTGGCCTTAAACAACCATCCGCTTCCCACACTGAGTTGGGTATTCTTCTTCGACAGACAGGTTTAGCATATTTTTATTTCGTTGTTCAATTTGAAAGTTAACTACATATTTTTACCCTCTCCATTAATAAGTTCAGCCTTAAAACACTCAAACCATGAAGGTATTATAAATCATAACTTTCTCCATCACTCCAGATTGCAGATTTGCCAATTCTGATGGAACCTACATAGACAAACATTGGCGAGGTTCTGAACTCAAGGGTTACGGTTTAGAATATTTATGAGGCTTCCGGATTTTAAATGTAAGTCATATCTGCAATGCAAACAAGAAAGAAGCGTTAGGTAACAACCAACAACGGAAAAGTTTAAAAGCATAAAACCTGGGATCAGGCCGAGCAGTTAGTGTTCTTGAATTTCTGTGATGATGGAGGGATAGAAGAATAGATTGCCATTCTATAGAATGCTAAGATTGCTGTACATTCACATTATAAAGTAACAAAATTTTTTAAAATTGTAATTCCTAAATAAGTATCCACACGGAGTAAACAAGTTTCTATTCCTAATTAGGGTTGGCTGTAATTGTCTAGCTTTTATTCTACCAAACGCACTTAGTACTTACTGTTCTACTTAGATTCTCAACAATGTAAGGAATAGCTACTCAGGTATAAATGGCGCTGACGATCTACATATCATTCCAGTTATAGAAATTATTAACATTTCACAGACAAGCTTTGGTTACCTTGATTTCACGAAAGGGATGCGCATTTCATTGCATACCTAATGATAGTAAATCTTGTGCTTTTCTTCCGTTGCATCTTGTTTAATTTCTCAACTACGTTACTCAACCTAAGATTTCACGCAAAAATTGAATACAGCAATTGATGTTTTAAGAATCCCTTAACCCTCAAAAAGGTCATCTCTAGAAAACTATGTGTGCGTGAGTTTATTTGTAAACAACTGAGGTAACTCAAAAAAAAAAAAAAAATAGTTTAAATACCAAATTTGGTACTGTAAGTCCAACACCTATCAAGGATTGCGAGATGAAGACTTAAAAAGTGGCCCTAACAATGTTGATTAAATTAAGCTTAAGATATCCGTGGTTCAAATCCCGGCTATGGCATTGAATTTTTCAGTCTGACTCTACGTTTCCACAATTTAGCCTACACACGGCCAGTGTGAAAGAACAATTAATTTCCATTAATTGACCTAATAGTGGTTAACTATAAAGCCCGGGCCTTAAAGTACTTATACGTAGTAAGTCGGCATTAAGGTAGTTGTCTCATGTGTTTATGAGAACTCCTAAGTGGTTTACCGGGAAAATACGAGTCAGTTGGAGAATTTAATGTCATATCGGCACGTTGGCCATAGTAGCACAATGGTAGTGCGGCTGGACGGAAACCAGAAGATCCGTGGTACAAATCCCGGCTATGGCATTGAATTTTTCAGTCTGACTCTACGTTTCCACAATTTAGCCTACACACGGCCAGTGTGAAAGAACAATTAATTTCCATAAGCTTAAGATATTTTCATGGGAAATAAACGTATATCATGCATTTTCTGGAAACAGTCTCTGCAATTCTCTTCAGTCTGAATGATTTTGTGTAACTAAGACTGCATATGTAACCACTTTCGAGATATTCCTTGTTACTGGTCTAATTTTTTAAATACTTTAAACTCTTCTAAAACTATAAGTCATAATTCTGTTGTTTTTTCCTTTTATCTCTCTCCTGGACATGCATAGAGCACGGAATTTCAAAGTTACAATACAGCAACCAGCTCTTAAAATATTTGAAATCGCTTAAGCACACTGTATTGCTCATTCCCAGTTTACCTATGAGGAAATATGTAATAATGCCCCTTATACGCCCGCCTCGGTAGCGTAGATGGTAGCATTTCTGCCTCACGTTCAAGAGGTCCCAAGTTCGAATCTCGGTCAGGGTGAGTAACCTACATAAGGTTTTTTACGGGGTTTTCCCTTATCCTTCAAGACGAATGTCGGGTAACTCTAAGCTCTATGGATCCTGGACTCATTTGAGCATCATTTCACCCAATTCATTCACCATCCGATATAACTTAACGTTGAGACGGACGTAAATTAAAAAAAAAAACCTTTATACAAATGCTTAACTCAATTAACATGAAGTAGATTGAAGTATGCGGTCTGAAGGAACATTTTGTACAAAATATAATGAAGAAAGTAATGCGAATGCAACATACACAACAAAACCTCGTATTTTTTGAGAGAAAGTAAAGAATATGGCTTTGAACTCATGACAACGAATAAAACGCATGCAATGAATGCTCAAATGCATTCAGCCACAATATTTTCAGTCCAAGAGAATAACTTTGTAAAACCTCAATGTGCAGCTCATCCCAAAGGAGTTTTCACCTAAGCAACCTCCGGTTTAGAAGGAATGAACGCGTTCTTAGGCATAAAAAATGAACAGAGGGTATAAATGAATGATAATTTGATCCACTTCGACTGGATAACACACTTCCTAACAATACCGAATATTTTTGCTTCCCATTGCCTCCTTTGTGTGATAACGAAATTTTTAACACAACAAAAGAGGTATTTTCATTTCGCCAACGAAGATAGTCCAGCTAGGCAATTCAATTCCGATCAATATATAGGCAGGCGATTCAGTTCTGATCAATACATTTGCACTCCGCTTTCTGCCAAGAGTAGCTGTACAGTTTCATCCTCATACGTCCACATCTGCTTGCTCAATTGCACAGATACGTGATATATTGCACTGCAATGTACACGGACTGTGTATACAGACTGCTTTATGATTCGCATATTAATAGAGTATTCTAAAAAGCCCAAGTAATTACATTGAAGAAGCCACATGTTCGAGGGGTTTCAACATATATTCAGCTGAAGCATGAACAAGTCATTTGGAACATATTCCTTGCTATCCCCTAATCTAAACGTATCATCAGTAAAATATCAGGTATTAGTAGTGGAATTGATGCAGTATTTAAAATTACTTTCCGAAACACGTAAATATGCTAGATTCTTCGTTAAAGATCTGTTAGCTGCACATGACATTCCGAGTCATTCAGCAAAATATTCTTTCAAACGTGTCATTCATCCATATACTTCAGGTTAGTGAAGATAAACATTTGTGATGTGGGGAGGTGCCGGAAGTGTGTCTACCTTACATTCAAGAGGTCCCGATTTCGCATCTCGATCAGGGAGATTGCCTGGATAACGCTTTTTTTTTCGGAAATTTCCCGTATCCTGAAAGATGAATGTCGGTGAACTTTAAGATCTATAGATCCTGGACTCGTTTGAGCATCATTTCATCCATTTCATTCATATGGAATACCTCAAGTTAACTTAAGCGAGTCAGACCTTTTAAAAGATGGTTGCTCTGCGGCAGCTTTGAAACTCTGTTCACTTTGTATGAGCAGGAGAGAAAAAAGTAATAGAGAAATAAATAAATAAATAAATAAATAAAGAAAGAAAGAAAGAAAGAAAAAACAATGAATAACAAACTTCCATTTCTGTACAGGAATCATTTTGGAAATGGCTAATTCCACAAAAACAAATATCTGACATAAATTGTATACTTTAACGAGATCTAAATATTTTTGTGCATGTAATAAAATTTTGTCCATATCTTGCAGTTTACCACTTACGCAAAAATAATCCAAAATGATGATGACTTCAGAGGCGATTCGCAGTCAAGATACTAATTTATGAAAATATTTTAAATATGAGATGGCTGAATCAAAATCGTAGGGCACCTTAGAGAAACACAACATTTTTGAAAACGTTTCCATGTTAACAGTAATTTGGAGTGAAGAGCATTTCTTAATTTTTGTCACATTCTTGAAAAAATGGAAAAGTTACGTGGCAAGACTTTTAGCTTTTGAGTTATGTACACACATGCACGCACACACAGATCTTTGCTAAAATTTTTTTAACTGAGGGGGCCTCTATACGTGTATTTCCGATTAAAATATGCATCGAATTTTAGGGTAAATAGAAGAGTTTCTGTACTTATTGTAAGGACGTAGCCGAGAAAATAATAGTTGTATACACAAATATTCTTGATGAATGGCACAGCAAGGAACCCAAATTTGTATCTTTTATAGTTCGGTATATTTTTAACGTAATAATTATAAAGTTTAACAAACGTAAAATTTTGCGTACTATGTTGAATTTTCCTAAATGTTCCCTTAATATTTGTATTTACTTTGATCATGCATGTCTGATGAGTGCAAAGCTTCGAAGGAGACGTAATAACAAGGATAAAGGCTACAAGATGTATAAAAACTATTTATGTTATTGCATTTATTCACTGACAAGAATTAAATGAACGAAGAGCATTGACAGAAATAATGAAAACTGCGAAAATAAACTGATAAAGCATAATAAAAATAGTCTCGAAAACGTCGTAACTGAATAAAAGTGGATTAGCGTTTTGCCATTTCTCTTTGCTGCGAAACGAAAAAGGCACAAAACATAATAAGCATTTCGGAATTGTAAACAATGTGTGTTTTAAAGTAAGCAGCTTCCTTACAACTGTTTGTGAGATCTATATATCGGAATTGCTGGCAACTATCCCTCGAGACCACTAAATAAGCTTCATCTGGAACGCTCGTAACACCGCAATGCGAATCTCTTGGGAGGCTGTTCTACTTGGTTTATGGCCAAATCATACATCTAAACGATTTCGTATCTCTTGAATAGAATGTCTTTTTTACTTCTAGACTGCAAGCATTGCGTCTATCTGCAACAGTAGCCAAGGGAATTACCAGCTAGTCAATAAACCAAATAATGTAATCTGCACAAAACCTAAGAGTGTAACAGTATTTTTATGTTCGTGGGAATTGTAAATATATATAAAAATGTATGTAGTTGTGTGATTGGCCGAAGTAGTGGTGTGACGTGGTGTGACGTGGTGTGATGACGTGTCAGTGAATCGGCCAATCACAAAATAAGGTGGGAATTGCTATGGGGACAAGAAAATCAATAATCTAGAAAAGTGTTAGAATCTTGTGTCTTGCTTGAGAACGAGGAAGTTGACTTAAGATGTTACGATGATTATAAAATCTCCAAGAAAATTATATATCATTTTGTCTTAATCTGTGAATCTATCATTTGGCGCTAGCCAGTATTACTTTTGATAGAAAAAAAAATTGATTAAATTAACTATATTCGAGTAACTGCGCCGTTAGTGCTGTCTTATGGGAGAAACATGGCGACTAGCATAGAAAGAGCGATGGAAAATCATGATTCTGGAGTGAAAGAAAGTATTATACCGACCGCCATAATGGAGAACGAAAATTAAAATCCCGTTACAAATGGCGCAGCAACGTGTGGGGCTCGAATAGGATAAAGAAGAGGAGATTAAAGCATCGTGCAGCTCCGTGGGAATTTAAAAGGAAAGAAGAAAGAAGAGAGAAGAAAGAAGAAAACGAGAACTGGTTTAAGTGAGTGAAAAAAAAAAAAAAATAGTAGTAGTAGTAGATTTATGTTGTTAAGAAATCAGAAAATAGTTAAAAAGATGGCGAGTAGAAAAGAAATAACAGTGGAAGGAGAAGTTACTGATAGTGTAGGAATGAATAGGGAGAATGCAGGATTAAGCATATGAGCATTAGATAATGAGTCAATGTTGGAAAGAATAACGAGAATGTTAAGTAATTTAGATTCTAAAATAGAACAAAATGCAAATGATTTAAAATCAGAAATGAGTAATTTAGATTCTAGAATGAAAGATGTAAAATCAGAAATGAGTAATTTAGATTCTAAAATAGAACAAAATGCAAATGATTTAAAATCAGAAATGAGTAATTTGGATTCTAAAATAGGAGATGTTAAATCTGAAATGAGTAATTTAGATTCTAGAATGAAAGATGTAAAATCAGAAATAAGTAATTTAGATTCTAGAATGAAAGATGTAAAATCAGAAATGAGTAATTTAGATTCTAAAATAGAACAAAATGTAAACGATTTAACTAAGAAAATGAATGATTTAGATGTAGGAGTAAGACAGGAACTAGCACAAAATGTGAGTAACTTAGAAATTAATTTATTACAGAAGCTAAAACAGGAATTAAAATCTGAAATTTCACAGGAGATTAGAGAAGGGAGAAAAGAGTGTAGGGATAATATGGAAAGGCTCATGCAGATCATAGAGATTAATAAGGATGAGAATAGAAAGGAAGTCAATGAGTTGAGAGAGATAATTCAGGAAACTAGGTTAGGTCAGGACATTGTGAAACAAGAAATAAGAATGGAATTAAACAAAGAGTTAGAAACATTTAGGATACAACAGGCAGAAATAACACAAAAACAAAGAGAAGAATTAGGAGATAAAGTAGAACAAAGAATCAATGTAATTTGTTCTGAAATGCAATTACAACATGATGAAAGTAAGATACACCAAGAGGAAATAAAGTTACAAATTGATGAGATAAGTAAAGCAAAAGAAGAAGTAATTTTGCAAATTAAAGAGGTAAAAGAACATTTTGAAAAAGAAAAGGATAACTTAGGAAAATTGACACAAGTTGTAATTGCATTACAGGCTAGAAAAGTAAATAACGGGAAAGAAATGTCTGGAATTACAAATATAAACGATTGTGACTTACCAGGTGAATTAAGCAATCATCAGAAGTCTAGTGATGTAGTAAGTGAATGTAGTGATTTTGTGAGTCCAAATAATGATATTAATTATCACAGAAACACACAGAACATGTCCTCACACACACAACTCCACAGTCTAGGTCAAAATGAATGTGTACATTATTCACTAAATGATATTAGTCCACCAAGTTTTGATGAGGAATCAGGTGATAATCCAAAAGTATTTCTTAGGGAATTGGAAGAATATTTCCGTATTAAGAGAATTCCCAATGAATTTCGGATGGTAATAGTAAAACGCTGTTTGAAGAAAAATGCTCTTGAGTGGTTAAGGTTAACTTTGGCTTCACATGAAACATACAGTACTTTCAGAAATCTGTTTATAAATAGATTTTGGGGACCTGAGAGACAAAGAAGAATAAAAGTTGAGTTAGCAACGGGTAGGTTTGAGTTTAAAAAAGGGATTTCTATGACTGAATATTTCTTAAAATTAGCAAACAAAAGTAAGTTGATCAATCCCGAAATTTCTGAGACAGAAATTGTCAACATGCTAATACGTCATTATCCACCACATATCAGAAATCATTTAATTGTGGCTAAGCCTATCGATTTCTCTGATGTGATTGAATTATTATCCGAATTTGAAGCACATAACCTCATTAATGATACTACATCCTGTGATGGTAACTATAATAACGTCCATATTGAGCGAGGAAGAAATCGACAGGAATCACAACCTACAAATAATAGGAATAATAGGACGAGTTTAAATTGGGGCGGGGCACCCGTGAGAAATCAAAGATTTGAAGGAAGAGGTTATGATCCTAGACGAACTTATGAATCTGTAATTCCCGGAACAGGAAGTGGAGTTCAAAATAATGTGCAAAGGAATTATCATAACAATCAGTCGACGAGAATTGGAAGAAATGATCAAATAAACCATGTAAGATTTTATCGAGGAAATAATCAGCGAATAAGTAATTTTAATAGGGGTAGAGGTACTAGTTTATTTAGTGCAAATCAAAGAGATTTTAGGGGTGTGAGATTTGAAAGAAGTAATCAAAATGAAATAGTCGAAAATACACAAAGCACAGAGAATGATGCGAATATAAACGATAGCACCAACCTAACCAACAATGAAAGTATTAATTAAGGGCCGAATAGGTGAATGGAATTTCAATTTCATTACGTTGGTAATTCCACATTTGGCAAGAGATGTAATTGTGGGTAATGATTTATTATATGAATGGCAAAGTGTATTGAATTTCGAAATGCATGAAATGAAGGTTAAGACAGAAAATGATTTATTAGTAATAAAATTATTGGAAGAAGATGGAAGAAAAGAAGAGAACAGGGATAATATAAATAATGAAAGGTTTTTTGTGGAAGATATACTTTTGCAAGAAAATAGTAATATTGAATACGATGAAAATGAAAATTGTGGGAAGAATTTAATTATTGATGGATTGCAAAATAATGTAACTGACCTTGAAAAGCATTGTTGCCAATTATATACAATACAAGATAAGAACGGCGGAAGCCAAGTGGAGGAAGAAATAGAATTCCAGAGAATATTACAAGTAAAGTTAGAAAACACATACAATTTAGACCAAGCGAGAAAAGAACAGTTGAAATTGTGTATATTAAAGAATAGAAAAGCCTTTAGTTCAAAACCTGGACTGTGTAACAAATACACACACACATTTAAAGTGAATGATACTGCTCCCTATACACATAAAAGCCGACCTTTACCCATAGCTATGACAAGCATTTCTAGAAGCAAGTGTGGATACAAGAGATTTATAATCAACGGAGTACTTATTGTTAAAATAGTTAAATAATAAAACATGTATATTATTGTTAAATGTCAATATATTGTTGTATTTTAATTAATGTTAATTTATTGTTGTGTTTTATGTTTGTGTAATAATGTGAAATTGTTGTTAAATGTTCATTTATTATATTTTATCCAATGTAGGTATATTATTATATTTTATGTATGTTGTATTGATGTTGTGTAATATTGGTGTAAACGAAATTGTTAATTGGGGCTGTTCTTCGAAATATATGGAAACAGATTGTTAATTCCTTTATTTGGTTATTTTCCATATATTTCGAAGAGGGGCATTTGTAACAGTATTTTTATGTTCGTGGGAATTGTAAATATATATAAAAATGTATGTAGTTGTGTGATTGGCCGAAGTAGTGGTGTGACGTGGTGTGACGTGGTGTGATGACGTGTCAGTGAATCGGCCAATCACAAAATAAGGTGGGAATTGCTATGGGGACAAGAAAATCAATAATCTAGAAAAGTGTTAGAATCTTGTGTCTTGCTGGAGAACGAGGAAAGAGGTTACGATGATTGTAATTGTAAAGGAAAATTAATAAGATTCAAAAAGTGTTATTCAATATTTATAATAGATAAGAGTGAATCATAGTTCATATTATATAATTAAATAATATATTACAAAATTGGACTCATCTAAATTTTATTTTCACCAACAATCCGCATCCACACCTGAGAAAAGATCTCACGACTCTCAGTAGATTAAAACTCGACTTGGATCTTACAAAAACTTGGCTTGCTTCTTATTAGTTGAAGATGAACGAAAATAAAATCCCGTTACAAGAGTCAGATCATTAAGCTGAAAAAAAAAATCTAGTAATTTTCCATGTGCGTGTTTGTCAACCAGCAGTAGATTTCTGTAAAGTAACATTTCGTATTCAGAGGGATTACTCCTCTGCAGGTGACACGTTTCAGGTTGTTAATTAGTAATTATCACTGCGCGTCTTTGCTACGCAAAGAGCTAGTACACCGTTGTGTGGCCTCATTGCAAAGCACGTATCACAAAATTTCTTTATTTTTCGGTAATAAGGATTTAGGCAAATTACCAAAGCGCGCCTTTAGAAGAATTATTTAACTTTTTATGATCAGAATTAAATTATGTTTAAATTTTACAGTTTGGCGTTAATTAAGCGGAGAGAAAGACGTTTCTCAAAGAATGAGAAGCGTTTATCTTGTCAAGTAACTTATCTACTAAGTAAAACTACGGATTTTTTTTTTTTTTTTTTTTTTTTTTTTTTTTTTTTTGTAATTTACGTCCGCCCCAACGTTAAGTTATATCGGACGGTGAATGACTTGGGTGGAATGGTGCTCAAATGAGTCCAGGGTCCTTGGAGCTTAGAGTTACCCGACATTCGTCTTGCAGGATAAGGGAAAACCCCGGACAAACCTTATCCAGGTAACTCGCCCTGACCGAAATTCGAACTCGGGACCTCTTGAACGTGAGGCAGACATGCTACCATCTACGCTACCGAGGCGGGCGAAAAACTAGGGATATAACCTAATTAATAAAGTAAGTCGAAACTGTACCACTGTAATGTAATCCGAATGAACATTATTTGCATAGTTTTTATTGCGTTGTTATTCTTTGTACGTTTATTTATAAGAACATTTTAGACATTCCAGATTGCTCGGGAAACAAACGCTAAAGAAACTACTACTACTGTATAGCTAAGTTTAAAATTAATATAAGTTGCACGGTCTTTTGATCCCTGTAAAAATTACAACCTCTGCTATTTTACCTTTAAAATGAAAATCCTAATGAGCAATCCCTTTAATAAACTTCCAAGTCAGATAATTCTTTGTAATAACTTGGCCGCCTCGGTGGCGTAGATTTTAGCGCGTCTGCTTCACGTTCAAGAGGTACTGAGTTCGAATCTCGGTCAAGATGAATGACCTGGATAATTTTTTTTCCGGGGGTTTCCCTTATCCTGAAAGATGAATGTCCGGTAACTCTAAGCTCTATGGATCCTGCGCTCATTTATAGCATCGCTTTATTCATTTCATGCATCGTCAGATATAACTTAATGTTGGAGGGCGTAAATTAATACTATATTCTTTTTCATATTAGTCTGAATAACCAATTAATTGTATCTTAGAAAAACGCGACACCAAAAATAAACTTTGGAAACAAGCTTCTAAAATGTTGTAAATTATTTACTGATTTTATATAGAAAGCATTATTCATAACTAAAAAGCAACAACAATTGCGAAAGTACTATGCGAACAAGATGCAAGTCTGAGATATTACTTTCTGTTAAGAAAAACCGGCTTACGCCAAATTTGTTTGGAATTCTGCATAAAATTTTAGATGTGACTTTCATTTAATAGCATTTTAAAGGCTACGTTTATTAGAATGCGTCAATTTCGCGCAGGAAACAAAGCATTAGGTGCGTACCTTTTTAAGTACGTGAAATATGACATTGAAACAATCTTGATATACGCTCTTCGGCTTAGGAAGACAGTAAATCTCGCTCTACATCGGAGTAACAGGCGTTATCATTCGCTTACATTAAGATATCATTCCAGAAAACTAAATAATTCTTCTCTACGAGTACTAAACGTCCTTTCCATGATGATGCCTTAAATACATAGATAACGCAGTATGCGCCATTCTGCGTAGAGTACAATATCTCGTAATATTTTATTTTGGAAGCAGCAGAACCAAAAGTTACAAATGCAGTTGAGGGCGAGCTACCTCCCTCTTTATTTCTCCAAACTATTCCTAAATTCTGACAATAAAATCATATCTTCTGTGGTGAAAAAATTTAAAACATAAGAGATTCAGTAATAGGCAAGTACATCAACTCAATGTCGAAGAAAAATGGAGTTTAACGAAGGAAGTAAAGGGTACAGACATCTTTTTAATCATGTAATATAATTTTGAAGTTTAATGAGTTAAAAGCTTTTGAATATTCCAAACTTTTCAAGCACTGATATGTAATTTGCATTCGAGTTAAGAGAAAATGAAAGCACAAAAGGTACTCTAGTTTGTACTTCCTACGCATTTAAATGTCAGTTCAGCGGAAGGAAAGAAGAAAAGAAGGAAGGCAGTAAGGAAGGAAGGAAATAGACAGGGGAAGGGTATGACGTACTTTTGTCAATCCCGTATGATGAAATCTCTGTTTGAGAAACTTGAATATCATCTGGAAATGTTCAAATTGTTTTTACCACTGGTGAGTTCTGTTGGTCTGGACTATACACTAAAAGTGGAATTTACCATTTTTCCAGAAAACCGGCTTACACGTGTTATGAGTAAAACCACATTTTCTGCTATTGAGTGGGTGAGTTTTATTAATTATTATTATTATTATTATTATTATTATTATTATTATTATTATTATTATTATTATTATTATTATTATTATTATTATTATTATTATTATTATTATTATTATTATTATTATTATTATTATTATTATTATTATTATTATTATTATTATTAAACTCCCATGACCTTGTACTCGATTTATTCTCCTTTCCCTACAAAAACAAAGTTTTCCCGATAAAATGACATATCATTAACTCAATAACAAATACAACTTATACATATTTGTAAACGAATCTTGGTAAATAAAACCTAGAGAAAGATTCCTGTAATTTGTAGCAAGCAAAGCACTTAAGAACATAATGAAGGTCGTTAGAAGCCATGCAAGAGTATAATTCAGTTAATAAATTCTTTTCCCCCCGGAAATAATGTGCACACTGTTAATGATGAATCTCTATTCAAACTAACAAAATATCAATGCTTTTCACATCTTTCAATCCCAGAGATATTTGTTACCACAAATAAAGAGGCAGCATTATGTGCCGCTATTCAATTACGTCTTAAGGGAAAATTTTCCTTAACAAATAACACGCATAAGTGTTTCCATTTCGTCCTTTATGTTATCCAGGATTTGAACATCATTTCACCTATTTCACTCATAATCCGATAGGACTAATCCGGTTAAAAGTACGTTTAAAAAAACGAATTATCTCTATTCTTATATCCAAAAGCCAACGACTAAGAATGTAACTAAAGTATAAGAGAACAACAGTATTATTAATTAAACTTTTTTGTAAAGAACATAGAGCTTATACTAATAAAATGTATCTTGCTCTTCAAATTATTTAATTGGATGTATTTTAATAGTGTGTATTTATGCCAGCCATCAAATTTAAAAAGTATATTTCAATATTTGTGTTATAAAAAACTTTATGATAGCAAACAGGGATTAGCTATTTATATGGACGTTTCTTTCCGAAGCATTATAGTAAAATTACATGATACTTATGATTAAAAATATGTAGTTATGTCTGAAGTTTCACCTCGAATATTCTCAGAGAGGAAAGCTTTAAAATTAAAATATATACACTAAAATACAGATTAGTTAGCTCCGTTAACTGGAGCGGGCTATATCATGCAACAGACCAGTGCATCAAATCAGATATCAGAAGAACACAGGGTACCATTATTTGTCTTATTCAGAATAGGGGAAAACTCGAGAGAGAAAAACCCTCTAGAAGAAACTTGATTAGTCAAGATACAAACTGGACATAACGAATTACAAAGCAGAAAGACTACCCTTTGCCTTCAACGTCTTCCAAGTATATAACCGTAGTACGAAACGCCACAGAATCTGAACAAATACTAAATTGTAAACCAAATACATTTCGTAGCTATTTGCTGTTACCTTTATTTATGTTGGTATGTACCTTGAATAGAAAAATAGTTTTCACAAATCCGTGTTATGTGTACAAGACGTTCTCAACTAATTTAACAAGCTAGTTTTTAGAAGTACTTATTCCTCTCTCTGCTTTATGTAAATCGAGATAAACATTTCTGCCCTCCTCTGTAGCGTAAATGGTAGCGTGCCTGCCTCACGTTCAAGAGGTTCTGGGTTTGAATCTTGGTTAGGGTGAGTTGAGGTTTTAAGATAACGTTTTATCCGCTGTTTTCCCTTGTGCTGAAATATGAATGTCTGGCAACTCTCTAAGCTCTATGCACCCTGGACTCATTTGAGAATCATTTCACTCATTTCATTCGTTGTCAACGGTGGAAGACGTAATAATTAATTAATTAATTAATTAATTAATTAATTAATTAATAATAATAATAATAATAATAATAATAATAATAATAATAATAATAATAATAATAATAATAATAATAATAATAATAATAATAATAATAATAATAATAATAATAAAAATAATAAAAATAATAATAATAATAATAATAATAATAATAATAATAATAATAATAATAATAATAATAATAATAATAATAATAATAATAATAATAATAATAATAATAATAATAATAATAATAATAATAATAATAATAATAATAATAATAATAATAATAATAATAATAATAATAATAATAATAATAATAATAATAATAATAATAATAATAAAAACAATAAAAATAATAATAATAATGAAATTTCTAGGAAATTCCTTGCACACGCAGTGGGGAATTGGCAATGTAGCAGCACTAAGAAACAATGAAATCACTTAAGAGTTGATTAATAATGCGATGGCTTTGAAATGGTTTCCATTACTTGGCTGGGCTACCTCCGCAAATCGAATAACAACTTAGTATTCGAAAAAAATCAACTATTTTTATATTGAAATCACTATAAGGAATATCTTGAATATAATTAACTCCAAACAAAATATATTCCACATAAGCTGCGTTCTTACACATTTTTATGCAGTACGGTTTGTTAGTTATGCAAAATTTATTAAGAAAGAAAAGAACTCTAAAGAATTTCTAGAAAATTCAAGATACATATTTCATTTGTGACGAAAATAACCGAATATGTGGTATTTTAAACAAAATTGTTAGAGCCATTGCTGAAAAAAAGAACACACGTGTTGAAAAATATCCAATGTGAAGGTAGTTGGAATGAGAGGATTTTCTTGAGAACTTTCGTGGTGTATACTTGGTAGACTAACTTAAATTTTTGGTATATAACCGACTTGTGTTTGAGTTCACACACACGCACGCGCGCGCGCGCACGCACACATATTTATATATTTTTCTTGTGTTCAAACGGCCTCAAAACTTAGACTTCTAATGAAATCTCGAAATCGAACTTTTACGCGGAATCCAGTAAGTTCCTTACCTATATATATGGTAGAAAATAATAATTAACTTTTTAACGAAGGAATATACAATTAGAAAAAGCTTGCTACGCCCTTTCTTAAGCATTAAGCGCAAATAACCACACTACGTGCTGGCATTTTAAAGCTGTGGAGAACAGCGAACAAAATGTTTTTGCTATGTTTCATTAATGTGATAGGGAGAAATTATGAAGATCCATTTCCTTCAACGCTAAAGGCACTGGGTTTGACTACAACAAAATGACTTATCGAAGACAAAAGATCTCGAACTGCTTGCAGTACTTCCATTGCTATATAATAATGTGGGTAAGATGGGCATTGTAGGAGCATTATAACAAGCTGACTGCAACTTTAAGACCTTTCAACGCAACTTTAATGACGGAAGTATTTAATTAATGGTGGCACTTTTAGTTGGTTTTCAAGAATAAATAATGAGGACTTTTAAGATGAGAAAGATACTTAAAGCACCAAATTCCTAGTCAAGCAAAAACCTGTAAAGTGTTGTTACAATTCTATAAGAGCAACGTTTCGACAAAACATACTGAAGGGCAAGGTGAATTCTATGGGGTGAAAAGGAAACAAGGGAAATGGAACAGAAATATAATTACTTCTGCTGAATGTTGAAGAGCGAAGCTTCAGGTAAAGGATCTGTAAGAAAGCACAGAAAGAAAAGATGGATGGATTCATAACTTTTGGATTTTTATAGTCACAATGAAAAAGAAAGAAGCTTTCAAGTGATCGTTTAGACATGTTTCCGTTTTGTCTTTAAGAAGCTGTAGAAAATCCACAAGTAACAAACAATAGCTAGTTTCATTTTTAAATCAGCATATTTATTTTAGTGCAACTTGGAGAACAATTTTAAAACATATAAATTCTGTTTCTTTGATGACAATTATTTTTAGAAACTATAATGATGTATTAAAAAGTATAATCGGTGCTTTTGTGTATCTTCTGTACGATAACTACATTTTATTTTTGAAAACGCGTAGGTAACTGACATTCTGGCTGTTAGACAAATTAACAGTTATTAAAACGACGTTTTTTTTTTTAAAAAAAAAGTTCTGTATGAGCTTTTGGGCCAAATTTAACAGGATGTTTTAAAATTTCGAAGTGAACAAAAGAACGAAAGAGAAACATCGCCATTTAGTTGGCTTTTCCGCTTTGTGAGGCTGATAATCTACACTAAAACATGAATATATTGTTTATGATGAGGTAGTGGGCTACACATTTTGCACATGAGATATTTAGCAAAGTATCCATAAAGATCACAATATCTTAAAACTGATTAAGCACTAAGTGGTGCTTATTTTTATAGAAATGGTAAGTGGTGCTTATTTTTACAGAAATGGTTTCTGTTGGCTAGTTAGTGCCAAAATGCGAATCAAATTCAACAGCATAATTTCTGTCCTCGCCTTGAGGTTCTCCTCCAATACATTTTTCTATATTCTAATTGCAACCTCTTAACGACTTTTAATTTAAGTTTAATTGAGTAATGTTTTAAAAAGAACAGCATGTATTAAATATATCTCACTTCTGGGTAATGAACATTACAGTTTAAAGTTTATAGACTTTTACGCGAATCAGCAACATTCTGTTGTTCGATATGCTTTTATTAAACCTTATTTTACTTTCCTAGAAAATATATTATCTAAACTTTTAAACAAACGTTTCCGAAGTGTTTTTTTTTTTTTCCCAGATGCTGCTTTTCCATTTTATAAGTTTAATTTTATATAGATGTCTCTGATAAGTTCAAAAGGAAAAAAAGAACAAACTATTTGTTTTAATCTAGTCACCAGAAATGTTACTAAAGCAGAAACCACAGTTTAGAAAGGAAGAAAAATTAAGAGATAAGAAAGGGAAAATTGCATTTTAAAGAGCACGTATACAGACATTTACCCAATTACGTGATAGGATAGTAAAGTACCGGAAGCAAAAGGAGTAACACGTAATTGAAAATAATATGGACATAAACAAAAAATTTGACTTTTCTCCTCCTTCTCATCCTCCTACCCCTCCTTCTCATTATCCTACCCCTCCTCCTCCTCCTCGTTTTATTCTTCAAATTTCGGTGGAATTTCATCTGTGAGGATTTTAAATATGGTAACAGATTTTTAGAATTTTTTAAAATAAGTTCCTTTTTTGAAACTTTAACTGGATAATACAAGTCAGGATATTTCAAATGTACAACAATATATACATATCAGCGTTTGATTCCTGAAACAGAAATACTATTTGTTTGTTTCTATAACCATTGAAGACAGTGTTTTCTGGTTGTTTCTAAAGAAGAATATTTACATGTTTTTATGCGAATATGATCACCGATCGAAGGTAAAAATAATACTTAGCTCTTTATGTATTGTGTAAGTGATGCTGAGGATTTGCCAGAAGAAACTGTTACGGATGCCGATCTAGCAATGCGAAATCTCCTCCTATGTACTTAATAACAGATATAGATAATAGAATGCTGAAAGGTGTAAAGTATAAATATCATTTTTGAGAATCCATTTTAATAACATCTTCATTGCAATTAGTATTAAGATTAGTTTTCAAGTCGAAGAAGTTCGCACAGGTAGACAGACAATAATGGTTTACAATGTTTCCGAAAATAATGACAATATTGACAATCCTAACTCAGAAGATTTTAGGAATCCGATTTAGTGTAGTCAAAGACAAATTAGTACAATTCGAAGTTGAAGACTTTCACTAGGAGTAGCTTGAAGGGCACATGCCAGACATGTTTGTAATAGAGTAGTGGTGGTGGTAGGTTGATTGGAGGTTTCAGGTAAGTTCAACTTATTGAAATGACAACGTGTGGTAGTCAAAACCAAGAGTCAGAAGCCTACTTGCTGTTTCAACATTAACCTAATATCATTTCAAAACGGTACTTGTCGTTGGCTAAGCTTTATTTTTTCAGAATTAAGAAATAAAATACCCATCTTTCAGAAAACACGTCCTCTTTAGTTTATTAAGGAGCACTTCTTCGCCTTGTGATATCCGTTCATCTGTCAAGATGTACATAGATAGCATTCTACACATAAAATGTGAAATAGAAGTATTTATACTTTAAAATGCTTTTGAAGTGGGTCACAGAATTAAGATTACTCACATTGAGACACTTGAAACTCGCCATTACTTGGCAAAGCGTTGTACACATGGAACTGAATTGTTATATGCGGTTGAAAAAACATTTGCCGGTACAGCTGAAATGGACATAAAATTAAGGGCAGTTAATACAAAGGGCCTCTCGGCAATCTAACTTTCTATGAATATCCATACAATGAGTAAATGAACGTAACTAATATTAAGTCTTGGACACATTTAGTTCCATCCTCTAAAAACAGCTGTTGTTGTTAGGAGTTGGTGGAGAAAACCGTCATTCAGAACTGATTGTGTTTTATTTTCACCAAAAGTAGGATATCTATGGCAATATCTATGATCCGGAATGAGATATGCAGATAGGAAGGCATAAATAATCATATGTAGAACAGCTTTAAGCTTCTAAGACACGAGAAGCAATGGAGCTGCCAACTGTCCCATAGAAGGGAAAAAAAAACTGACGTACTTTATTATTAACGTACTAATATGTGTAATAATAAAAAAATAAGTTAGTACAGTTTTTGCAGATGGAAGAAAAACGTTAAACGATTTTGAAGGCAATGGTTTCATTTATCAGATATTCAAAGATAAAATCTGAATGTTTTGAAGGTGATAGTTTCATTCATCAAGACTATACATTGTCCTTCAACAATTTAAAGTTGTGTATAAATTACAGAATAAGTGTAAAAATGGAAAAGTGGAAAACGCGATTTGTGTGCTTTCATTGTTAGTTGAATCGAATTTAACGGAATGCAGAAACGGAATGCTTGGAGTTCGATAATATGTAATGTTACAATTGCTGTTGAAGATTCATCCTCCGGCCATACCTGAGGCTGCCTAGAACATCTTCCTTCAGAGATGACGTTATTAGAGATAATAAGCATTAGTAGGGACCAAATTACTGATCGGATCGAGTAACTTACCTAGGCATGTCTACTCCAAGAACATCACACAACACTGTACATGCACTGAACACTTGTCACCACACGCAGAACTACCGCCGTCACACCTAGAGCTCGCTCCTCCAACGTACTGTGCATTTCCACGGCAGAGCGTCGGGACGGTGGTGATGCTGGCGTCGCGCATGCGTGCCTTGACACCTTCATCCGCGCAACACCGACATAACCCTCCCCTCGCACAACTTCTCCCCTTGCCGGAGGTCAGGGACGGTTCGTTGGTCGTCCCTTCGCTCACTGCCCTTATTTTCCGATCCTTGAGTCCTTAAAATCTAAATATAATAAAAAAATAAGGAAAGAAAGAGAAAGAAGTTATCTATACAACCTAATTTTCGCGTTCCAAAATTATAATTTGCAAGGTTATTTAAATGCTTTTTCTGTAAATTCACTGCTGTAATGAAAACATTCCACACAATACTTTTTGAAAATATTAACCTAAAAATTCAGATATTACCGTAGCAAACGAGTTTAAAAATGATCTATATTATTCCATTTTTATCAACGTATTATACGAACAATATTATTACTTTTCATATGCTCGGGAATGGTTAATTTTTCAAAACTTAATAATTAATGTCTCAAAACTGGAAAAGTTATTTTATAAAGAATTATGCAGTCATTTTCTTTAATGTAATTTTGAGAGGCAACACATTATTTAAATAAGTAGCGAAAGGTTCCATTTTTAACATGGGAACATAATGAAAAAGAGTTCGCGAGACACCATTTAAAATTCGACGTGCTTATATATATATATAGTCTTGCGGCTATCCAATTATAGTTTTCGTTAATTGGCAGTTTAAATATTCAAAATGGATAAAACGATTTGTTTTCTTAATTTTTTTTTTTAAACATTTTGAAACATTTTGGTCAAATTTACTTGAAGTCGTATATGGCACAAAAGGAATGTTGTGATGACAACTAGATCAAGATTTACCTGGAGATACATAATTTCAAACGAATGATGTGAACATTAGTTATTAGATTCTAAATTAAATTAACGTCTGTGTGCTCCCATGACAATCACTTTGCTACTACTTTCAACTTCCAACAAGGGGTATCGGATAGTAAGCCAGAAATTGCGTGACGTTATATTCAAATGAGAACAGAGTCTATTGAGCAGTGTCAGCTAGCTGAATGATCGGTAACATCAAAGAGAAAATCTCTTCTAGCTCCCGGCTCAAAGAGAGCAACCAGCTCAGGAAGAAGAGTAGATCAGGCCGAAACAAGAATATAGACGAAGTGCCCGATAAAAAGTGGGAGTGCATCCGGTACTTTGTACACCAGTAGCTGTAAGGCACAAAAACTTCCCTTCTCTCCACAGCGACCATCAACAAATCATTGAAATCAGTGTTACGCCACACGTAACTGAATTGACAGATCCTGGGTTAGTCGGCTGACATTTTTTTTATTAGTATAAGAGGAAACGCAACAAAGAAACCCTGTTCTGATAGTCATTTTAAGAGATTCCAACTCGTCTTCTCCATAATATTAGTTAGACGTGCTATCCTCAAATCTTGGAGGATTAATCACACCATAGTTAAAGGGACGAAATGTTCAGCAAATGTGTCCAAAATATGGCAAACTAAAATTAATATAAAAATATCTTCGTTTGTAGTATCATCGTTTATTTTACTGGTAATATCAGTGTACTTTTACGCCATCTGATGAGACAATGCAAGCTTAAGAAGAAAAGGAAAAAGGGAGGGAAGATTTGTTTTAAATTCTGCAAAACAGGAGCGTAGACTTTTAACCAAAGACACCAACATCTATGATTAGGGGAGGTTATCAATATTGTAGCTGTGGATTATACCAATTTACCAGAAATTCGTAGCAGGGTCACTCCACAGTATATCTGAGTGATGACTCCGATCTAATACAAAGTAGGATGATCAATATATGGGGTTTTCAAGTTTTTACTTATACACAATGGGAAGACAAGTGGATTTCTGTTCCTTATATAAAGCCACATACACAGTATGTTATTTCTCATTCATTTTTATATCAAAGATAACTGTACAAATCTTTACAAATTTTCTTATAATGGTTGTTTCCTGAATTAAAAAAAATGCTACCATGTAGGATGTGGGATATTCCTAATTGTGACCCACCCCATGTGCCTCCATGTTTATTGCTAACAATGACTAACATAGCATCAACTTCGGATATGTATAAATGTGTGTACTCCTTCTCTCTCTCTCTCTCTCTCTCTCTCTCTCTCTCTCTCTCTCTCTCTCTCTCTCTCTCTCTCTCTCTCTCTCTCTCTCTCTCTCTCTCTCTCTCTCTCACACACACACACACACACACACACACATGCGCGCGAGTACACATAATAAATCGGAGTAGAATGCTTCAATGTGGCGAAATGCAAAATAAGTAATTTTATGAAGATTAGTTTAAAGAATTTAAATCCACACATCAAATGATCGCTACAACGAATCTAGTAAGGAAAAAAAAAAACAATTAAATAAATGTAACATATCCAAATATAATAGAAGGTGTCTTAATGGCATAAGATAACAAGAAATGCCCGCCTCGGTAGCGTGGTGGTAGCATGTCTGCCTCACGTTCAAGAGGTCCCAAGTTCGAATCTCGGTAAGGGTGAGTTGCCTGGATAAGGGTTTTCCCTTATCCTGAAAGACGAATGTCGGGTAACTCTACGCTCAATGGACCCTGGGTTCATTTGGGCACCATTTCACCCATTCCATTCATCGTCCGATATGACAACGTTGGAGGACATAAATTAAAACAAAAATAACAAGAAATAATTGGCGGAAACATTTATCACAATACCTTACAGTACAAAAATGATACACTAGAGTAATTTAATATTTACACCTGAGTTAGTATTTAAGTTAGCCATAAAACGTCAATATCAATACCGCTTTCTATTCAGCTTCCATTGCTATTAGCTCATATATCTGAAAAATTTGGAACTTCTCCACATTTGGGGAAAATCTATATAAAAGACCTCAGTAAATATTGAACAACGTATTTATTACAAGTATTCTTAAAACAAAGCAAGTGATACCAGAAATGTACACGTTCGCACAACAAAACGCTAACTAAATTAATATTTACCACAGCAGACAGTTTGGGCCACATGTAGCTCGTTTGTGGACCATTTGGATTTATTTAACCCTCTTGTATGCAGCAATGTCAATATAGGAACCTTATTATTTATTATATATGTAGCGTAACTCAAAATTAAAATTATGGAAATATTTCCGATTTCGAATGCCTGTTACTTTTTGATACCAGCATTCATAAGGTTTGTTTCAAATTAAACCATATGTTTTCAACGATGTTATTTACATTTTCCTAGCTTGGGAAGCGATCCAGTTTTTGTAGTTTTTCTGTACGCATAGAACCCCAATTGAGCTTCACAATGAGAGGGTCATTATGTTGCTTGGGGAAATAAATTCTAGGTATAAGTGGGAGGGTTCTTTCTGCCTCAATACATATAATTTTCGATGATAACATTTTAGTACTTTTCATGCTATTGTATGTTTTGTGATCATCACTGTTCGTGACACATAAAATTAGTGCAGCATCTGGATTTCAAAAGGTAAAATTTATTCTATGTCAGTAACTATTTTTAGTTTAATCTTTATCATATGTTTTCCTGTTGGTTTGAATATCCTTGTACCTGGGAGTGCACGTAAATGTGCTTTTCTTTATTTAGAATTGACAGAAATTCATCACTTGTGTTCAACACCAGCCCTGGGTGACCCATTCACTTAGTAATTTAAATTTAAGTCCAACACATATGAGGATTATTCAGTGACAAAGTTCAAGCCTAAATGAATGGCGAAAGGGAAGGAATACGAACATGTTATACCTGAGTAGCTGGAAGGCATGCTTCGTAACGAAGGTCCACAACAGTGTCTCGTACTGGTCTGATGTGAAACATTACCTTATGATAAGACTACAGTTTTAAATTCAAACGGGAAAGAAAAAGGAGATAAACAGCTTGAATGATAGAAACAAGAAAGTAGTGGGAGCGAGATGTGGTAGATGGATGTAATGTTTCCTTACAAAATAAACCAGTATTAACAGATTCCGAGCATTCCATTGTGCACTACTTTGTTTCCTAACATCCCAAGCTAGGGTCATAATATAATATAATGAGCTACTTTTTAAACATTTGATTGCCGTACAGTGTAGTTTTTATGTTCCTTGTAGTTACATTATATACAAAGCGTTTCAAAAATTACTTATTATGGCAAGCAAAAAAGTACACAGACAGATTATCTGTAAAGTCTACATAAAATAAATTATAGACAGTAATTATAATTCCCATAGAGGAACTATACTAACATAGCATAATTAGTCTGAACCGTCGAAAAGCAATGCATTCGCAGATAGGGATGATTCCTTACTTTGGATAAAAGATAATACTTCCATGACAATTTGTATTTGGTTGTTATGCTTACGTTCTAAATAGTATCAGCTACATCATATCCATGTCTTGATATGAATCTGAAATATCCACTTTAGTCTTACAGCTTATTCACAAAACACATTTAAAATGGCAGCTTGAGAATGTATCTATTGTTGCGGAATCATAAATTTCCGGGAGCAGATATTGGTTTAAGCTTGTTACATATCGCCACTATCGATTTCGCAGTTGTACATTTATTGCCGCATTACCTTCTCTGTCGGTAAAAGAGATAAAACACAAAGTGACAGATGGCTTTACATTCCGACGCGTAATAGAGATTCTAATCTGAAACGGATCATCAGAAAACATTGATTTCTTCGATTATCAATACTGATATTATTTACCACGCAGCATGTAAAAATAACTAGGAAATCGCTAATGATAAATAACATGCCTTATGACGATAAATAAACTCCTCGTTTCCGTAAATTAGATATCTTAATTCCAAATATGATTTATAAATATTGATGTAAGTAGAGTGAGAAGTGCTGTGATTTATCTAAATGTAGGTGCACTAAATACGGTAAACATGCAAATTTTGGACTAGAATCATGTGATAGATGAACTTAAAATATCAGTTTACATTACTCTGTATTAAGACTTAAAGAGAGAACATGTATATGTATTTTTGTGCATATATGCAGAATAATCTTTAAAAAAGGAAGGGAAAAAGACAGAAAAAATAACTTTTGATAATTACGACATTTGTTTATTGTTTCTGACGTTAAGGATTATAAAATATTTTCTAATTTAAATTAAAAAAGAAATAGTAAAGAGGATTTACAATGCCTAGGTACCTGAATAGGAAAATACTGAGCAATATTTTACCAAAAAGGTCTTTGTTCGTTGCGATTTCTACAGAGTGGAAAACAATAGTTCTTACTCAACAGAAGACGCTTGTAGTATAAGACAAATGCCACCGATAATTCATTCTAAACAATAATTCAACTGGCTTGAAACCCAGTATACAAAATGTTTGCCGACACTTTAATTGAAGTTACTGTCAAGAGTACTAGAATTTTTCTCTCAAGGAATTTGCACGTAGTATTTGCCTGTTCGTTGAACAAGGATGTATATTGTATATGCCGTTCACGAACTCACCCGTACGTATAAGCACTAGTTTGTATAATGTTTAAACATTAATTTATTATTTTTAATCGCTTATACACAAGCCAGTAAGTTGCTCTTTTATAGCAGTCTTTTAAACTCTTATATGTTTTGAATGGAGAAGAATTCTTTGAGATTCTAAAATATATGACGTAGTGAATTTACAACATGTTCTTAAGTACAAATAACTAATTCTAGACTATTATACACCTATAATTTTGCTCTTACTTTGTAATTTGTAATTGTCAATATTTTCTGCATAAAAGCTAGGACTCTCGAAGGGAAATAGTTTATCGTTCGCCTTTGCTAGCAAATAATTAAAGTCTAGATTATTTTTCACTAAAGTCTAGATTATTTTTCACGGTGAAAACTGCACTACCGTAACCGGGATTTGAACCACGGATCTCCCGGTCCCCATCTGGTTGCTCTAACCTCTGAAATACAGTGCTAACGTACACTGAATGTTTGTGTCTGACTCCACCATTTCAAACTTTGCCCTACACACGGGTAGCGTGAAAGAACAATTAATTAACATTAATTAATTGACCAACTAATGGTCTGAACTATAAAGACGTGGACAAAGTCGCCATTACGGTAGTTGTCTCATATGTATTGTCACCGATCGCACTGTTGTGTTGCAGCTGCCGCAAAGCCAGAGCAGTGCGCGTGGGCAGGAAAGAAAGAGACAGATAGTGGCACGCAGAGCTGGACGCTTGACAAGAGAGAGAAAGAAACGGAGATAGAAAGAGACAGACACGCCTGGAATTCTCCGCTTTTCTGATGCCACCGCGATTGCTATCGAATGATCTACCGCATTCTAGAAACAATGACTGGGAGGTATAAGCGGTAAAGTGTGAGAAGAGTCAGATGAGTTGCAGTTGTCTTGTAATTGTGAGAGTTGTATAATGGTTATTGCGACAGTGAACATTTGAACTGTACCGCAGTGATTTCTTTCGTTTGTTTACGTGCAATGAAGCCTTGAGTCGACCTTGAAGACTGATGTTTCTCAGTGCCGCGTTTTTGCTGCTGCAAGGGTTGTACAAAGCTTCTGTTTACTGCAATAAAGAGTGTTTTAAATTTCTGCCAACAAAACTTTTAATACTGTGAACCCAAGAAGTCACAATTTATGAGAGCAGCTAGAGATTTGCCGGGAAAATGTGAGTCAGTTAGAGAATTTAATGTCGTGTTGGCACGTTGCTATGGTAGCTCAGTGGTGGAGATTCCTGATACAAATTCCGCCTATGGCATTGAAATTTTCAGTCTGACTCCATCTTTTCAATAAAAGTCAATGTGTACAAATTATAGCTCTTTGAAGATAAACGCATAACTCTTATCAGATTTTACTCTAAGATCATTTAAAGAGCAGGGTTTTGATTTTTACTACACATTCAGGCATTGCAGTTCACGGTGAGACATCAACTGCATTGTGTGATGCTAGAGCAGAGCCTGTAAACTAAATGACGTGACATCTAATGAGGTGACAGACCTACCAAACGACCATTGCATCTCGACCCTGTATCCCTTTATTCACATAAGGGTAGTTAGCTGGACATTTGCCCTCAAAGTTCTCCTAGGCTGACCGTAAATCACACAGCAGAACCAGAGTGTCATCACATCGCAGCAATAACGTTATAACAGCATTGTGGGGACGGTGGTATGCTTTACATGGTGTTTAAACGTCTTTCATATTAGATGAATACTTTGATATTGATGATAACCAGACTAGGAATTCTTAAGCAATTGGTTTTACGTTATGAACACCCAAAAGATTGTCACTAAAAAGAACGAGCTCAAGGGTCACTGATAGCACATAAAAATCATTTTGTGTGCTGTCCGCAAACGCAAAGGCGTTCGACGTAGTTTTCCTTCCACTTTTACTTTAATGCTCGGAAATTCCTATGCCCGATTATTATGTATAATACTTAAAGCGATACATACGAAACAGGTTTGTTGGGAGAAAACAACATTATTATAGAAAAGAATAGCGGCACGCCTCGGTAGCGCGTCTACCTCACGTTCAAGATGTCCGGAATTCGAATCTCGGTCAGGGTAAGTTACCTGGATAAGGTTCTTCTGGGGTTTTCCCTTATCCTGAAAGACGAGTACCGGGTAAATCTAAGCTCTATGGACCCTGGGCTCATTTGAGCATCATTTCACCCCTGCCATTCATCGTCCGATACGACAACGTTGGAGGACTTAAATTACAAAAAAAAAAGAAGAAGAATAGAGTGTAATTTATCAGTATGATAAACTTTATGGAAAGAGTAAGGTATACGCAGTTTGATAAGCACACAGCATAGCATGTGAACGTTAAAATACAGGATAAGGAAGGTTATTATTATCCGAATGACATATGAGGGCTGTTGAATAAAGAATGATCACAATTTTCTTTTGACAACGTAACTTTACTCATCCTCATAATTTTGATAGTCCTTCTAGAACTAGTCTTCCCTGAATGCGATGCACTTGTCCCAGCGTTTCTGCCAGTCTTCAAAAACATGCTGGAAACCATTCTTTTAGAGATCATTCAAAATCGCTTCGGCAGCCTTCACCACTGCTTCTGATGATGGATAATGCCTCCCACGACGGCGTTTCTTCAAGTTTGGGAACAGAAAAAAGTCACATGGGGCTAAATCCGGACTATAGGGAGGGTGAGTCATGTACCTCACGTTGATTTTTGCAAGATATTCAGCAACAACATTGGCAATATGCGGCCGCGCATTATCGTAGTGCAGCATCCAGCCTGCTTCACGGAAATGTGGTCTTTTACACCTGATATGGACTTGCAATGTTTTCAGGAAATCCCTGTAGTATTTTCCAGTTACTGATGTGTGTGCAGGTACAACATGCTGATAAACCATCCCGTGAATATCAAAGAATGGGATGACCATAACTTTCCCAGCAGAAGCAACCACTTTTGCTTTTTGGGGGGTTCGTGATGAGGGAGATTTCCACGCTGAGCTTTGCTCTTTGCTCTCAGGATCAAAATGATGTAGCCAAGTTTCATCATCAGTGATTACATCAACTTTAACTGCATGCAGACATGCATGCGAATTTCCTTTTGTTCGGGAATCAACAGTCTTTGAACCCATCGTGCACAAACACGTTTCATGTGTAATGTTTCCGTCACAAACGTGTGGGTGGCACCCAATGAAATGTTCAGTACTTCAGAAAGTTATCTTAAGGTAATTCGTCGATTCTCTCTCACAATGGCACCCGCAGTGTTCATGTTTTCTTCTGTAAGAGCAGTAATTGGAGCACCGGGTCCACCTTCCTTTGAAATTGATTGCCTCCCTCTTTAAACACTTTAAACCACCTTCGAGCTGTGCTGTAGGGAACAACAGACTCTCCATAGGCCTCCTGTAACATTGTATAGGCCTCAACGGAAATTTTGTTGAGAGGAAAGCAGAATTTCAAAGCCGCATATTGTTCCTCGCGTGTTACCTCCATTGCAGCGGTAGACGATACTCAACATGTCTGAACTTGCCTGATTCTCACAGGTGGGAACCAGGAGTACCAACAATGAAACTACTACGGCGTGGTTGTTTCACATTAAGCTAACAGAATATAATAAGATTGAATTTCAGTGCAAAAAATTATGACCGTAAAAAATTATGATCATTCTTTATTGAAGAGCCCTCGTAACTGTAGCAAAAATGGTGTTATACGAGAGTCATTCAAGTCAAACTGGGACATTTCTTTTTTCAGGTTTAAATGGACACCTAGGCTGAAGGTTTTTTATGCAGTACATAGTGGCACCTGTGTCGTTTTACTGGTAGACGGCACTCATTTCCCGTGCTTCTGGAGAGGCCGTTATTCAAGATGAACCTCCATATGGAACAACGTATTGTGATGAAGTTTTTAGTGAACGAGGGCATAAAACCTGCTGAAGGATTGACGTTTTTAGAGAAATGAAGGGCCGCTATGAAACTGAAGACAAGGATTTTCTGAATCGCAACATCACATGTGACGAAACATGGGTTCACCATTTCAGCCTAGAAACCAAAAGAGCATCGATGCAGAGGAAGCACACGTACTCACCACCTCCCAAGAAATATCGAACAGTTGCGTCAGCTGGTAAAGTGATAACAAGTGTATTCTGGGATAAATAGGGCATTATTCAGGCTGTTTTTTACCCCATGTTGTCCCTATTAGCAGCATTACTGTCGTATTCTGCATGATTCGCAAAAGAGTTCACCGAAGAAACCCGGGTTTAATCACAAAGGGTGTTTTCTTTTTGCAAGACAATGAATGACCACATAGGCTGAAAGCACATTCCAAACAATCATAGAACTCGGCTGGGCCACACTCTCCCCTTAGTCCTGACCTAGCGCCAAGTGATTTCTACGTGTTTGGGCCCCTGATGGAATTCCTTGGAGTAAAACAGTTCAACAGTGATAATGAAGTGAAGCATTTCGTCGGAATGCTAAATCTTACTATGCCGAAGCATTTCAGGCGTTAGTCAAACACTGGGATAAGTGTATAATTGTAGCTGGAGATTACGTGGAAAAATAAATCCACTTACCACACTTTGAAATTTGTTCTTCTATTTGTTTTTGAACAAAGTTCCGGATTGACATGAACGATCCTCGTATTTATATTTTGTTGCAAATGTATTTATGTATTATGCATTTTATTTTAACCTACCGTTAAACTTAAATGCTATGCGCGAAGGAAGTTTTGGGGTTTTACAACAGGATAGAACACGATGTTAACGACAGCTGATGAAGCAGGAACCACTTGAACGGCTGTCACAGGTGTCCATAAATAGCGTATAACAACACCAATAATATCTTAAAGTTTTCAAACAATTAAAAGTCATCTTAAGCTAGGTGTAGAAATACACAGCCATTGCCTTCCCCGACAACCACCTAACTCTAGCTAAGGTGCCCTGAGAACGTACAATGAGCGTGTAGACATTTAACAAGTGTAGCACGAATGTAGAAAGTATACTAGAAACAAACGTATAAGCAGCTTTTATTTAACTGATGAATTTATACCTTGGCTATAACCTCAATGGTCTTAATGCGGTCTACTAACTTAAAAACATTGCTTGTGGCTCTTGTATATTAGATCACACTGAAACTCATACTTCCAAACTGTAGCGGATAGGGAATAATCACGGCTAGAGAAAAATTTCCACTCTCCAGCCGAGAATCCAAAATGGGATCCTTTGGACAGCAGGAAGGCGCTCTACCAACTGAACTGTGAGGCCATGCCAGGCCAGGTCAGCTGCAACATAATTAAACGGACTGCTTCCTCGAGTTCATTCGACTAAACAGAGCCTTCGTGTGGCTGCGTGGAGGCTTTAAAGGGTAGCAATGTCTGTCAGTAGAGCCACATACTCATAGTTCCTTGAAATTCCAGGTCAGATATTTGTCATTCAAAATATAAATCTACAGGCGGTTCAATAGGGCGATTATTAACATCATCTAAGAAGCAATTCTAGAAATTATCCTGTATTTGCAATTCTAAACCAGAGTTATCTTATGGGGTTTCCATTCAAAAATATGAAATTGCTGATCCTCCTGGAAGACTTCTCAGACATGTTTGGGCTTTGTTACAGCTTTTTGGCAAAGATTCTACGAGCTTATTCTTTTCCTCTGTAAGAACGCATGTTATAATTACGATTTCTTATCAACAATAGATCCCGTTTTCACGTATTCACAAGATCACAGTTTCTCTGTGTGGTACACAAACAGCACGGAATCTCTCTTTAAATCAGCTTATCACTTGCTTCAAAAGTTTGTCACATAAGAATCATACATGAAGTTATATGTACAAAACCTTATTGTCGTTATGAATTACGACTATAATGCATTATAACTCTGAAAGAAGTGGATCCACAACTTATGAAACACCTCTGTACAGCACAGGCTTAGTATCATATGATTAACCGACACACCGACACTCCGACACACCGACACACCGACACACACACACACACACACACACACACACACACACACACACACACACACACACAGAGAGAGAGAGAGAGAGAGAGAGAGAGAGAGAGAGAGAGAGAGAGAGAGAGAGAGAGAGAGAGAGAGAGAGAGAGAGAGAGAGAAGGGGGGTAGAAGACAATCCGATAGAAACAGTTCAGAGATGGCCAGCTACGCATCGAAACAAAGGCTCTGGACAATGATGGCCCGTATACGTTTATACGCTATAAAAAGCCTAGGAAACAGACAAGAGCCTGGTGTCATATAAATAGGTTAAATCCCAAGTAATTTTGTATAGTGTCAAGAGCTCTGAAAGCGACTGCCGTATCATTACATTAACTGGTATGCAAAAGAACGGAAAGAAATTTGGAAACACGGTGGCGCTGATACGATCTTAGCAATTGAGGGCGTCCTTAACAAAGAAAAATATTTACTTTGTTACTAATGACCAATATGCTGTCTTATATCTGAGTGTAAAGCTGCAGTTGGGACATTCTACTCAGGATTAAGAAATACTTGGACAACCACACTTAAAACGATAAATGTGCGACCCTTAACTACGGAAACAACACTGTAAGTTGTAGGCAGTTGCTCGTGCTTCAATATCAGTTCAAGTTGTTTTGATTATGTTCTTAAGATGTACCTCTTAATTAGACAGATAGATGGGTCTACGGCGTAACTACATAGGCTAAAGTAGGCCTTTATGCTTCAAACGTAACTCCTGAGAGAAAATGATGAATGGAAGGCCCTAATAGCACCCACAACAGATCCAGAACACGATGTGCATTAGTAAGCATGGAGTCTGTAACGATTTCAGCAGCTCACCAATTCTGACGCCGGCTAACTCTGCCACAAACATAGGATCACCAGTATAGATTATAGACCAAATACTTCCAGGAATAAAGAGGGACTCCCAGCAGTCCAGCCAAGCATCATAAGGAACCTTTCCATAATACAAATTCACCTTCCAGCGGTTACACACCAGTCGCTTATTCTTGTCCACCAATCCTGAACTAGATGAGCTAAAACAAATGAAAGGACATGATAGACACGAATTCGTGATATAGGGGCAAGCCGCCCCAGTATGTCTGTATCGACCCGGGAAACTTACAGTAATTCCTACCATATGACTTGGTGGGTCGTTGAGAATCAAACTTCGGACTTGGCGATTGCGAGTGTCACACGTTACGCGGAACCACATCTGTTCCTTAGCGGTGTGGGTTGTGGCCGCCAAATCAAAGAACTTACAAACTAAGTGGACTGTATGAAGAGGAATTAGTGATTGGCAGAAAAACGGGTAGATATGGTATTGTGATGACATTTATTTACTGCTCTCAAAGCTACTACACTTTCATGCTTTTATCATTTACTTAAACACTTTTTATATACTACATATGAATAATGTAGGCTGAGTTTATTCAAAACGTACACACCGAAACAAATTACAATAAAATATTTGCAGCCCGCCGCGCACGTGATGCTTACTGTTGCTGGCCCTCCTACACTCAACACTCGCTGAACAGGTCGTCTACGCCGAACACGATGTGACCGACTGTCACTAAACAATATCGCTTGTACTCTTCCCTATAATAGCTGTCCGTATGCTTACAACTTCATCCATTTGCATGGTTTCCTTCACTGAGCATAAGAAGAAACGTTAATATATCTTCACTGATTATTCCGATTCTTATGTGGAAATAACATTTTTTAATAACGAGAAATCTTCTCTCGTATATTTTGTGTTATGTACTAAGGTGCATATGTCATTGCCAATGGAGGAGCCATTAAGCATATGAGCTATATAATTTACATTACACCTAACAGTATGAAACACGCATTGTTACGGTTTGGGTATCTATTTCTAAATTCTGATACTGATAAGTTGTAGGCATCTCAAGAACCAGGCTGGTAGTTTTGTTATGACAATATAGGCACAATGCCAGAACAAAATACTCTAAATACATGTTCTAGTAGCTTGAATCGGCGAAAAAAGGTGCATTATTATTATTATTATTATTATTATTATTATTATTATTATTATTATTATTATTATTATTATTATTATTATTATTATTATTATTATTATTATTATTATTATTATTATTATTATTATTATTATTATTATTATTATTATTATTATTATTATTATTATTATTATTATTATTATTATTATTATTATTATTATTATTATTATTATTATTATTATTATTATTATTATTATAAGTGAAAAGAGCCCAAATAGTGAGTGATTTACTTGTTTCTTTATCCATGGAAATAGAAGCATATTCTAATGAAAGTAATACTTCTTTAATATAACAAGGAAATAAACTTGTAATACTAATTTAAGTAACTGTATTTTTGTTTCTTGAAGCGTATAATTTTTAAGAATATGTAAACTACTTTTGTTATTTTGCCGGAGTTGGATTTCTTGATGGTCAAAAATATTCCAAATATTAGGAGAATTCACACATACATTTTTAATTATAAAAATCTTATGTTTAGATGTGTTTCCCAGCTGGATTTTGTAATTAGCTATATATAGCAAGGATAAAAAGAATACAGTTGCGACAATATAAATGATCTAAACATGAAACAATTAAGGTCTTTAAAACTATTTACTTAAGCTACTTGCTATGAAATAGAGGTGACTATGTGTAGAGATTTGCATATATATATATATATATATATATATATATATATATATATATATATGTTATAAAGTACAATAAATATACATATTGATGAATCCATTTATTGCATATAAACATACAGAGGTGGTCAAATTATTAGACTAAAGCTCTGAAAACTTTATTTATTTAACATTAATACATGAGCTCTCACATACGTATATATGACATAGAAACTTGCATCAATAATTTGTATGCATTCCTTTGTTGGAAATTAACATTTTTATGCGGTTAGGCATGCCCCCAAGCAATGTTTTACACTTATTTGTAATATCTGCATCATGGTGCCAGATATTTATAAGTATCGATAAGTTGGGTTTTAGTTGTACTGTGGGTTTTCTTGATTTACTTCTTCACAATGGACCATAAATTCTCGATCGGGTTCATATCAGAACTATTTTCTGGCTGTGGAAGCACTAAAAGATCAAAATCACGTAAATATTGTGTTATTTTCTTGGCTTTGTGACACGGTACACCATCATGCATTAAGATGAACGAGTAATTTCCAAACCAATTCCTTATCTGGGGTAGAAATCAAGTTTGAAGAACACCTAAAGACTGATCTTTCCTCATGGCACCCTCAACAATGTACAATCTTCCAGTAGCATGGACAGACTTAACGCTCCAGACCATCATCTCTGTAGGTTGGTTGCTCACACTGAGGATGAACCTCTTCTTCAGGTGTCCTTCGGCCATACTGATTGCTTTCGTCAGTAATATCAAACGTGAATTCATTACTAAAGCACACCTGGATAGAGAAATCCATAATAATGGCAGCTATTGCTCAACAGTATACTTAATAACATCCCAAATAATACCTTTGAATAGTCTGAGGGTTATCCATAATCTAATCTGGTTATTAAATTAAATTATCTTTGTGAGAAAGAGCAACACGGTGTAGCAATTTAATTACCTTTTTCCAGTCGTTAGAAGACCAAATCCCTTTGCCCAGTCAAGCCTTGTTCTTGCCATATCTGGTGTGAGCTTTGCTTTTCTTCTGGGTCCTTGAGTCTTCAAACCGCCATCGAACAGGGTTCTCCTGATAGTTCTTGCTGATACTTCTATGCCTCTAGCTATAGCTGCTAAAATATTCCTCAAGTCCCTACTAGTGGCTTTTCGGTTTCTGCGTGCTTCAGCCATAACTTTTCTTACACCTCTAGGCCTCAACTTGGTTTTTCTACAGCATTTCCTGCTTTGCTGTACCTGCTATATCTTATTGTTTTTGTACATTTGTCTAATTCTGCTTACAGACTTTTGTGATATTTCGAGTCTCCGTGCTATTTCATTTTGAGTATACCGTCCTTCTGCTATTAGTGCCATTGTAATACCAATTTTTCTAGGTGATAAGTCACTTTTCCTCCCCATAACCTCAAATTTCCTTTAACATTAAATCTCACAGAGATTTAAAAACTAGAGAATAGTTTTTCACTGCATGCATAGAACTTCAAAAGCTTTAGTATAATATAGAAGTCTTGACAAAATAAAGCCAAGAGTTCTTAAGATAATAATTTGAAATGTGCAATAAACTTGCGTGATCACTTTTTAAATGCACACAACAAATGTACTCTTACAGCAGCTGACAGTTAACTTAGCAGTTATACCAATATATTCTTCCAAAACATCCCACAAATCATCATAAACTATCCCTGAATGATTCTAATGTATCATTCAATTATTGTTAGATCCAATGTTGTCATTGATTCGGAGTTAGGTTGAAATATGTTAAATTTTATGACTGAAAATCAGCATAGTCTAATAATTTGGCTACCTCTGTAAAATACGGTTTAACGGAAACAAATAGAGCTTCAGTGCCAGTGAAACCAAATCACTAATGATCAAAATGCTTTTAAAAACTCTCTTTCAAATGAACTCATTAGGAAATATTCTATGTCACATTACGAATACAAAAAAGCTTAAACTTGTAATTGGTAAACTGAATATATGAAACAGTATGAAACAAAATAAAATTATAGAAACAGATTCGTTACATTATAATAGGTTATGTAGGCTACGCATGAAGAAAACTGTTAAAAATATTTTCCAACAAATAACGTACTGCAAATACATAGCAAAGCTGGAAAGGAAATCTTTTCGTAACAAATTCTAGCATCATGTTACATCTATTTCCTTTTGCGGCGAAATTTATTTATTTAATCTGTGTTACAACGGAGCAATACTCCAATTACAGTACCGTATAATTATATGCATTAAATATAACATTAAACATAGCATCATGATTAAAATATGAACAAGCCTTACATTCCAACAACAACTTCTACTCGTTCTTTAACATACTATCTTACAAAAACTTATTCTTCGATCTACAGCATGCTATTACACATTTTCTTGCTCGTACAATGGAAATAGCGGAAACTATAACCTAATTGTTTAAGACCATCTCGGTACGTTATGTCCTGAAATTGTTTTCCTTAAGTACCTACTAGAAAATTAAAACTAACAACAAGGAATATCTTTTAAAGGTTTATCTCCACCAACATTTATTTAAAATGTACATTTTAATGAATTTAAATATTTCTTTATTTACAGTAATATTATGTGTATCTTTTATGGCTTACTACTTATTCAGAAGTCATCCAGAGTGAAAAGAACTTCAAGACTACTGGAAGAAAAATCATGAAATTCAATTCAATTGGCATGGACATATCTTAAACATGTGGTATTCTAATCAAAATCGTTGGGCTCGTTTTGGTAAAATTCGAAATGATCAAGTTAATCCAAGGAGTGGTTTAAGGTCGACGAATTTTCCTCAAAATCTTGATATCGCAGCTTTGGAAGATCCTGAAATTAAACAGCACAGTTGGTTTCACACCGACTTTTCGTTTTTGAGTTATGCGTTCAGAAACACATGGACGTTGTTCCAAAAAAAGCTTTTTGTGTATCTACAGCCTCAAAACTTGTATTCCCGGTATATTTGTGAATACAGTAGATACTTCTCCTTTCAGTAGGTGCATGGTATAGAAGTAAAAAGACAAGAAAAACACTAACACAATTAAATTTTTATTAAAAACAACATAGTTCTATCTAGATAGTCATAGAGGATATAAATTACATAGGTTAGAATCACATGCAAGTAATATTTGTTTACTAAACTGTTCGTAAACAAAGATATGGTTTTTTGAGTTCAATACATTTACATCACAACCTGAGTAAAGGGAAAGTTTCAGCAATGAAGTTTCAGATTTCCTATATTGGAGTACTTATGTTTTATTAAATTTGTTTTATTAACATATATTTGACCAACAATTCTTCGCTGTTTATATAACAATAATGGTCCATTAGCTATTATACGACTGGAACTTAATATTAAGTTGAATTCATTTATATGTTGACTAAGTGCAAGATTCATATTATACATATTTGGGGCGCCCGGGAGAGCAGTGGTTTCGTTCGCGCCTCTCATGCTGAGGGTCCGAGTTCGATTCCAGGCTCTGGAGTGCCGAATTTAAGTCGGCCTTACCCGCGCCATCACTTCTGTCTAGCTCATGTGAAGTCTCCCCTATGTCCAACGTGGTTCCGAGTCCACGGTATAAACTGTAGGTCCACTCGCCTCACCGTCATATTAGCTATCACCCTGTCATTGGAGGTAATGGACACAGCCCTCTGGGTGCCTCCACCTGAGAAATGGGTCCGGTCATCACATATTGGGGAGAGGTTACCCCGAAGGTGGCAATTGCCATATGGGGAGTGTTGGTATACATACATCTTATAGATAATTCATGCGAGGTTTGCCATATTCTGTAGTGGGCGGAGTTTTTACTTGGTTCGGAAAGCTTAGGAAAATCAGTTTCGGATACCTTCCGAAACAGGTTCCAGGAAGGAAGGTGTATATCTCAGGGTGTATTTGTTGTTGAATTAAGTCCTTTTCCCCTTCCTATGCTGTTTACTTAGAAGCTGCGTATATCGTTTCTTAGTAACGATTTCCTAGCTCCATACACACAAGAGTTAAACCGGGTTACCATACTTTATAAAACTTTCTATACAAGATCTATTAGCTCACTCATTAGCACTGCCGTTTCCTACCTTCGTATTTGGCATGATTATTCCCTACGCACAAAAATGTGATGATGTACAAAAAATTATAAGTTAGACGTTCCACTCAACTTTGTAAGGTGTTGTATGGCGTACGCACGAACTAACCTCATTCCAGCACGATATAGTTACAAGTAATGATCTTTCCTATGACTTCCAGTTTACTCCCGCCTAGACAAATTTCAATTAGACGCCCATGTTCTATTTAAAACATGCCTCTTTTCTAAGCACGTGATTTGTTAGTTATCTTATTGATTTTACATCTCTCTATGAGATTCTTTGGAACTCACAATAGGTAAAATGTCCACTTGCCTTAACGTGCTCTTTGTACCTTGGGCGTAAGAGGTTCTATCCTAATATCATGGAATTCATCCCTATTGTATCGCAAGTTTTCAGGTATTTTCTCATGTACACGAGCTCCTTTGTTCTGGATTACCCTTAGCTTAGTTAACTATTATACTACGTTTCCTGTTCATTTGTTACCCTTTCTTTACCTAAAACCCATGGCGCAGCAGCTCCTCCTGGGCCAAGGCCTGCCAACCCGACTGCCGGCCTCACGCCCACATATGCAAGGTAGAAGTGGGCTGTCATCCAACCGATAAGGGGAAATGTGGTCAGCATCTCAGCACCCCAGCCAGAAAGTTGTCTTTCTAGATTAGGGTTCGCTACCTATCGTAGCTCCTCAATTTCCTTAGGATGCAGCATGGGCACCGGCCCTATACCCGGGACTTAAAATCCGTATCCTCCAGGGGTGGGATCGAACCCGGGCGCCGTCCATGGCAGGGGGCCATGGCGAGGACTTTGCATTACCTTTGCGTTTCTCTTCCTAACCGTTCGTTTTTATTTCCATCTTAATAATTCATATTTCCTTTTCATTTATTACATTCATAACATTTATTGCTCTATCCTATTTCTTTACTTGAACAGGCGGACAATACTACTTCAGTATTAATTCCCTTTGAATGATTTTTCAATTGATCATTAAATATTTATACATAGGTGACCATGTAAGTGCATGTTCCAACTACTTCCGACAAGGACTTTGAAAAGAAAATAGCGTTACTTATAAATATTTTAAAAATATTTTGAGGTTCTACATGTTATATTTATGTTTTGATAAAATGAAACTTTGGAGCCCCATTGCACTGATATCTCTGAGGAAGATTAAATAGTGAAGTGTTATTTACGTAGGTAATAATTTGAATTTAAAGACTGCTGGGTTTATGCATGTTTATGAGTATACATAGCAAAAATTCATTTTATTTCAATTTATCTGATAAATATGGAAGATATCCTGTTGACATAACGGATAGGTACATACATTTCGAAAACAGGATATACAGTTCGCTTATTATTTCTACTTCACATTTTACATAACATTACAACGATTTTTGTCTAGATTTCCATTAATATATGTGTAACACCAAAACAACTGAGCGAGCTGGCTGCAAGATTACGTGTCAGAGTTCTCTATGGTTTTCGGTATTCGTGTTTTTCCTCCTGGTCGATAGATGAATGTTTGTCATTTTCCTTTCCATTATTTTACTCTCTTTCCTTCTCAACATTCCTGTATGCTCCTGTGGGCGCTCGAGGACTGCTTGATCGACAAATCGTTCATTGCTCTCTCGAGACAGTGAGACGGGTCTCGAAGTCTGGAACTGTTAGAGGCTTCTGCACCTCTCTGTAACCATTCTACTTGCGACCTACAAGGGCCATGATACCTGCACTTCATCCCTTCCTCCTGAATAGATCTCTGTACGCGAGGTGTTCCCTTTGGTTGTACGAGCGCAATGGACACTATGTCAGTACAATGAATTGCATGAGAATCCTACGACAACCATTTTAGCTGCAAAATCCACGGAACCAAACAGAATGCAGTATTTTACGTACAGAAAAAGGCAGTAATCTGCAGGAAACTTCTCCAAAAGTAAGGCACATTAGACATAAAATACATAGGGAATAATCTCTGATATATTAACAGGACGCATATGAAATGTATTTCAGAAGTGCTTAGGTAGAGATTTGGAGTAACAAATCGCCGTAAACCTCGAACCGCTATTGAATTACAAATCGGAAAAGGATAAGAGGCAAAAGATGATAACAGATGTGCGGGCATCAGCACAAGAAGGCCATTAAGATAAACTCGCTTGAAAAGGGTTATATCCAAGACGAATTTTTATTACAGACATTACGAACTCTATCAATTACAACATTCTGGAGTTCTCTCTTGCAGTACAAGGTTATGCTGTTACTGTAGTAGTACATCACGGCTATGACCTGGAAAATTGAAGGAAGAAGGAAAAGGGTAAAAAGTAATCTAACAATCATATGGTTTATCAACTTGTGGGCCAAATTATTCACAGGAGGAACTTCAGCTTCTTCTGCCTCTGCTTACAACAGATACAGCAGCTGTGTTTTATCGCAAAAACTTGATATTGTGACTTTGTGGGTTCTTGAAATGAAAAGTCCAATTACACAAACTCAACAATGTTCTATATTTCCACCGACTTACAGTTTAACACTTGCCAATTACACAGAATTACGTACTGCACACAATTACAATTCACCAGTTCGTCCGTTAAAGTTACACTTGCACTCGCGATTACGTAAACTCCGATGCACATACACAGTCTTCTCGTCCTTACACTAGCACTGAACTCATACGCTGATTGCCAAGAACTCTGACTGACTGACTCCTCTTGCACGACGTGTTGCTTAAATGGGATCCGCTTGCCGATCTAGAAGGTTCTCAATTAGAGGAAATATCCCGTAAGTTCGAGAACACAGGTGGAACAGAAAGAGACGGGGCAGTGATGTTTTTTTCCTCCCGACCACCCCTTGTCACCACTATAAGACAAACGAGGGGGGCGTGGCTAACTCCAACCTCCCCTGCTTGGCCGCTCTCAGCTGGTTCTATAGGGTGTTCCAACGATCGGGTGACAATATTGAAATTTCACCGAAAATATTCATAATATTACTGAATTCCACAAACTAATGCCAAAAAGTGTGTGGATATATTATAGATCCGAAAAGAAAGACTCGATCCTAACTAAATGGTTAAACCATGTTCCAAGAACACGACACGAAGTGTTTTAAAGCAAGACTACACTGAAAATTCCCGAAAATTTTGAAAATCCTAGAATTTTCCTCTTGGGCATTTTTGGTAGCTTAGAGTATGTGGTAATACATGGCATGCTATTTTTATCATTTGCACCACTTTAGGCCATCACGTAACAATTTTAAAGAGACCTTTAACAATCGCTAAAAGTAGCAATCATGACTTTAAAATTGATTTTCTGAGAAACTTTTTTTCTAACACTTTTCAATATACAAATTGCCTCACGCGTCAAAGTTTTCCATTTAACTTGGTGAAACTTACAGGATAGCTCTATCATATGTAAATAAGAAACTTCACATTCCCCTTTTTTGTTAATGCTCATGTTCTGAAAATTATATGGCGTTAAGTAATAAACTAAATTAATATTTAAAAAATTGAGATCTAACACGTGGAAAATATTTTAGAACAAATGCTACAAGAGTATTCCGAAAAATAATAATATGGGTCTTTTAAAATTGCTCTGTACTAGCCAAAAACAAAGATTCAACTTAAAATCTCAAACTTTTTTGACGCCAGAACATTTTTAATTTTTACAATATTTTCACAAAAAATAATTAATGAACTATTTGATGTAGCAACATAAACATTTACATGCAAGTTTAAAATGATACTCTAATTATGTGGCTAAATTTTAATAATGTTAGGTTTATTATTATAGAATTTGGAATGTTCAGTGTAGCCTTGCCTTAAGAAATGTTCTCTCAGGCTTCCGCGGCCAGCTTTATAAATGTCTTGGCTATTGGGTTTTTGCCGCGTCATATTTGGTAAAAACTAACGTTTCGACCATCCTGTGGTCGCCTACTTCAAGGGGAAACTGTGATAAGATCAGTCAACGACCGAGATCGCAAAACAAAGTTATAAGCATATTTTTATGATAAGGGTAATGAGAGCAGGTCTGGAAGCAGCCTACAAATCGTGTTACTTTTGGAAGCAGATAACAGTTTCATTTTCATTAATGGATTATGGCCATGAAATTCGATCTTTTTCTAGAGTACCATAGAGCCCTCTTAGCTGAAGGAAAAACGTTGTCATACTGAATATTGCTGCTGTTACATGTTTATTAAAAACGCATATTCATGCTTAAAATCGCAGACAGTTAAAGACCTCACATTTCTGAACTAATGTAGGTTGACAAGTAATTGTCTTAATAGCAGCAAAACTTTCAACAATCACGCCTCGTTTCTATAATTAGTTCATACATGCCCTAAAATGGGTCGATTCTTACTCCTTTCACTCTACACATCTATAGAAGATTACGCTTTGAGTGAAGTACGCTGTAATGGATAAAAAACAGTACACTGCCTTTCATTACATACAGTCGTTCGAGCTCTTCATTTTTCTTTCATGTAAATAGCTCTTCTTCATTAATTATTACGAATGCTTATACTGTTAATTGCAGCTCATTGCACGACACGTAGGTAAATACGTAGAAGGTGGGAACATAAATTGTAAACAAACGACATGGGTATGGGAAGGCACGGCTTGATATCAAATAAGGCGGCGCTTGTCGGGAAACTGTAAATACCACTCATCAAACAAGGGAACAACCACTGACATTCCGAGGGGTTTGTTTTCAGCCACTTCCATTACCCAAAAAGCCTCATTCACATGTCTTGTATCCAAAGCATCACGAAACCTGAATCGCGTGTTTTCCGAGCATTACAGCATCGAAAATTATAGTCATGTTTCATCCGCAATGAAACGTTGTGCACACCAGGGACGGTAATTAAAGAACTACTAAATGACATGACAGCTACTGCCTGTAATCTATCGCTTAACAAATCCCACGCCATCCGTAAGCGATGTAATTCACTTATCATTATCCACATGGAATTGACCTATTTTAGATACCAAATTACCCCCAAAAAGTTGATGAGTTTCTGTTTACTTATTGGACAAATTATTGCCAACCAAAATAGCCCGATGGGACTAGATTGCTATACCGTCATCAAAAACTTCCCTTCAAACACGAAATTGCAAAATGCAAGAACAAATAATTCAAAACAGGTCATGTAAACTTCATATATTCAAATATATATATTGTTATTTTCTGATGCGTTTTGTGGTTTGATAGGTAAAGTTTTATTTATTGGTGAAGAGTACAACGTATAGTCGTCATGCTTTCTTTACCATCAAAATCACTATTTAATACAGAGGTATCTTTCTCTATGCTAACAGTGCTTTTCTCCATGTGCATAACCAAACGGTTACTAGCATCGTTCCTCTTTCATAAATTAAGTAAATTTCATTATCTTAGTTTTGCTGGCATTTCTTTGTCACCGCGATGTAATGCTTGTGTAGAAGTATTAGGAGCAGGTAGAAAGCGTGGAGGGAAGGTGGCATGTGGATTTCAAAAGATCGAGGCAATCCGTCTTTATACGAGTAGTTGAAGTTTTGAGCATCTTTGGTTGGCAAGCTTTGGTTGCATTACCTGTAGGCGTTGCGCCAGTGGTGTAGGGAGTGTTTACTTCAAGGCAACTAGAGTGTTTACTTGGCCTGAAGCAAGTGAGGCTTAAGGCTAGTGATAGACGGAAGCACTGTTACCGGTAATATTTGTGAGTTCACTGTTGACATTTTTAGGATTGTCATCATCGACTCCGAGTGAAGTCTTGCGACACTGTTGACTGTTGTCCACTGTACCCGGAACGGGTTCAGCAAGGCCTGCACTCCCTTTGTCAGTAAAATGTTACCTGATAGACAAGTCACCCCAAGCCACCAGCTAAAATATCAGTGGACGAACAATGCATGTTTGAGGTTTACCTTCATTATGCGTGGTAGGATATTCTGTAAGCTAATGAATGACACTCCATAACTTTTTTTTTTTTTTTTTTTTTTTTTTTTTTTTTTTTTTTTTACCGGTGGAGCTTTTTGTTTGGTTGATTTGCGAAAATGTCCTTAGGGGTGCTCAGGTAGACCTGGCGTCTCCGAATGCAGACATAATTTGTTTGTTTCGATCCATGACAAACACGACCACCAAACATTGTACTACATATCTCTGTAGAATAGGAGTCTGTGGAATAGGAGTCTGTAGACCTTGGGCTCTTACCCTGGATTGTTTCTAATTGTTATAAAAGGCAAATGAAACATTAAAACGCTAATTGTTTTTTACTGCCGCCCGTGCGGAATAATCAGCTATTTCACTGCAACTAAATTGCATTGCAAATATATGAATAAAGTTTCAAAGCCTTCAGCTTCAGTTTGAATATCTAGCCTCAGCTTCAAAATTTCGCATCTTAAATTCACTTTATTTTGTACCGATTGCAACCAAATTGGACATACATCAACCTATATTTTTAATTTGTTTTATATAAAATATGGCTGTAGCTCTGCTTCAAACGTGAAGTCGAGTTTATGAAGACAGCTTTATAAAATACTGCAGTCTGTGAAAGGCATTGTGGTGTAACAACTGAACCACATGGCAAAATGGATGGAGAAAAAAGCTTTCTCTCCTCCGCACAAAAGCAGCTCAATGCTTTGTTCCTTTCCATTCTTTGTTAATGGCCAAAGGTCAGCCATATCCCACCCTCTTTCTGGCTCCAATAGTCATTCACTTTCGCTGTGGAATGTCCTCCTAAAGGATTTTATTTACATTCTTGAGATTAAAATATAAAGTGATTTTACTGATTATTCAGCGGTGATGATAATCGGAAAATGTGGACTTGGAAAACCTTGCCTTCTTAAGGGATAAACACGTGAAGTGCTGGAGAACACACTTACAATTTTAGTAACGCTTATCTGTTAATACTTTTGGAAAGTATTCTGATTATCCTGATGCATATACTTCATGAAATATTTTATCATCAATAGGATCTATAATTTCATTCATTGCCGTTATTATATTCATTTTTATTTTATAAATCTACTATTTAAAAACAAATACTCATAAATATGAGCTCAATTTGAGTTTCTTCTACAGTTCTACAGTCGGACGACCTGAGTTCGAACTCATGGCAAAGCAATTTGATTTTTGGTGGACAAAGCTGCCTCTAGGAGGTTTTCTATGGCTTCTCCGGTTTTTCCCGCCATTCACAAAGTTCCTCATTTCATATCATCCAAGTTTCTATGTTATATCAGGTTTTGTGGCTAATTGCTATTATCTATCATGGCTACTAATCACCTCTGTAAACTAGGGGGTAGTGTGTCTGCCTCACTATCAAAGTTCCCGAGTTGGAATCTAGGTCATGGTTTATTCTGGAGTTTTCACTTATCTAAAAAATTAATGTCGGGAAACTCTAAGCTCTACGTACCATTTCATTCATCACCTGATATGACTTAACATTGGAGGACGTAACAAACAAACAAACAAACAAAATTGACCACCATCTGACTCAGAATTTATCTGCTCTTCAACAGAATCTGACTACAGGCGCCCACTTTTAAGCCATGGGGGATGCACGTCTTACATAAGAGGAGGGTCAAAAGAAAGAACAAGAAGGTGAAGAAGAAGAAATGTCAGCTGCATCAAAAATGGGATAGCATATCTCCCTGACAGTTGGGGTTTATTTTTCCCACAACTGTTTTAGACCAGAAGAAATGATCCTCAAAGGATATATTTGGAAGGCATTCTATTTAGCAAATTACATGTCGCCCTTCAAAGATTATTGAAATTATGTAGAAAATCCTTGCTGCGTCTGGTCTTGCGAGTAAGCCTGAACGCTTAGTAATTGTTTTCGCCATTTCTAACTTATTTGATGTAGATTCACTCTAATTTAATTTAGAAACATAAATGGTTAGTAAGAGGCAACCTAAAGAGATTACGCTACTCTACAGATACATATTTAGTACTTGATAACTTGTGATAATCAAACCCGGTAGAAAAAACAATGTGGTAACGTTGCGTAAATCACATCACACCTACATCGCACTGTTTTCACTTGAAACAGTATGTCGTAGGCAAGTGTCAGCTAGTGTTACCTTTTGTAAGTGCTACATCTGCCAACGCTTGTGCAGTAGTTTGGTGAAATAGTTGTTCGTTTCGTTTTGTATACACCTGAAGGTTTTTTTTTTTTTTTTTTTTTTTTTTCCTATTTCTCAGTATCTGCAATAGTTAGTACGAAGTGGAACTATTGCTTTATGAAGCGGCTTCCTCATCTGAGCTTAAGACAAACAGAAAATATTTCTGTTTTTAGAGCAAAAGGATTGTAAACGCACAACATTAACCATTCCTATCGACGACAGTCAACTATATCCTCTAAGGATTTATAACGGTGACGAAATAGCAGTTTCAACAGTCCAAATGAAATCTGCCAATATAGTTGGGGAAAAATGAAGAGTTAGAATCTGTCAATTAGCTACAGGAGAAAGAGGAGTAAATACTACAGCAGTTTGCTGTTGTAAAACAGGCGGTAATTGTTAATTTTCTCAAAGATGAGCTGTATAGATCTCAAAACCGGAGTTCACGAGGACAGTTTGGTTGAAATATCTCAGACAGGCTACATTAAATGATGAATTTAAAAGGTTCCTATGTCAATTTACAAAATTTGTCACAACTTCTGTTGAAGAGGAAGTCCTGTTTGTGATCGATGGTCATTGGACATATACAAAAAGTCATGAGGTTATGAAACCAGCTCAGGAGAAATAGGACACTTTTATTTTGTAACTTGGCCTATTGTGATATTTGACATTTGACTTTAGCCATTTTTTATATTATTTGTGCCTTTAATTGTTTTCCATGTGTATTATATTGAATGTTAGAAGACTTAAGAGTTCAATTTAATTTTTAATCTATTGAATTCAATGTCAATTAGGGAAGTAGGATTTTGACAACTGTGTTTCAAATGGCAGCAGTTGTAAACAAAATGGTTTCAGGTTTTAAAAAATATTTCCTACCGATTTAAACCTTTAAAAAAATCACAGAACGTTTAAGTACTATCAAAGAGCAACATTTCTCGTTACGACTAGGCATGTTTTTCATAGGTATTCTCACGAGTAGTTTTGAAATTAATGATAAATTCGCGAGCGACAAAGTCGTGAGGAAATTTATCTAAGGAAGTTCAAAACCATTAGTTGCATTTGTAGATACTATTTCACATATAAAACAAACTGTTAAAAGCAATAAAAAGGGTTATTTGATTCCCTAGATCACATAGGCCTACATTAGTACGTGAATGAAACTTAGCCTCACAAGTCACGGCATAAAGGATTAATAGATTCTTACAGACCGTGCACAGGTTAACAATGGTGAAAGCAATTTTGGTCTTTAAGGCGGTCTGGTGGCGCTGATTGATTATAAGAAACTAATAAAGTAACATAACCTCTATTTTCAAACAACAAGCTTCATTTATTTTAAAATAAAATAAAGTTGCAATTATTTCAGTTGAATGTGCCTTTTGAACGAGAACAACAAACTTGATTTAATTATTTAAATATACAATTATACAATCGGCAATTAATGAAGTTATTTGTTATGCACAGTAGTAAAGCAACACGTCATAATTGCTGAGCGATAGTTGTCCATGTTGTGCAATAATTATCGATTTGTAGATCAGCGATTGTTCGGTATTTGACAAATCAAGTATTTGATTGGAAAATATACGAGGATAGTGACGTATGTGTGGAATAGTCAAATTAAGTTAATGTTTCTAAAAATTGGTGTGATTTAGGCCACGTTACCCTAATTCGCTGCTCTTCAGAAACCGCGTAATCCGATTTCTTATATCTGCAATGGACAGATAGCAGATTACATATCATAAAGAGTGTATTTGAGCGAATACTTCAACAAGGTAATTTATGAGTTACATAAGTAAATGGCAGTAGCTGACCGACCTCGAGACCTTTTCATAAGTAATGCACAGGTGCTTTCCATGGTGGTTTTGACAGCTGTGTTAATAAAAAGTGAACTTCTAATACATGTTTTCATTGTTATATAAACTAATTATATAATCATTACGAAAGCATATATGCGTCAATTTCTAGTACTTGTGCAAATATCTTGGAGCCATTTCTAGTATGATAGTAGATAAACAAATTAGGAGTATATGCGAAAAAATACTTCTTTTTGGTGCTCGACTACTTGGGACTATGCCAAAACCCGCCAATTTCGATCGCCACATTTATCACTGCATTCAGCTCCTGCAATAGATCTATCAGACTTAACATTTCCAATTCCTTCTCTACATTGGATTGGTGGTTTTCTTCCACTTTTGCTCTTCTAATTATAATTTAGAGGCTTTTTTGGTCATATTTTCCTTTCATCCCTTCCATATCAGCATACCATACATAACTGCTTTTTGCATCCCCTCGGTAACTTGAAAATTGCCTTGCGGTTGCTTTCTAACCGAAAGGATTCTTTCCTTTTGCTTTTCTTTACTTTTATTACTTTCACTTGTCTTGAGTATTTATATTAAACAACATCGAAAAAATTGATCCGCTTCTATGGTGCGAGGTAGCGTGTCTGCCTCACATTCAAGAGGCCTCGAGTTCGAATGTCAGTCAGGGTGAGTTATGTGGCTTAAGTGTTTTTTTTTTCTTTTCCAGGCGCTCTTCTTATCCTGCAAACATGAATGACGAGTAACCTTGGGCTTCACCAATTTCATTCAATGTGCGATATGACCTATGCTGGAGTACGTTAAATCAAAAGAAACGAAAAAGAAAATGGAATAAATTCGTTGAATCTGGTAGATAACCCATACAGAGATTCCTAGACACGCGCAGCCGAGGTCGTTAAGACAATGGACTCTTGAACGAAAGGTAAAAGGTACAAATCTGATCAGCACCGTCCGCGGTGCTTTTCTTGCATTTATTCGGTTCTCATAAATGGCAAATGTTAGGAAGATGGCCTAAATTCGGACCTGGAGCGTTTCCTATACAAATAATCATTTTATTTCATCCCTCAGCAGTGTCGACACCTGTGGTTAAGCACTATTAAAACGCAGAAGAAAACAAGACTTGAGGTCGGCATTATGAATGTGGATAGTTTAAGGGTAAAGGGTGAACGAAGGAAACAGTTAATAGAAAGGGCACGTATACAAGTTAAGTCAAAATGAAGTGCAATTATTCAATTAAAACACAACCCAAAATTAAAATTCTCGAGTGTAGGTACTGCATTGATTACGTAATATCAATTTCATGTATTGTACAGATACTTTATAAACGAAATTTGATTAAAATATAGATTAATATATGAATAACTGCTACATTAAAAGCTTCTTGAAGTACATTCTTGGGGAGAAAACCGCATTTTATTTTTATTTCTACGTTCCTTGCATTATTGTCAGATCAGGGAATCCGTACGCCATTGATCTAACACGACCACTTGAGCGTTTTTCTAAAGATTTCAGCCTCCAATCATTTAGTTCTGGTCAAATGTAGAATACAAAACATTCTCCAGTTACTACATACTTTATTGAGACACTAACAATCTGAAGTTTTATATTCACATCGACTTTCTTCACCCACCTCTGTAATTTTATTTAACTTCTACAAACTCTTCTTAGGAAACCTTACTTTGTCGCTGTTGTGCGTTAATTGAGTTCCTTCGCAGAAATGGTACAATTAAAACATCTCATTAAAGAAGTTACGAGGGGAATTGAGGTAACCAATAGTCAGATACATATTTTTCTCCAAATTCAGGGAACCTCTAAAAGTGCATTTCTGGTGAAATCAAATACAATACTTTCCATTACCTGCAAGAGGTAGTTAGTAGAAAGATTACATTCTTACTTACAAAATTAATTTCTCTCTTGCTATTTAACTTCAGATAGCTACTACAAACTATTCCTAGGAAAGCTTACTTCTCTTTCTGCTTCATGTAAAAAAAATGAATCTTTGTTAAAGAGCTTTGTAGCACGTTTCATGTACGTGCAAGTTAGATTTATTCTATTTATTTATTATCACATTTATTGTTACATTGGACGGTGAATGAATTGGATGAAATGATGCTCAAATGAGTCCGGGGTCCATGGAGCTTAGAGTTACCCGACATTCGCCTTGAAGGATAAGGGAAAACCCCGGAAATTTTTTTTTCAAATAACTCACCCTGACCGAGATTCGGACTCGGGACCTCTTGAATGTGAGGCAGACATGCTAACATCTACGCTGCCGAGGCGGACAAAGTTAGATTTAGGAAAGAAAATCGATTGTGCTGTGTGTATACCCTAGATCTGAATTTACTCACTTTCGTGTCATAAGAAACAATAATAAATATCTCGATCGTGGCTGATAGCACAGAAAAGATTTCTCAGTTAATGTGTGTTTTAAACAGAGATGCACATTTCATGTATTATAAGACTTTTGTACATCTTATGCTTCAGCCGTTTTGCGAAATCATATAAAAATGAAATGGACCTCATAGGTATTCCCAAAAATACACCTTACTTATATTTTAACATATACTTACACCTTTTCATGTAGAAGTCTTAATGTATAGCATTTTATTTTTTGAGAGCATGGAGTTTTTTGAAAACGTTTCTATGATGAAGAAAATTTGGGTGGAAGATATTTTGAAAATTTTCCTATTGCGTTTTTGGAGGATACAGAGAAGTTAAATTCTAAGTTCAGTTTTCTGTCATTATTGATAATGGCATATGTGCCATAACAACAGATTTTTAAATTACGCTGTCCACGCATATTACACAAATACTCAAGCGGAACTTTTTCTTAAAATGCTTTATTGATTGAGAATGCCCAAAGCCAAAAGCTCCTGCAAAAGAACGAAGCGAGCGTGGTACATAATACTTCACGCCTTCTAATGATTGGTGGTTCAAGTCTAATGACGTCCGAAGATTTTATTTGTTCATCATACCTACTTTTCTATGTCTCTATATTACACTATTCTTAACCGTAGTAATGCAGTACTATTGACAAACCCACCGCAGTTTCTGGCAGCGTCTACCCGAATATTCAATTTCGTTTCTAGGTTAGCGGTTTACCACGTCATAAATGATATGCTACGTCGACCGTAGCTCATATAGAAGCTAACATTTCACCTAAAGTGATGCGCCGGCTTTCCTGCAGCTTACTCTGGCGCGAATACCGGACACATCAGTTACTCCGTTCTTCAATCTTCTTGCTCCATGCACTCTTGTGTATGTGATTTAGCACCTTAACTTAAAGTACTACATAATGCATTGCGACAAAGATACTCTAGTAATGAAGTAGATACTGATCCTAGGTCAGTCAACTGCAATGCATGTAGCCTGATCACACCAAACTGTCCTTTCAGCTTTCTCTAAACACGGCTGATATGAAATCATTATTTTAGAATTGTTTTAAAGGCAGATTAAAAGACCAATGCAGCATTTATTAGCTTTATGGTTGATTATTTCATCAGACTGAAAGTTTTGCTGAATATAGATTCATACAATTCAGGTTCATTGATATGCCTTCACATAATAACGCAATTTACTAATCAAATAGAATTGTTTCTTATTTGCACATTTTGTCATTATTTATCAGCAATTAATGCTTTAAAATATAAAGATTCAACAAATACCAACTGTTCAATTTTCAACTGCCACTTTAACAAATTCCCACTGGCCTTTAATTACCTAATCTTGCTTCTATTTTCACTGTTACTTCAATTTGGTGAGGGTGAGTGCGACGTAGTGTCCTCACCGGTAGGGAGTCGATCAAAAGACCTCTCTAATCTCAGCAATAGCAACACTCACTGCATGTAACAGCAGTCGCCAAAACCTCGCTTGGGATACAGACTGCTTCGAGTAGAACGGTTCTCATACTGAACAAAGAGTGTAGTCCTTATGGTGGTGACATTTGACCTGTACAAGCGTATTTAAGTGCGCTCAACTACAAGCTCACGGTAACCTCCTCAATTGGGGAATTCTAGTTTTTAACATACAAGAAAAGAGATTGCTTTTGAGAGTTAATGCATCAAGGCTCACGAACTTACCTGTTCTAAAAGTATTTGTAATAATTTCATCCGGAACCTCAAAACGAGTATTTCCCGTGAAGTCACGGAACGATTTTTTTGTGGTATTCTAAACATGCAGAAAATAAGAATTCTGTAAAACCATATGGCTAAATAAAAGCTCCGTATACCATTTAAAAAAGAATTTTTGATTTATAAGATATTTTCTACTCATTCAACAATAAATACTTTACAAAGCGTATTCCTTTACTACTTTATGTTAATAGGAATGAAGAACTGCAGATACACTGGGAATAGGAGAACAAAGTGGGCTATGCGTAAAAAATGAAATGTGTAGTGTTTAACGCCCGTTTTTACTACATACGGCACCGCAGGCGGTGACACTGATGATACATGAGATGAAGATGGAGCACCGGTGCCATGAGATGGCGGGGGAAACCGGAGGTCCCGGAGAAAACCCACCCCAGCGCCGTGTTGTCCACCACAAATCAAACTTTGCGGTTGCCTGGGATCGAACCCGGACCGCCTTGGTGAGAGCCAAGCGGTCTAACCACTGAGCCACGGCGCGGCCTGGGCTATGCGTAACCAAAATTGCTGACAGTCATTAAGTGGCTGTGGAAGTTCATTCTCTTTGTATTAAACGAATGACAACTTCCCATTTGAGAAAAGATAATTGGAAAAATGAAAAATAACCAGGAGGTTAGCTCCACGAACAAAATAGTGATAAACTCTGATGATATCTACCTTTTAGTGCAGTTAATATGTTATCAATCTCTTACAATTTTCCAGTCATGCGTACGTCAATTTATAATGAAAAATACTTCAAAGGTTATGTTCAGAAAATTCAAGATATACGTCTCATCTTGTACGAATATATTTTAAACATGTGGTATTTAATTAAAATCGTTGCCCAGTTTTGAGAAAAACCAAATGTTTAAATATCTTCCACATAAAGGATAATTACAGATGGAGAAATTTTCTACCTACTCGTTTTTTAGTTATGCTGTTCTCTCTATCTCATATATACACTTCTTTTTGGATTCAAGGGACTTTAAAATCTTTATTTCCAGTGAAGTGATGATATCCACTATCTCCTCTACCTACTATGCAAACGGTAGCGCGAGGACAAAGGTAAAACCAATAAACTGAAAATCTTCTAACAATTCCACTACATATGAACAATACTATACTTGTCCTTTTTTGCATATTAGAAGCACATATTTAAGAGGTCCCGAGTTCAAATCTCGGTCAGGGTGAGTTACCTGGATAAGGTTTCTTCCGGGGTTTTCCCTTATCCTGTAAGAAGAATGTCGGGTAACTCTAAGCTCCATGGACCCCGGACTCATTTGAGCATCATTTCATCCATTCCATTCATCGCCCGATATGACTTAACTTTGGAGGACAGAAATTAAAAAAAATCCTTTGTGTCAATTTGTCCGCTAGAATTACAGTGATGTCACTGTGTTTGTCCAGATATTAGGAGTTACCATAGTGAACTGCCGCTCTACTTTTCTCCTTCCATACTGTAAGGTCAACTGAGGGTTCTAATTCCTTGAGGATACTTGATATGTTGGAAGACCTTTTATACAACATGAGCCGTTTCGTGCTATATACTCACTCTGCAATTTCACTGTAATTCCCTCAGGTGGTCCTAAGCTAATATCTCAAGCTTCAGTGAAACATGATCTAACTCCATTAAACGCCTCCACGGTAAAAACTCGCAAAATCCATTAATTCTTCCACGAAAGAGAATGAAGGTCAACTCTATGTAAAATAGGACGTTAACATGGAGCTTAAAATATTTAAAACGAAGTGAATATTTCGATCAGAACTCGTTGTCTGCACAAAGGGAAAACAATGCAAAAATTAATAAATCTGTCATATCTATAACTATTTGCTCCATGTATTTGGAGTAAGTAATTACTGGCATACATAATTTCTCTGATGAGATACTGATAATCACTACATTTGTCATCAGTTATCTGAATTTTTATTTGCTACATTGTTAATACAACAAAGTTTGCATACCAAGTTTTTTTTCTTAATTTACGTCCGCCCTAACGTTAAGTTATATCGGACGCTGAATGAATTGGGTGAAATGATGCTCAAATGAGTCCAGGGTCCTTGGAGCTTAGAGTTACCTGACATTCGTCTTGAAGGTTAAGGAAAAAACCCGGGAAAAACCTTATATAGGTAACTCACCCTGACCGAGATTCGAACTCGGGACCTCTTGAACGTGAGGCAGACATGCTACCCTACCGAGGCGGCTTTGCAAACCAAGTAAAACTTAATGGAAACAAAAGCAATATATGAAAATCCAAGTATTGAAATATCGAACCTAATAAATGTCGTATTCCATTACTTGCTTCGAAGAAATCTGCACCGGTGATGAACTGTGAAGTGAAGTCATATCATACAGTAACACTGAACTGAAGACTGATTAATTATTAATTAATTATTAATTATTAATTAGGATACACCATATATATGCCATTCTGATCGTGCCAATAATAGACAACTGCCAATCATGTGGCCTCTGCGATCTCCAGATCTGAATCCGACCGACTATTTGTTGTGAAGTTACGTTAAAAACGAGCGACAAATTAAATGTATATCTTGAATTTTCTGGGAATTCCTTAGAAGTTCTCTTCATTTTGGATCATCTTTACATATCTAGTATAAAGTGTAACAGATAGCTAAAATCGTACTAGAAACAAAATATAGGTAGGTCTGGTAAAAAAATACACAATATGTGTTAATTCTTTTTTTCTTTCATTTGTTGTGTGGGTTGAACCATTTCCGAGACATTCCTTGTTGTATTCTGAATTTTCCAGTACTTATACTCTTTTTAAATGGGAAATCAAAGCTGTTACATAGCAACCAGCTGTTTTAAGTTTAAAACCAACATAATTTACATGTTCCTCTTACATCTACCAGAAAATCAGCAACAAGATAATTTCTGCTAATGTGAAGTAGATAGAGAAATACACATTTGTACGGATAGCTTGAGTACAATTGCAAAGAAATGTCATGTGAGGGAAATACATCAGATTGTTTTGTTAGAGGCATTTTTCAAGAATTAACACAAAAAAAAACTTTAATTGCATGAGTCAATGTGTCCATAATTTCATTCTAAGCATGTTCTGACCAAATAACGGAAGATGGGTTCAAGCATTCAGGGCATGACATCTCATGTAATCTCGTGCAATATGAGATGCAGGTTTTTAGATCATGTCCTTCAAGATAACCCAAGACAAACGGATCAAGTGGTGTCAGATCAGGAAATGGGTACGCCATTGATGGCTTATGATAATTACTTTAAGGCTAACTTTTATATATGTCAACCCGTATCTCACTCAAAACACCATATATTTGTCCTACTCGCCGTCCTACTCCTTTTTCCAGCCACACGAATCCTGTTTACCATAATCGAGCAATACACCTGTCGTAAACATAACACAGAAAGTACAATACGATATGGTGCAGAAAACTTGCATGTTAAATATAGCAAATTTGGGGAGGGGGGGCTTTCACATGTACGATAGAAGAAAAACGAACTCCCCTCTTAACAACAACTGGCTTCAGATTCTCCTAATACATACTTTCGATAAAAATTTGTGTTCTGAAGTAGGATTTAGTCATTAAGGGTGACCTGTCACGTTACAGCCACCCTGGTGTAGCTGCTAATAAACAGTCTACTACAATACAGGAATCGAAATAGTTTAAACGTATACACAAACTCCAAGCATTCCGTTGGTACCCGCAATCTTTGTGCGGATTGAGATAGTTGTTTGATCGACACGCACACGCGCGCGCACATACAACACATACACAGACACACACACACACACACACACACACACACACACACACATACAGAGAGAGAGAGAGAGAGAGAGAGAGAGAGAGAGAGTCAGATTGCGCCAAAAGTGCAGCTCCCACTAAAGGACTTCGTTACGCCGTGGCACGTAGGCAACATCTTCGACACACCTTTACTCGCATTTACAACCGCTGAGGTGCAACTCGCACCAAAATAGTAATGCGTCACACAATTGCCTATATAAACTGGTTTTTATTTAAAGGAAGCTAGACTAAGCATATCAATATGGGCTTCATTTCATTGAACAATCAAATATGTTTTTCTTATTTGCGCGAAAGAGGATGCTCCACTTCTATTTGTAAATTAAACTGCACAGAATTAAATTCCAAAACATCCAAATGAAGGTAAGCGGAATGCAATTAGAGAAAAATTTATTCAGTCACTCAGAACATTTACTCTCAAATGTACATAGTTAATGTGTTACTTTAAAGCAACCTTTATTTTAATTTTGAACTATTCTCTAAATCCGCGTATTTCGCCTAAATAATATTATAAAGAAAAATTCCGAGTTTACAACAATCCGCGTTGTGTTTTCAATGGAAGCAGTAAATTACGCTTTCTTTTAAATTTGTGATATTTTTAACAATGGTTACTATTTTTTGAAAGTTAGCTGGTCAGAGAAATAATTGCAAATATACTTGGCTACATGCAATGGCATAAGAGATGAGGAACAACATGTGGGGCAATGCACAACCAACGGAGGAACATTTACATTGATTTCCGGAATATTCCTTCAGTATACAGTCACCTGTCATCTGTTAATCTGGTAAACAAACCATTTCCTTAAGATCTTCATATGCCTAGATTTGCTGCGCTAATTATAGCACATCGTCCAAACTGCATCCCAGGAAAAAACAAAATGATACGATGCACAAGGTTCTTTATGCAGGACACAATCTTGTAGTACATTAGTAAAAAGAATGTTCAATATTTTATGCCAATAACTCTCAAATTTTACCAATTTATGATGCACAACTGAATAGATCTTGAAGATGAATGTCTTATTTTAAAATGCACCCTTGGGTAAAGTTAGTTTCGAAATGTCGTGTTAAAATACATTGCTTTAAATGCTGCGATTAAATAATTAAGGTTATCTTTGAATGGAGAGACTTTAGAATTAGATAAATTCAAACAACTTCTTTACTCACATCACTTTGAACCAATAAAATAAAAAGTTGCGCGTTGATTTTAGTCTTAGAATATAGGTGGTTTAAATTTAGTGAGTATACTTTATTATGAGGAAGCAGAGAAAAATATTTTCTTTTTCTGTACTCACCGAAAATCGGAGACTTCTTAAAAACACTTACCTGTAACGAAAAGAAACAAAACACGTTTAGTGGAAAATTCACTTTATTCAAAAAAATTTGTCATACATGCTCTAAAAATTGTTTATTTATACATTTATTTGTTTGCCTGTTTCCTTTAATCATTACATGACAAATACTTATCCTAAATGATTCCACCCAGCAAATATAACTTTACAAAAGTAATTTCACTAGTAGTAAATACGTTACAGAATATGATAGGTACACACAAGATTGAGAAAATAGTACAGTGGCCAAAAGTGTTAATATAGCCACGCTTATGAGAAATAAAGGGACGACTGCTAGGCACTGCAATGTGTATTGCTCTAAAACAAGAGAAGCTATTGATGCGGGATATAAAATGGTCTCCGTCGATATTGAATATCTCGAAGATCTCACGAGCATCTGCATCAATCCCAAGGTTGCTCGGCAAAGCTATCATTGGTAAAAATCGGATTTGCTTAGATGTTTAGAAACGAAACAAAGTTAATGTTTTTTACAATCAAGTTCTATTGCTTTAAAACGTGATATTAAATGTTCAAAATATGCCGATCACATATATAATACTAAATCGCATGTTATGCAACAAATATATTTAAAAATTGTAGATTTCTGAAGAAGTTCTCGCTGCCAGCCAGACGCGAAGTGAGTTAGAGAGACGCGGTCAACAGTTCGGTGCTTCAATTCAAAATCTGTCCGTTAGGCAACCACTGCCTACAAATCAGTATTGTTTTTACTTCTTCTCTCTTATTTTGACTGCCATTTATTATTTATATGCTCATTATTATTTATCGCTCTTATTTTCTTACTTATTATAATATATAAATGCCTCTTTTAATCTGCCTCTAAAACTTTATTTCATTTCGTTCTACTGATGATGTCAAATAAAATCTCCTACCACTAACACCCAAGTAAGTTCAGTATCACTTTAAACACAAAACAAATATTTCCGTATACCGCTAATGCTGTAAGAACAGTGTATTGCCGTGTATTGCCAGTGTATTGGCGTATACATATATGATTTATGATTTTTTTAAGTTTAAGTCTTCCAACCTTAAGTCATATCGTACGATGAATGAAATATGTGAAATAATGCTCAATTGAGCCCAGGGCCCATAGAGCTTAGAGTCCCAACATTTATCTTCAGAATAAGCGAAAAACCGGGAAAAAATTATCCAGATAACTCACGCTGACGCCCTCTTGAACGTGAGGCAAACACGCTAACAGAGAGGGCGATATATACCGGGTGAGTAAAAACAATGCATTTAACCCCACTGTTGCAATTCTATGAAGTGGTATTTATTAAGAAAAGCTGTAAGATATCAACTAGCCCTCACACTGCTACGATTACAAATATAGCATGTCGGAACGTTTTTTTTAAATGGCAACATTTCTTTTTTCTGCACTTCTCCAGTCCTCAATTCTCAGTAAGTACAAACATATACATTTCAAATTACAATTTAAATTTATTAGTATCTTACTGCATGTGCACTGAGCAAAGGAAAAGGCATCATTACTTCAAACTGAGTATGATTGAATTAAACAATACAGTAAGCTACTTCAATACCTGACTTTGGATTGAACAAATACAGACAAAAGCTAAGCTAATGGATAACAATGCTTACTTCATTGCAAAATATTCCTGAAAGTAAGCAGCATGGCACAACTTACAGAAAGACAACAAATTGAAACACTAATGATGATCTGATATGGTGCATCCAGAACGAAGGATTACTCTTTCTACGGTAAGCAAATTGGAAAAAAAAAAAAAAAAAAAAAAGTCAATGAAACTGGAAGTATTAAAAATAAGGCAAAGCCTGGAAGGTGAAACCGAGTTACTGATGGTGATAAAGCTCTTGATGTTTTATTATTGGTGGAAGAAAGCCCATGTTTATCTACTTGCCAACACATTATGGAAGACAGGTGCTCAATTACTTAAATCATGAATTTCCAGGAGGATGGAACCGCATATCAGTGTTAAATTGATAGGGTTCTAATTGGAGCTATGAGTTCTCTTATCCTCGGGTGAATGGTTGTAGGAAATGGGTTTTGGTGACTGCTGGCTACTCAGTCGTATTAATAACACTTTGTTGCAGAATTATTTGGTTTTATTCCTACTAAGTTTGCTTATCGACTTGGATCGGTGACCACCTGTTAGTAAAACTCTTAACATAAATTCAATTTTACTTGAAACCCCTGGATTACTTGTTTAAAGTTACTTCCGCACGGTTTCTATTTCTTCTTTATACGGTGACTACTTTGCTCTAATAAACTTCTAATGCTGTTTCCACTTACGATGGCTGCGCTATTCTTAACTTCCCTAAATTTCGGACTTATAGATCTTCGTTTCTGTTCTTAATGCGCATGAACACGTTCTTCCTGTCGTAGTATCACCTTTTAAGTAAATTTTTCTTATTTCACGATTCAGTTAGAACCTTATTCTGATCCCCTCTCTAACTTTATCACGTGACCAAAGTAGCTCACCCTTCTCAAACGTTACATTATTATTGGTTTCTCATTTATTTCGAATTTTCGCATTGGTTTTCAAAACTCATGTAACTCATTGACCTTCAGGCCACCCTGAGTTGGGGAACGCCTACACTGAGTTGTTTGTAACGGTATACATCGTTATCAAATCAGCGAAATAAATCTCTTTAGGATTCAAGCACAACTACATTTTGAAAGCCCTTTGTCCCAACACATTCCTGGCTGGACGTATACTATAGTTCTCATACATCGAACTTTTACTAGCACAAAGAAGATAACGGTCCTCTCTTCCTGTCTCTCCGAAATGTACAGATTTTTACAACAATGTTTTCTTTTCCTTGCCTGGATGCTAGTATATATGTTATATTAAATTATATTCTTCCCTTCTTATTCTTTAAGTCAACTGCTATTTTAATCGTTACTCTATCCATTCTAACTTCATATTATTATAAAAAGATGTTTTATATTAATTTAGGAAAGCATTTTTATTAATTTATCTACTTTTTAATTATCTAATTTCGATTAGTTCGCCGCCTCCTAATCGCTGCCTGATACTGCGGTTACACAGAGGAGGAAGTATGGATGACCAACAAGATCGCCTGACGTGAACCCCTTAGACTTATCTTATGGGGATATTTTAAGTGGAGGTTTTACAAGGACCGACCAAGAGGTCTTGAAGAGTTAAATCAAAGAAATTGGCAAGAAATGAAGCTGATTAGGCGAACAATGTTGTTAATTTCAAATACGGACTTTGGCATTGTAAATGGAGGCATTTTGAGCACCTTTTGAAGTGAATTCATCATGTGTTACAACACAGCACCACTAATTATTTTAAGGAGTTTTCTTGCTTTAAATTTCATGTGTTGTATGTCCTAATACATTTAAATTGCGGTTCAGTAAAGCATCTACCTGTACGTTCCGAAACCTGAGGGAAAAGAGAGAGAGAGAGAGAGAGAGAGAGAGAGAGAGAGAGAGAGAGAGAGAGAGAGAGAGAGAGAGAGAGAGAGAGAGAGAGAGAGAGAGAGAGAGAGAGAGAGAGAGAGAGAGAGAGAGAGAGAGAGAGAGAAGATGTTGCCATTAAAAATGTGTCACACCCTATTCACGATTTTCGTAATATGAAAACATATTACATTTTACAGCTTTTCTAAATACAACAGTCACTTCACAAAGCTATAACAATAGTTACAAACATTATATACACATATATAAATACTCGGTAATAAAGATGAGCTCAAATTAACTTACATTTTGCCCAGTCTGCGCTAGTCATTACTGAGAACTGATCTCCGTTATTACGCTTGTTGCTTAAGAGATAGATGAACTAGTTCTCCCAGTCCTCCTTTTTTGCTTTTAATACTCTCTTATGCCTTCTTGTCGTTCTTTAAGCCGGTTAGTCCGGAAAGAGGCAAAAACTTCCTCAGAAAGAGAGTTTTGAAGGATTGCTAATGAAGTTCTAGTAAAGTGCTTTCAGTACGTAGAAAGACAAATGATTACTGCTGCTCTATCGGCTCGGTCGGGTTAAGCAAACGACCAACTTGGATAACTTAGTAATAGACTCTGTCTCCAAGTTCTCCTTTCCAACTAGAGTTAGAGAAATTCGACTCGCACCCTCTGGAAAACGGATTTCTCTAAAGAACACTAATCCCCACTTTCTTTACGCAGCAATAACGATATTGAAAAGCATTTATTTTAATGGACAAAGAACAAGTTTGAGGCAAGAAAGGGACATCAGTGCTCTTACAAGATGTCCATCGAGATAGAAGCTAGTGATAGATACTTGCAAACCAGAACAGCCATAGTACTGCATTTATACTACTTTATCATTCATTATCTACCATCATACAAAACCTTACTCTCTCAACTGATATTGTTAACTAAGGTAAAAATTTGCAAAAATGGCATCATTACACACTAAATGGATTACACGATGGTGCGGGTGGTTTTTAATTAATTTACCACCCCTCACGATCTTTACTCATTCATGGTATAATGATTACAAGATTTTTAACGGCAAAATATCACCTTTCATCCCATAACTGAAATGTGTACGCGTATAACATTCCTAAAAGCAGTGAAAATACCTGCTGTTTCACGGAAATGGATACAAAACACTGGCGGATAATGCATTTCTGATTTCCTAAACCCGTCATTCAAATGCCGGAACCAAACTATAAGCGTTTAAGTATTCTTAGGTTGGAACAATTATGTTCCAGTAAAATTTCAGATAACAGCAGATGGCATTTAAACATTTTGTACGTTTCCTATGATCAGTGGTTAAAGAATTAATCTAAGAACTGTCTGTGTCACTCAATACGGGAAAATCCTGACATGTATATTTACCGTCATAGTAGCTTGGTTCTGCAGCGCAGGTGGTAGCGTGTATGCCTCACCTTCAAGAGGTCCGAGTTCGAAGTGAGTTACGTGGATAAGGCCTTTCCGGAGATTGCCCATATCATGAAAAATCAATGTCAGGTAACTCTAAGCTTTAGGATCCTCGCCTTATTTGCGCATCATTTCACTCATTTCATTCATCGTCCAACTTATTTGGAGGACCTAAAGTTTCATTTACCCCCCCCCCACCTCGGTATAGCAGAGAAACTGGAGAATGTACACACACACACTCGCAGGCACATACACTTCGAAATAACGTTAGCTCTGTAATTATTCAGAATATTTTCTACGGTGTTAATTAGAACATAAGAGTTGACTAATTTCTGATGCTACAGTGAATGCAATTTTAACAGAATTGTCTATCACATGCTAGACAACAAAATACAACAAAACTTTGCTCTGTAGGATTCTCAAAAGAATTTAATTTGGGTATCGCAAGCATATAGAACCCTTGAAGAATATTCGACTATCCTTTTATTTTGCTGAATCTTCTGTACTTTGAATTGCTTAATCAAGACCACCTGTGAAGCATACTGTTAAAATTATCCACTTTACTTCCACTTACTGTGCACCAACGATCGAAGATTTTTATTCCACGATATTCTAAACGAAATAACAACTACAGGTATCTCATACTTCCTCAAGACCATTTTCTGTTATTAATCCAAAATTGTCATATTATAATAAACTCGCGTTATACCTTTTATTCATTAAGGAAGGCGCTCTAAAGCCTAAGAAGAGTCATTAGTAAAATCTATCCAATATTCCCGAAATTCCCTGCGTAAACACATGTTCTGACCTTACATTACTAATAAAAATGTATATTTTTGGGGATACAAAATGAATACAGAAGAAGGAAGCAATAGACACGTATTTAAAAGTGGTAACACCAGGTGTCACCTATGAAATTTCATGCACAGTGCACATAATGAGAGAGAGAGAGAGAGAGAGAGAGAGAGAGAGAGAGAGAGAGAGAGAGAGAGAGAGAGAGAGAGAGAGAGAGAGAGAGAGAGAGAGAGAGAACAAAAACCGAATACAACTTTAGCATTCAAACAGAATGGAAAAATTTAAACCAATAATAGAAAAAAATCGTGAAAATACTTAATATCAAAGAAACGTTGTGCAACCTAAACTGTATGTTTTAACAAGATATACAACTTTTGTGGAGTATTATTTTTTTCTATCGCTTACACTGCATTGGTTATTCACTCAAATAAAGAGGACTACAAAGGTATTCATAGAAAATTCAAGACGTATATTTCATTAACCATGTAAATACCGGAGACATACGTTATCGGTATAGTAATTTTATCTTGCAAAATATAAAACTATGGAACACATTTATTCGTACATGAAAAGAATAACTTACGGTGAGGGATTTTGAAAAAGCATTAAACTGTGAGGCAGTTTTCTAAATTAGCCCAAATGGAAATTGTTCATCGATATTTAAGAGGGATGTATATGTTAAAGATGTTAATTTATTCGAACTGTGGAAGTTTTATGTCATTTGTAAAATAATAAGAAAACAAAAAGTGTAAGAGTTACTGACGATAACGTGATACGACGATCGTAAAAGGTCACGTCGCTATGGTCATAAAAGGACTCTCGAAACAAGCGGGGGGAAAGGGATAGATTGCGTTATACATAAGAGGGCCGAGGAAACAGCAATAAAAGAACACAAAGTTAAATAATCCACATTAAATTGGCGAATAAGCAACTTCCACATCGAATTGGCGAACTAATGCTAATATATCAAATTTTATATTAACTGAAATCAAAATCAGGCATCAGATTGTCTAAATTAAATGTTGAGTTTAGTTTAAATTAATATAAGGTGTTTTTTTAATTTTTCTTTTTAACATTTTAATTTGAAAAATAACAATGAACTGTAACATATCTGTGGGTAGCCACCCTTCAACAAACTTTTTCAGCATAGTACATAACTTTAACATCCCGTAACTTACAGGAAAGAAATCATCAAGAGGGCAATTATTTCATTAGCTAGGTGACAAACCGGAGTTACGAATTCAGCCCGACACTGTACTTAAATATAATGATATTCATTATTAGGATAACAACCTTTGCCCGAAACTTCAGATTTTACGCAGATTTAATTTATCGGATTTTAAAACATAAAATAATTAGTTTATCTGAATAACTGAATAAGGGGAACAGCTCACATTTTTGTATCATCTTTGCATACTTCAGAGGTATTCAAGTGAATGAAAACATTCTACTTGTGTAAAAGGTGTCATAGAAAAGAGAAGACAAATCATTTGTATTTATAATATCGTAGATTTCATACACATATTTTGTATTTAATATAAGGTTTGTCTTTTCGGTTAATTTTGTATTTAACCACATTTTGAAAACATAAGAAAAGTGCCTTACAAGACGTGTTAAGTTTCTGTACATATCTCTCTTCAATTAAGGAATAGATGGAGGAATTATATGAACACTAGATTGCAATATTGTCGTGGAACGGGCATAAAGGTTTTGGCGCAATTAGATAATAGACGGCGGATAGTATTTCATGGTAATAAAGGAAAAAAAGCAGCACAGAGGTGTCGCTGAAGGGAGTCCTCCTCCGTAAAGGAGGGTCCTTCGACTTTTGCCATATCGGGACTAGGTCCCTTACTGCCATATGAGAGTTTATTAAGTAATGATGGTGGGTTAATGATGGTTATTTAAATTAGGGGTAGATGATAAATGATCAAGGATAGTTTGGTTATTGAAGATGTAAGTTGGTTATTCACGAGGTCCTAGGACAAGTCTTGGCCACTTATATGTCTCTCCTGGATCCATGTCGTATTCCCCAAGTCCTCGGATGAGGCTGTTGAAACTGGTTGGTAATTTTGAGTAGAAGAAGTGGTTTTTATTTAATTGTGGGACAGTTGTAGGATGTAATCGAAAATTTTTGGAAAGGATAGGTCTAAATGGATATTGTGGTTTGGGATATACCATTCGGCTACAACTGCAGTCCGAAGGTAGCTGTTTTGAAGGACTTGGAGTTTGGAGAGGTGGGTTTTGGCTGCTGCACCCCAGATTTGGCAGGCGTATGTCATTGCTGGCCTTAATACCTGCTTGTAGAGCAGAAGCTTGTTGCGGAGAGCCATTGGCGACTTCTGATTAAATAGCGGATACAAAATGGCCATCCTTTTGCTAACTTTGTTAGCCATTGTTGTTAAGTGACCCTTCCATGTGAGGCGCATGTCTAAAAGCACACCTAGGTATGTTGCCTGTGTTGACTATGGTATTTCTGTACCGCCTATACTTAGGTTGGGTACGTCCTGCAGTTCTCGTCCGGTGAAAGTGATTGCTTGAGATTTTGTGGCATTTAACCACCAGGTCGCAAACCAGGCATACAACATATTAGCAAATGTCTGTACTCTTTGCACAGCAATTTCATGCCGTTTTGACGCAGTTGTTATGGCGGTATCATCGGCAAACAGGTACAGGTTGCAGCCTCTTAGAGTTGGAAGGGTATTTATGTACGCCAGGAAAAGCAGGGGCCCAAGGACACTACCTTGTGTTACTCCTGCATTTATGGCATAGGGCTGGGACAGGATGTCGTCCTTCATGACAACAAAGGATCGGTTTTGTAGGTAATGATGTATGAGGTGTACAAGGTAAGATGGGATTTTGTATTGGTAATGACTTGCATAAGCAGTTAACATTAGCGCGGCTAGTGTAAACAAAGAGACGGCAAATGAAGTTAGCTGAAATAAAAGACTTACCAAAACAGAGATAAATGGAAATTTCTGGTAACATCTGGATTATTTCGGGTTCCTTATTGTTCTGGAAATCTCTCGAATTACGATGAGGTATTTAAGGAAGTGATGAGTTGAGTAGTAGTTGCGTAACACGATGGTGAGAGCTGATCAAAACGTTGTAGACTTTGTGTATGTGACGTAATGTTGTTACGTGAGAATTGAACAGTGTATTCCTACGCAAATAAAGAAGATTTTTATTTTCTGCAAATTGGACTTTTAATTCTACGAACCCACAAAGTTACAATATGATTTCTACATTCTCAGAAATGCGTACAGAAGCACGCACCGTACATGACATTTCCTACACTAATGGTACTTCTAAGTATTGATACATGAAACCATAAATCACCATTTAATCACGGCAACAACCATAAATACTCAGATTATCCATAGAAATAAAGTAATACATTATTAGAGCTTTATGTTATGTAGCGTCGAAAATTTTTTTCAGAGTAATGTGAATCCAGAACATAAAACTGGAAAACCATGCAGAAATGTTATGATCAAGGTTTGTGTACTTTGCAATAAGGAGATATATTGCTATCCGTTTGTTTCCATTGGTTTTGCAAGAAATTTAATATGAGAGTATGGTTAATAGTTTTTCCTAAAATCTCAATTTAGAGCGCAATGGTCGTATTTTAAGCTTCTGTGCTCATTCAATGCAAAGTTTTACAGAGAACTTGGGTTCCCAGAACTTTTTTCATCTAGAAAGGATTGCAATATACCTAATTGAAACGTACGGCTGCTGAAAAATTTCCGTTAAGAAATATTCTAAATGAATTATTTTGGTAATTTAAATACTCGTGAAGAACTGTCTTACGACCTGTTATTTACATTAACAATTGGTTTACTAAAATTTCGGGCAACATTAAATTAGTTTGATGAAACGAATTTTGTTTTGCTATACTTTTTCTCTTAAGAACGTGCTGAGCTGAATTCTACTCCTGTGTCCAACGAAAAGCATAATCTCCAGAAAACGGCCTACTTTCCCTCAGGAGAGTCCTGTTGTGGATATTTCATATGAAATGGACAACAAAGAATACCGAGAATATTGTCTAGAAAGATGTTCTGCTTTTTGAGGACCAATGACAGAAATAAGTATCGGATGCTCTATGTTAATATTATCCAAATGGCAAGGAATGGGTCCTCAGTACTTGCAATACCACGATACTGGCATGGTATCGACATCGAACGCTACTTTAGAAAATTCAATAGCAACTTTATTTTATTTTAAAACTACAAAATATAGCCCCGGAAACTGCCAGGAAGTGCTACCTGCACTGTAACAATAGCAAGAAAATAAATATGTCTCAAATTCAAATTCACTGCATATCTTAACGATGATTTGTCACAATTCGAAATTTCCAGAACTAAAATTTAAAAAAAAAAAAAGGTCACTAAATATCTGTGTGTTCCACCTGCAACAATGTTGGCTGAAAGAGTATTTAACACAGCAGGACTCATATGCGACAGAAACAGAAGGACTTGGCTAAAAAAGAGTAAAAACGTTAGTATTTTGAAACAAAAACTTATAAAAGTGGACAGTTTTTCTTTTGAATGTCTAATGTAGAGTTCAAAAATAATGATGGTTTTAAGCTCTGTGATACCGAAACTAAGAGTGCAATGTATGAAGAATCGTAATGGATTTCAAAGGAGTATTTGTTACAACACGAACAGGTGCAGCTGGTTGAGTTGTTTAACAAAAGACACGGGAGAAAAAGGGTTTTCTTCGTAAGAATCCTGAATGAATAGCACTTGACTTTGCTTGAAAAGGATTTTCCTCAAACACTTAATAATGGCAAGAGTGAGACTCATAATCACAATGGACAAAATAGTCACAAAGGGAATCTTTGTCTGAAAAAAAGGGCTTCCAGAAGTGAAAGTTACACACTCACGCGCAGCTGTGTTTTAAGAAGGTTATCTTCTTCTGTCTTGGTCGAAGGCAGTTATCTGGTTCTGTCTTGGGCAGGGCAGACCAGAAGTGATGAGAGAAGATATTTGTCGGTTCATATGTACGTGAAGAACGAATTAAGTTTTATCGAGTAATAAGCATTCCACATACAGTAACTTTAAACAGTGATATTGGTAGCTCTTGGTCGGAACTTCAAGTTTGATGTAATGACAAAAAGAAGCAGTCATTAAAACAGTTTCAAAAGGGCATTCCAGTGTCATTAAAACCATCCTTCTCATACATACCCACGCATACCCTGAGAGAAACCTCATTGCTTTACCCTGAGCTACCCATATTATTCGTTACAAACTGTAGCGTCAAAGTGGAACTCCTTTGCGCCACCCATTATATTGCTGCTTCATCTGTCGCATTAAATATGTGCATTTAATTAATTTTATTGGCAGTGCACAGTTCTCCCAATATTCTATTTTGTATTGAAACTAGAAGTAGAAATGATAGCATCGAATATCGAAGTATCGGGGTATTGTGTAACGCTACAGAGAATCAAGTATCGAGAAAAACTGGCATCGACCCATCCCTAATATTATATATAGCATTGTCTTTGAATTCTTGACACCACAATCAAATGTTAAATGAGGGTAAGTTAAAACCTTTCTGCTTTCAAAGAAATTTTTGTAGACTCAATAAAAATTGGAGCAGAAATTCACTGGGAGGAAGAAACATACAAGTACATGATGACGATATTTCTATGGTATGATATGTCTTAATTATCCAAACACATTACACTTATTGTAAATCAGCATTATTATGCACACATTAAATTACGGACAATTTACTATGGAGAATACATCTTATTATCAACAAGGAAGCGTGCATTGTCCAAATCAACTTATGTAAACAGCAATATTGGCCAGTTATCAATATTCCTATTTATTTATATCAGTTTGAATTATTTGCATTGCAATTATTAGGTCTGACGTTATACCTTGACAACAGATAAAAGCACTTGTCGATGCATGATATTTTGTGAACCTTTCATTTTTATGCCTATATTTGTAATCTGACTAGAATCACATAGATAATGATTATTATAAATAGGTGTGCTAGCAGAAACAAATATCATTCTGATCGAAGACGTTGGCTAGTACACAACACTCCGAACGCACTCGCCGATTAGTTCACACATAATTTAGATCGCAAATGTCGATCATACAAGATTGCAGATGTTCAAAAACTAACACGCGAGAAAATTAAACACGCGAGTCCTTGGCGAACAAATTAATAAATAACCTGAAATATTTGACTAATATCGGAATATTAACAAACTGTTGCCATGTTAGTCGTGCTTTGGAAGAGGTTTAATAATTAGTTTACTGTCCAAGTGAAAATGTTGATACTGATTTGGTTTAATAACCCAAACGCATATATATATATAAGTATAGCTAGTTATCGAATGAATCTACCTATGACAAAATTCTGCTTAGTTGAGGGGAACCTTGTTGCAACAGTGAATACGCGAATATACTTTTATAGGACACATAAATCTGCTATTGTTTCGGATGATTGCTGTGACGGTAAAACGAATATTTGAATAAGCGTCTCTGAAAGCACTGATTTTCAACAAATTTAGACTGTGTACATATTTTGAAACATTCCTTTCCTGAGAATCCTAGCTATGAGACTATTTAATGTATCATAGTCCACAGGCTTCTGGCTGCGGCAGCAGTACTTACCAACAATGTGGTATCAATAATCAGCAAGTCACTCATTAAGGAGGAATGCTTATTTAAATTCCACTTTAGCTTCAATTCATTGCATGCCTGTTTCTGTTTTTGAAGTTCAGTGACAAAAGAGCAGGAACTTGGAAAAAATCGTACAATTCATATCCTATGTACAGGTTCCATAATACCTACATTGTTCGTCCCTGAATACAGCATCCCTTAATTCCCTTGATTTGCTGTTTGCTACTGCAGGCGTTATCCCGGGATTGTTCTCAAAATAAACTCTGTCGTTTGTGTATGAGAATAATGACCCATCTAAATCTATTTCCAATAATTCATTAATGTAAATCAGAAATAAAATGGAACCCAAGTACTGTGCCCCACAGACACTAGAATTGGCATTTTGAACCTTATTAAATTCATCGTTAGTGTCAGTGTTAGTGGATTATAGTTCCTTACGGTTAGGATAGTAATGACCTAGATATGCTTTGAGCAATCTAACGTACGTATAACACTGGAGGAAGACAAAAACTTGAATTAATTTTCACTCTCAGAAATATCATAACTGAATGTCATAACCTTCAGGCTTTCAAGATTGTGCAGGAACAGGCAAGGTCTTCACCAACCCTCAAAGCTAGCAGATAAACATTTCCGTCGGAGCTAATTAGAAACTGGATGTCTGAATATACCATTCAGCTCAGTGTCTTTTCGAGAGATAACCTCGAATTTCTATTTAGTCCTTTACACCCTGAGACCTCCAAGGTTATCTCAATGAAAGAGATTTAAACTCGAAAAGTCTCGGCCGTGAGTTCAAGTTTTTCTTATCTGATTCACCTTTCCACCTTCTGTAAGGAGAAGAAGAATAACTTCCACATCTTATGTACCACCATTTAATAGAAATGGGATTCAGGTTTGACTTTATAGCAGTTATACACTCCAGGATAGGACCTTCTGGTGTCCTGCAGTATTTTATGAGCAATTTTCCGAAATGTGCCGGGCAAATCACAGTTTTATTGTAATTGGAATTACTAAAACACCATAGTGTATTTATTAATTAGAACGGACATTTAAAATATTGAAGTATTATAGTTACAGCGCAGAGTTCTTTCAACATCAGAATGTTAAGAAAAGCAACGGCTCATGAAAAAGAAGATATACTATAATGCATTTAGAATAAAAGCTTATCTATTGAAATTAAAAACAGAAGTAACACCTACGAGGCGTGTCAGTAAAATAAGGTCTCCAATGTTATTTAATATAAAAAACATGCTTAGTGTCAATGAATGTTACCTTGATGGAAAGGCGGAACTTACAGCTATTTTTCAGCGCAATCACCATTGCCATCAATGCACATTTGCATGCGCTGTGGCAGTTTTTGTATACCCTTGATTCTCCTGCCAAGTTGCGCAGGTAGCGCTCAACCTCGTTTTTCAAATCATCGTCGGTCTGGAAATGTGTTCCATCCAGGTGTGACTTCAACTCAGGAAACAGATGATAATCACTAGGTGCTAAGTTTGGACAGGATGGGTAAAGATGTCCCATCCGAACTGGGCCAGGAGATCAGCCGTTGCTCACACCTTGCGATAATGCAAATGTTCGGTCAAAATCTTGTCAATCGTAGTCTTACTGACTTCGGGGATAAGTTCGTACAGCTCGCGAACTATCACACGCCGATCTTTAAGCAATTCTTTCTCCACTTTTGCAATTGTTTCGGCTGAAACCGAAGGCCGACCAGAACGCTGTTACCAATGGACGTCTGTACGTCCGTCTTTGAACTCTCTGACCCAGTTTCGCACATTTTTGACGTCCATACACTGTAGCCCATAGACTTCGCCCAACTGACGATGAATTTCAGTGGGAGTAGGGCCCTTGGCACTCAAAAAAACGGATCACTGCACGCAACTCGCACTTGGCAGCGGAAGTGATAGGAAGCTCCATCGCAAACGGCTGCCCAGCCAAGACTAAAGGTTGCAACGGGTTCGTTGTGGTTGGGATTTGAAGGGGTGAAAACAAGCTACACGCCAGTGTTGCCGGATCTGGCGTAATAGCGTTCCTCACGGCTCCAGCGCCTTGGAGACCTTATTTTACGGACACGCCTCGTAATACCAAATAATTGATAGTAATATGGTTGCCTCAGTCATATTATAACCAATATGACGGTGCTCATTTCTCCAGAGTAGCCTTCAAAATGGCCAAAAAGGTAGGATGAAAGAGGTAACAATTACTAATGAACGAATGTAAAGGGATACATACTGTCTAAGAATGAAAAAGAAACCATAAGAAAACAAATGGTATAAAAGGAGTTGCATTGTGTTATTTAGATTAGAGAAACTGCTTGAAGACAATAAGACAATGTCTATCCAATAAGGTACTGTAGAACAGTTACAGGACTTCTCTAAAATCTGTCTCAAACTAGAACAATTTTTGTTGTCAACGTATGGGAAGCGAGAAACAGAGAGGAGCTTTTAGACTGCTGATTGTTGGAGGAAAGTTTATTCACAACTGTTTATAGAGGTGGTTCCCTGTGGAATCGCATTCCGTCGGTATCTGTCTCTCTCAGAAAATTAACCTGAAACTCCCTTTACATGGAAACATTTTACTATTTTTATTTCTTAAAAACCTGCACCAAATGTGTCGATTAGCCTTAGTTCTGTGTGCAGTTGGTTAGACTTGAAGCTTCGATGTAACCTGCAGCACAGTTCACGGTCTTAAAACGATGTCTCCAATCCCGTTGAAATATTCTGGTTTACTCTGAGAAATGTATTTCAGTCTAAAATCTCTGCATAGGCTGTCACATTGTTATATGCAAGAAAGATCAGAAAATATTTAATATAGTTCTTAACATGTAAAAGAATATTTTATGTAGATACCAATATCAACATCATTTTATTCATAAATTAAGCTGCATTTGTTATTATATCTCATTAAATTAAGGGAACAAAGGTTAGCGAATGGATAGGCACCTGGTCTTGTGGTTTCACCATGGCTAATTCTAACCTTAAAATGTATTTTGCACTTATTAATATGATTACACTTACAAGAAATGTGTACTTGACTTGCAATATATGTGTACTTGACTTTTTGAAGTAGGTAGGCTTTATACACTGCTGTTTGTGAAAATTGCAACACCAAGAAGGAAGCACACGAATGCAATGAACTTAATACCTCAGATTAGATACATTTCAATGACAAATAATTAACTTTAAAATCTCTACGGGAGCTCTGAGCCTAAATAATCAGCAGTAGTCTCCACGCTCTGAAGTTGGAGCTCATATATGCCATCGCATGGAATCGAAAAGGTTTCAAATATGTTCCTGAGGGATCTCCATTTGTATGCCAGTCCACAAATCCTTGGCATTGGTTACTGCAGGTCCGTGATGAACAAATTGCCGACATACCAAATCCCAGACATGTCGACGGGTGAATCTGCATGCCATGGAAGCAGAAGTACCCATCGCTCTTTAAAGAAGTCTTTATTTACATCAGTTTATGTGTTTTACGAGCAACGTTAAAAATAAAATAATAATATGAAAACTGACAAAATCAGATTAATTAATTAATTTAAAATACTAGTATAGCAATAGAAGCAATAAATATGTCAAAATGGCCGCAAGAAGGTTCACCGATGAGCGAAATAAATTGTTTTACATTTAAATCCCACATTTTCCAACGCCATCTTACATGAAAACTCGACGTCACTGTTTAACGGGTGGATTAAACGTTAATTTTGGGAGAAAAAAAAATAATCTTCGACGTTTTGAGGGCAAATATAAGCTGCTTAGGATGTTTATATACATTCTATCGTAGTAGACGTTCAATTGAATATTATTACATCACAGCTAGTTAGCAAGCATTTTTGGATATGCCAGAGACGGAAAATAAGCCAAAGCTTTTAACACCGTTACTCGCGGATGTTTCGTCTCTTCACTCTCCTAAAGAGCATAAACATCTGCATCACTAGTCCCAATGTTTTCCTTTTCTTTTGCATGAAACCCATTATTTTATTAATGATATAATTTAGCTTGATTTTTAATCACACTTCATAATAAAGGAGCATTTGATCTTCCGTTCAACTAACTGTATTTTTTATTTGTTTGTAATTTGCGTCCTGCAGCGTTGTCATATCAGACGAATGAAACGGGTGATGATGCTCAAATGAGCCCGGGGTCAATGGAGCTTAGAGTTACCCGATATTCGTCTTTCAGGATAAGGGAAAACCCCGGAAAACCTTATTCAGGTAACTCTACCTGACCGAGATTCGAACTCGTGACCTCTTGAACGTGACGCAGACAAGCTACCATCTACACTACCGAGGCGGGCTCTAGCTGTATTACTCTAAGGTCAGCACTGCTAGGACTCAAGTACCAAACCTGTAGGTGACATTGCCCAATTAGGATGTTTGTGAATGTGCTAACTTGATCGATCATCCTCCAACTTCGTTCATAATTTTAACGAAAGTGCTACGCTACTATAACCAGAGCAATCCTTGAAAACATACAGTAAGGGAGAAAGAGAGAGAGAGATAGTGTAGCGGACGCTAAGATTACTGATTGATGGAGGGAAATTCAAGGTTGCTTACAGAGAAGGTTGGTTAATCTACAATAAAATAAAACATCCATGAATTTCTCTTCACCAAACAGCAGCCTATGAGCATTCCATGAAATTAGTGACTTTGAAAAATAATTCCTACACTTGTTATTGCTTTGCATTTCTCATTTTTTGTTTTGTAATTTACGTCCTCCAACGTCAAGTCATATCGGACGATGAATGAAATGGGTGATATGTTGCTCAAATGAGTCCAGGGTACATGGAGTTTAGAGCTAACCGACTTTCATCTTTCAGGATAAGGGAAACCCCCGGAAAAACCTTATCCAGGTAACTCACCCTAACCGAGATTCGAACTCGGGACTTCTTGAACGTTAGGCAAGGCGGGCGCATTTCTGATATGAACGATAACACCGCATTACACAATATATGTTATTACACAGTGCACCACAATTATATGAGTATTTCTTGCAATTTTTACTGCCTAATTTTTCTAATAAAGCTGCTGGTACCCCTTTACAATTGTTTGTTACATTGTTACGGCGGTACCCTTTTATAATCCAATTTATTCCTGTACATAAAGGTGTATTGGCAGCGTAAATAGCGTATTAAGAACGACAGAAAGTGTAGATAGTTTAATACGCTACTTTCTTTAAACACTGTTTCAATGCAGAACACTGGACGAGCTTAATATCCTCGATTATTCGGCATGGGGTTGGTTACCTCTGCCTGTGGTTGACATGGCACGCGCGGAACGGCTGCGGTTGTCAGAGACACGCTGACTAATCCTCTCCATTTTCATGCATGAACCATCGGGACCTTCTTTGGCCATATTCCAGAAACAGATTCCCTTAATTTCCAATTAGATGGGCAGAGGTCAGAAAGGAGGACACAATGTAATAGGGGGGCTCAGCTATTGTTGAGAAGCGAATGCATATTTTATAAACATGCTCGTTAAGTCAGGATTTAGCGCTTTAGTGACAGCGCTCAGCTTTAAGAGTGTATCCCTCTAGTGGACAATAAGAGGGTGTGCAATTAATCATTGTTTTGACGCGCACCTATTAATCAATCAAGTGTTGGAGCAAAGCGCTCGGGTGACGGACGCATGAATGATTTCGTAGATAGGCTACATACTGTGTATTTTTTCTCTGTTTGCTACCCTGTACTATTTTGAAATCGACCCATCTGTATTACATCCCTCGGAACAGAGAGCAGAAGATTTCTAGCATCTGCTGTTTGTATATATTTGTATAATAATACCAATATTATTACGTGTCTGACGAATGAGTGCAGGTATTTGGGGAGGTCGCTGTTGGAGCATGGTGCAGTTTAGAGGGGTCAGAGAGAGCTGAAGTGTAATGAGGTACAGCCTGGCAACCAAAAAATGAGCGCAGCATACATAACAGGACGCATAATTTTTTTTCCCTTCCAAAATAGACATCTCATACCTTTAGGCATTCTCCAGAATGTGTCGTACCTTCAAACGCGGATATTTCCTTTAACATGAGTTTACGTACTGTATGAATCAACTTCTCTGTTCGTAAAACTCAGGAAAAGTTCTGCGCACAATACATTTCGTCAAACTCATCGAGTTCAAACCTTTTTGGATGGAGCGAGGTTTACGAAATGTTGAAAGTTTTTCTCCCGAGTGCTTTCAACTTTGAACCTCTTTCACCATATTATGCACAATTCGTTCACTTTTTCCCGTTTGCCGTCGCCGTCCTTTTTATGGAATTATTTAACGGAATAATTAGACCTTTAGGTTTCTTTTCTATACATTGGATATTAATTTTTAGGTACAACTTCGAGCGGGTGTATTTGCATTTTGACTTGATTCGAACCTGTCCACTAAAAGAAACTCAAATTATTGAATTCCAGTGTTGCAGCAGAGTACAGACAGTTCACCGGGAATGGTGACGTAATGCAGGTTATCTGTTTCTTTTTATGCAAGCTGTTGGCCATCTGTATTCTTTCTTCACACAGGTTGAACCAATTCTTACTTTAAGAATCAGCATTCTTTTATTTTCCCTACGCACAATTTTGACAAATTAATTTCATTTTTGTTTATTTAACTTCATGCTTGTTTTCAAATGGAACTCTCGTAAAACCTGCAATGTTAAGCTAATATTATAAACCACAAGAACAACGGCAAAGGACCAATCTGTAATTAAGAGATTATTTTCTTGAGTCAATTGAAGAAATAAAATAAATACAATTAAGACTTAAGACAAATTCATGTGCACCGCATACTACATGGTACTCGTGTGAAATTTATCATTTTAGTCTAGTTACGTTACTCACGATATATTTTTGTTAAGTTTGAAATTAAGCAGGATGTGCTTAGTTATAAGTCAAAACTATTCAAATGTCTTTTAGCGTTAATATGGTGGGAAAAAGGTTTAGTTTAACTATCTACCTTCAGGCGGTTGCCTCAAGTAAAAGTGGAAAACAAGTTTAAACAGAGAAATAAGAAAGAATCGGAAACTTGTTAGGTTGTGACGCAAAACGTTAAGATGAGGTACTATCTCCTTAACGAAGCAAGTGCTTTGAGTTTGATGCAAATGTTAAAAATGGGTGGCTCACAGTTCCACTTAACCACTACAGTTTGAAGCAAATAGTGTTTAGCTCAGGGTAAAGCAATGAGGCTTATCTCAGGGTATGCGTATGTATGAGAAGGATGGTTTTAATAACACTGGAATGTCCGTTTCAAACTGATTTAATTACTGCTTCTTTTTATCATAACATCAAACTCGAAGTTGTCGACAAAGGGTTACCAATATCACTCTTTAGAGTTACTGTATGTGAAATGCATATTACTCGATAAAACTGAATTCGTTCTTCACGTACATATGAACCAACAAATATCTTCTCTCATCGCTTCTGGTCTGCCTTGGACCAAGACAGAAGAAGAGGACTGCCCTAATCGGCTTCACGCCGAGGACTGACTGTCCCCACAGCTGCGCGTGGGTGTGTAACTTTCACTTTCTCGAAGCCCTTTATACGCACAAAGATTCCATTTGTGACTATTTTGTCCATTGTGATCATTAGGAGTCCGAAGGATACCTATTCAAACAAAGTCAAGTGCTATCCCTTAGAATTCTGTTTTTCCTGTATCTTTTGTTACACGACTCAACCAACTTCACCTGTTCGTGTCGTTAGAAATGTACAATACTCCTTTGATATCCATTACGATTCTTTACTCATTGCAATTTTTAATTTTGGTATCAAGTTCCTCAATGACAGTACTTATCATATATTTAAAAATAATAAGGATCTAATTAGAGGAGCTTACTGAAAAGGTACCGTCTGAGTTGGATATTAAGATTCTGTGTAAAAAGGGGGAGCCACGATTCCCCCATTCGTTCTCTTAGTACTACAACGATATTTTACTTATTTGTGTATATATTGATGACTGATAGCCGCACAAAGTAGGTGGACTTAATGATCCGCAAACCCCAGAGAGAGAGAGAGAGAGAGAGAGAGAGAGAGAGAGAGAGAGAGAGAGAGAGAGAGGGGGGGAGTAGCTAGCTGGATGAAGACGACGTCGCATCAGCAGTGAGAGTCTTAAGAACCACGTGGTAGTTTTCTTAGGCGCGTAACATTTCGATTACTCCGAGAATCATCAAGACAAGAGACATCTGAATCTTTTTCTTAGGTATTGAAGTCTTCTTCACCTCAAATTTTTACACAATTTAAACAATAAAAGGCTTACACCGATGGCTTTTAAATGTCATTAAAAGCGACAGCCCGAAGTCAGTACATTAACCGAAGAACTGCGGGATCACGGCAATTGCCAGCGTCCTAAACAAACAAAATAAATTTTAGCAACGGTAGGCATGTTGTTGCGAAAATAAGGAGTAAGTTGTGGTAAAAAAGGAAAATAGAGAGCGATAACCGTGCACTTTTTGATTTCACTCGTATGGTGTCCTTCAGCAACTAATAATGGTAATATAGATATGGTCTTATTCCACTTCTACAGACTGCAATCCATTAAGTTGAGGAATGCAGCGGGTCGGTAGGCCTTAGCCTAGAAAGAGCTGTTACGCCGCACGGGCGGGGGTGGCTTTCACAATGTTTTGGCGTGTCACGTACATATCTACTGTTGTAGTAAATCCATCTATTTTATATTTTGCTGTGCCTTCAGTTTTCAATCGCTAAATCGCAATTATTGTAAAGCTTGTAATGAAATGTCATGCGCCGTGGCGTAGTGAGCTAAGGCATCATGCTTTGGTTTCCTACCACGGAATGCGACCCTGGGGGTGCGGATTTTAAGGACCGGGTATGGGACCGGTGCCCATTCAGCTTCGTGAGTAAATTGAAGAGCTTACGATAGGTAAGCGGCCCTGGTCAAGAAAGTCAAATTCCGGCTAGGGGTGCTGGAATGATGGCCACATGTTCTCCCCATATCGGTTGGATGATCGCGCACCTCCACCTTAGGTATGTGGGTGTGAGGCCGGCAGACGGGCTGGCAGGCCTTGGTCCTGTATGGGTTGTGGCACCATGGGCTTTATTATTATTATTATTATTATTATTATTATTATTATTATTATTATTATTATTATTATTATTATTATTATTATTATTATTATTATTATTATTATTATTATTATTATTATTATTATTATTATTATTATTATCATCATCATCATTATTATTATTATTATGGTAATGAAATAACTGCCATTTTTCATCCATGATCTTTTCATGATTCCAAATGTTGGTATTCTCAACTTCAAGAGTGAATAACTGTTACATTTAGGTGCTATAGTAGAATTTGAAATCAGAAGCTGTCAGCCCATGTCGAGTGGGAAAAATAGGATTTTCAATGGTGAAAGAATTATGAAAAATCGTTTAATAGTTTACATCACCTTCACGCACAAAATATCTCTCTTTATAGTTAGTATAGATAGCTTTACAAATATATTAGAAGCCGTATATTCTAAGAGGTCTTCTGCCAAAATAACTTTCATTAGGCGAGAACTATTCCGTCAGTGGATATGTTACGGATAACATGGAAAGTGTTTCGAACTGAGAGCTCCACATAACCCTATTAAAAGTGAACTGCCCTCTAAAGTTTCACCTAACGAATGTAGTAACTATTTACACCAAGGTATAGCGGAATACTGTTACAATAGTATCGAGGGGCAATTTGATCACTCTTTCACATTTCCTATGTAAACCCAAGCAAAGCACCCTACAAAAGTCCATCATAATTCCTTCCTGTGGTTAAACCCTACTGAGGATAGGCATGCAGGAAAATCATTCAGGCTGACCACAGCCTGCCAGCAGCCACGTCGGAATGAGGATCTTTTTCACAAACATTCACAAACATTCATTTTCTGGACGAGGTACATCTGAGAATAAGTATATGATTTTTACGTTTGGGGACTTTGAGAGATAGTCATTTAATATCCTTTGGGGCATAAATTTCCAGGAACAGATTCGGAACATAGAGAACACTCAAAAGACATTTGGAAAATGCATCGAGACAGAGACTTCAATATACGTATCTGAACCGAAAATATGAGGAGAAAGTCAAATCCTGTGCATGTCCTTTCCTTACGTTTCTAGAGATGGAGAGAGAAGGGGCAGGAGACAAAACTAGTAAAATAAAAACTGAATATTCATATAACTAAATTTGTTGCATTCTGGGCATTGCAACCTTTTCCCCAGTAGTATATTAGGCAGCGGTGCTGTATATAGGGTGCTAGTGGATATACAGAATGTTACAGAATTCAATCGACTACTTTTCAGTCCGTTTAGTCAATTTATAATCGAAACTAATATATCCACATCCGTAAAGCAGAGCCAACTATCAAGTGATTTGCTCCACAAGGACAATGTATTCTGATGTCTCGGATTGGCTAATGTTAGGCATGAATCGATTTTCGCACTTGAGTAAGATAAAGTAACTAATAGGAATAGAAATTAGTACACTAAATTCACACTGCTTGTATATATGCCATCACCACGAATATTGCAATGAAAAATCAGTACGCGACTTCAACACGAATAATTCATACTGTTCTTATTATATTCCTCTGTAAGTTTGTCGGTTGAATTTTGTAATACCTTCTTTGATAAACTCGATATTCATCTCTAGGGAATTAACACTTCTCATCTATCTCTTTTCCCTCTTAAACTCTAAGCAAAAATAAGTAAAAATAAGTAATCAGCTGTTAATATACTTGTTGCATTCCAATTCCATTTCCAGTACAAACGTTAGGTATTGATGAATTCCCCTTGTTCTTCCTTATTATTTAAAATGTTCTGCATTCCACAAAAGTTAGTATTTTAGAAACTATTACTGGGTTTCTAGCGGAATTCGCAATATTCGTTGCATATCTGGTTTGAATGCTATCCAATTTTATTTCTTCTTTCGTGTGTGTTTCTAATTGTGAGTATCCTGCTATCTTAATATCCGCATTTTATATTTTGTATGCTGGGTTTTGTGTCAGCTGTTGTTTGTGCTCCATGGGTTTAACACAGGCCTTATCGGGGCCTTGCTTTTTTAACACTCATTTGCTTCTGTATAACAATGCTTAAGACACCGATTATCAAAGATAAGCATCTAAACCCATGGATAAACTTAAGCAGTTAGGTTCTATTAATGGAGTATTAATATATCAATTATTGACATTTATGACACGAATAATCGTATAATTTGTCAATTTATACTTCAAGTTCTGTTGACTGATATAGCTTTTAGACTAATATCTGAATTCTGTTCTCTCTTACAATTATTTAAAGCGTACAATATAATTTCCGTAGTTATTCGCATATTAGCTTGGCTAGAATGTCAACATGCCACGAAAATGTTAATTATTTCCAATTTTAAAACCATCAGATATTTTTGTTACTTCATCCATAGTGACAGATTGAATGTAAACATTATTGGCGATCTTGTTTGAGCGGTGGGGTGAGATATATCTATGCTTCCTAACCGGGTCATGTTTTATGATTCGAACATTTCCCACGTGAAAAGCAGCAGTGTGATTCTCGCTGTATTTGGAAAACTGGGGTGAGATAGTTGGCTCCGCTGTTCAGCTTTGACAACAAACTTGCAGATATTATGGAAATCCGATGATCTCGGTTTATATCGCTAATGCTAAAAGAAAAGAACAGAAATCAGTTTTCCAATTTATTGCTCCCAACTTCGGTTATTATCGTTATCGAATGTTCCTGACATGTATTAAAGCTGGGACCTGTAAGTGGGGAAGGATTTCTAGGGATGAAGTACGGAAAAGCTGAACAGTTGGAAAGTTCGCCATTCCCATGCCTAAACTGGCTCATAAGAAAGCGAAGTTTAAGCTAAACCACGGCAGGGGAGGCAGAGAAAGAGAGAATATGAACTCAGGAAATGTGAACTTAAGAGCTTAGACGCCTATAACAAATGCGTTGCAAAACTACGTGATTAACTGCATCATTTAAACTGGAATAATTTAAGGACGATATATTCAGTTATTCCCTCTCTTTTTCTCTGAAATAATTAGCAATCATGCTATCGACTACTTCCCAACAGAACGAAAGAAAATAAATGATGCTGAATAACTGTTGATGTATTTAATTTTAATTACATACATGCTAACAATGAAAGTGCATTTGATTTTTTAACTGGTAATGACATGCTAAGAGTTCTGAATAGCTGGAAAAATACTTCGCAGATAGTCGTGTCTGAAGTGGCCTATTGACTTTGTCGTCTTTTAGCTTGCCTCTTGTGATGGAGTTCCGCAGAATTCCTATACAAAGACCAACAGTAATCCGCAAGCATTGCTTCATTCCAACGGTCCAATATCTTTGTTCCATAACAGAAATGTCCTGATGGAATCTCTCTCCATCTTCATCACTAACAGTTCCACAACTAGGAGGGAAAAGTCTAGGTGGGAGTGGAGAAAATGGATCTTAAGGGACATGTTGCATCCAAGGTTACGGTGTTTTTGCAGGAGCACTGTTACCAAATGCTTGTAGTTGTCACCTCTTTTGTTGCCTAAAAATCCGTGAACAACACCATTGAGGGCTTGCTAAGCTTCCTTTTCTTTCCCCTCCAAAATTTGATAAGATGCAGGATCCTTTACAAGTTCTCTTATTTGAGGTCCGACAAAAATGGCCTTCCTTAACTTTTGCATCACTTAATTTCCAAAATTTCTCTCTGATTGTTTTTTGTTATTTGACAAGTGTGCCAACTACAAAGAAATTCCCCCAAATTTAAAATCTTCACTCTAAAAATGAAATGTCACTTTATCTTCAAAACAAGAGCTAATCTATCATTTTTATGGTGATTTGTGAATTCAGCAGTTGGAAATACATGTAACTTCAATATATTTAAGCCCGAAACATGTTCATTGTCGCCCAGTGTTATTTAACAGTGTACCCTCGCGCATACGTTAGTCACCAATAAATTGTCAGATGAATATCACATTCCGGTAAGGTTTAATTCAGGGGTAGTTAAACCATAGTATGGCAGTAGTAATGTGTGATGACATTTGGGCCAGCGTATATACATAAATTTATCTATAGCGGTTAGCTCACGGCAACAGGATAATGTAGCAGTATCTGGGACGTACGGGTTTATAAGAACCAAAGGAATGGACAAAAATTTAAAATCACTGCACTGAAAACATGGGAAAACATAGACTAATGAAGAACACTTCGAAAGTGGCTAACTATTGCATATAGGAATAACATTTATTTTATTATTTCAAATTACACAAAACACAATACGATTAAAACAAAATGTGTTAAGTTGCCCTCAGGTGACAGTTCATGTGATTCTACAAATAGTCTTATTCCGCTATCTACTTTATGTTAATTGATATCAACATTAACATATATTAGCTTATTGCTAATTTTCTTGTAGGTGCTAGGGAAATAATGAAAATACAGTTGGTTTAAGATAGAGTCCAATCTTAGCTGGCATGGCCAAGAAATGAACAAAGGAAAAAAAAAAAAAACGATTTTCCAACTAAGCAAAGCATAACATTGATAGGGAAATTTAAACAAATTACAACGAATAACTCATATCAACGATTATGGTTCACCCCTCCAAAAATGTGCATCTGATATAAATTTTTGTTTACAAGATCTAAATTTTTCTGTACTGCAATTTTGTCTATCTCTTGCGGTTTACAAGTTAGGCAAAAATCATTTAGAATGACGAGGACTTCCGAGGACATTCCAGAAAATTCAAATACATCTTTTTATTTGACATGAAAAGATCTTAAACATATAGTACTGCGTTCCATCCTTGGAAGATGCTCAGCTAATGTAAGAGTGATATTTTAAGACTTTTCGCTTTTTAGTTATGCACACAGACATTTTTTCTAAAAACCCTCTTCGGATTAAGGGAACCTCAAAACTTGTATTTCTATGGAAGTCCCGATAGAGAAATATTTGGACGGAACGCTATATGCTCTCCTTTTATGCACGTGATGCAGAAACTAATAATTTCAAAGTGTAACTTTCAGAAAACAAGACATATCTTTAATACGTTATTGCAAAATTTGAAATAAGGTATTTATGAGAGAAAGACAAAGATAACTTTTCCACCTAAAGCGTTATTTTGGCGGCGGGAATTTCAAGAAAGTGATACTCTTTACAGTAAAAATGGTGGGGACAGTGTTTTTATAGGTGGTTCATTTGCCTATAGGCAATCTCAGAATGTGCATTTATTATGATATCCCAATTTACAGTATCAGGGCTGTACGTGATTCTGCTTTACATTATCCAAGGAGTAGAAAAACTAAATCTAAGATCATATTGAATGGCACTACAACATAGAGAAAAAGGTAGGACAAGTGGTTTATAAATTGGAGTTTCTTCCCTCTGAAATGGAGGCATTGTTTTCCCGGGGTGTACGTCACTTATTCAAAATAAATAAAGCAATAATGACTGATTACAGAGCTGCGTACTCTAATTTCTTTTCCCAGACTAATAGTGAAGTATACAAGTGAAAGGCATTTTAGTGTTTCGTAAGTGTATTTGAACCCTAAATTGAACCTCTCACCGAAATCAAGTTTTGAGTACAGTTATGTAACGGTGCTGCTTATGAGGATCGCAATGGCATCCAATCCCGATTTACTTCCCTTGAATCTCTCCACTAAGACGGCAGTAATCCGTTTTGAGCATACAGCCTGTCGATCAAGTACGTCACGATTAATGTAGGAGAGTGAGTTCGTGGGATGAAGATGATGGTGCGGTATATGGTGATAGGGACAAGGGAAATACTTGGTGGAAACCTGGCGGACGGCGCTTTATTGGCCACAAATCCCATTTACGACTGTTGGGATAGAGCTGGGGTTTCCTCATGGTACCACGTTCCTCCAGATACAGGGTATCCACAAATGTTCACACTAACTCTTCAACATCGTAATTTAGAACCAGAGACAAAACTAGTGCTATGTGAGGACACGATGAGGCAGGTACTTCTTAACCTGCTGCTGATATTTTTTATGAAGTTAAGAAGATCAGCACTTCAGATGGACTGGAAGGCAGGGCATGTTGAAGCAAGCAACATCACAGTCAGCCAATTCATGAATCCAGATCATAAACATTACATAGAGAACAAGGCCTTTTTACTGTGGTAGTTTACACAAATTATACTAACAATTACTGAGAACTTTAAAAATGGAAAGAATAATTGATAAGACAAGTGCTATAAAGAGAGAAACACAAACATAATATGGGGAGTCAGCTAATGACATTACTTATTAGGCACCAGATATGCCTGATTAATCAGCAGTTTCATTGAAATGAAGGCATTATCAAAATTAAACAGCATAGAAAAAGTATAAGAAAGACACGGGATACTTGAAACACATGCTGTCGCTTGTACTAATCACTTGGGCGACGTAAGCAGCAGAACCATATCACAATTTTCAACAAGTCACGGTAGAAAACTGAAGGTGGGATATGTTGTTCTCCTACAAGAAGATGTACGTCCAAGACACCTGTGGAGGAGACACAGCATTGAAGAACAGGTTCCGGGACAAGAAGTTCCTGCGAGGACTGTGCATCTTCGAACAAGTGACGGCCACCTGTACAGCTGGTTATATCCTCATGGACATCAACAAGGGTGGGGATGAGTGAAATATCTTTGAAGACTTTGGCAAGGAGTTGAATATCTTTGTACATGTGTAATAAAGTGTGTTTTGTTCTAATTAACAGGAGTTCTCTTCCTCACACTAAACGCATGCTTTAGTTCATTCGTCAATAGGTCACAACCACCGGAGTATACTAAATAGCATTTCAATGAGGTACATTAGTTACCTCCACGTTCTGCGAACTTTTCGAAATATTCCGATAGACAATCTGAATTCTGATTCGAAATAAGAATGTCCATCTGGGATTCAAATTTGCCTATTGTAATTCTTCTACCAGGGCATTTAATTTCTCACTCTATAAGACTAAATCCATTACACTTCTTGGAGACATTTCAAGACATTTATAAAAATATTTTTATTTGTGTTATTTCCAGCCATTTCGATTATCAGATAGGAAATATAGCCCAATAATTACACTGTCAAAAAACTCACAGCAAATGCTAACCGCCAACGACGCTGAAGCACTTGCATCAAGTACCAAAGAGTTTTAATTAAAAATGATTTGAAATGTTAGATACTACTTAGGCAACAATCTAATGCCTGGTATCAATCCCGATAAACAAACTGTCCAAATACCTCGATTAAAATTCCCATGGTTAACTTATAAAACTGTCGCGAAGCCGTTATCTATGATAGCGCGGCTAGTGTACACAAAGAGCCGGCAAATAACGATAGCACCGATAAATAACAATCACGGAGATAAAGTACTTGCCGGCACAGATAGGATTTCACGTTTGGAAGGTTCTAGTGCAATATTGATTGGCAGAGAAAAGTTGTTTTCTTATTTGTTCCAGAAACCTCTCGAATTTATCAATGAGGTATTTAAGAGAGCAACGACTCGCCAAGAGTCAGTCGCGAGAGTGGTAAGCAGAAAACAGCTGTAGAGTGTTGTTGTAACGAGAGCTGATGTAATCAGAAAGCTGTTTGTTATTGTCATCGACCTATGTAGACTGTGTATGTGACGTAATGTTGTTACCAGAGAATTGAACAGTGTATTTCTACGGAAATAAAGAACATTTGGAATATCTGCAACTCGGACTTCTAATTCTACGAACCCACAAAGTCACAATACCATTGCCAACCCATTGCGTTTCATAGAGTCCGATATGCTCAATCTTGTTCTCCGAAGCAATTCATAGTAGTATTCAGAAGGCAGTGATTAGTTTGCAAGTCACCTGTGTGTTGCACTTATATAAAGAGGTTGCGTTTAATAATCTACCCTTCATTATATTTCATTCATTTACATGCGTTTTATCTCAAGAAACACATAGACGACAAATCATCAAGGAGACTTCTAAGTGCGCCGTCTTTTACCGCTGTCTTTTTTATCTGAATTTAGCAGATAAATATAAATTCACAATGGAAGGCCTAAGGAAGGTTGATGTTACGTTAAATTCACAATCAACTTATCAAATAGTCTGCAGTAACTTACACATAACTTCCTTTACCCACGATCTTTTATATTGAATATAACTTTTACACAACATTCTTGAAAGCTTATTCTTTCCTCAACTTCATGTAAATCGAGATGCATCTTTGCAGAAATATTTTATACGTTTCGTTACAGGTGCAAGAACCAGAACACTGGGACTCCAGGCAGACTAGCAAAGCCGTCATTCCGCCAGCTGCGTTTCTGAATCGGCCCACTAGGCCGGCTCGGAGACCGGAGGCCATACCGCCGGAGGAGAAAGTGTTCACTCAAAGCAAACCTATCATCCTGCCTTGCACCACCGAGACTCCCGCCAACACTTCTACCCTGAACCAGATGAGAGATAATAATGGAAGTGAAATGGACGGACACGAAATTCGGGTGATGTAATTAACCTACCCAGCAGTCGCAAAAAAAAAAAAAAAAAAAAAAAAAAAAACGAAAAACAGCAGGGTCTGGTAGAGCGGTCATAGGAGTTGAACCCGGGCCTCCGAATGAGAGCCTGAGTCATCCCGCTCAGTTCATACCACACTTATTCAAAGCTTGCCGAAAAATAAATAAATGAAACACCTTAAATGTAGTTTGGATCTAAAAGAGAAATATTTGGATTTCATTTCCTATACGCTTATGCGATCCATTTGGTAACTTCAACTAATTGATATATATTTCAATAAAAACGATTCAATATTACAAAATACAAAAACAAGCACGATACTGCGATCGATTTCAACAGTGTTTATTTATCTTTTATGGTTTCGTTATTTGTCTGATAGTATTGTATGTATATAAATTAGCTTTGCTGTTTTATTCTTTGGCATGCAATGTAATAGTTTATTACATTTTATACCTTTAGTTTCATTAGTAACGTAGGCACACATTATTTTAGCTCCCACTGTTATAAAAACAGGCGATTTTCTAATTTAGAAATGCTAGAAATTTCTAACCCTATCCATCACTTAGGTTGGATCCTGCTGCTCACTGTGTGGATCCCACCGGGATAATTTGTTTCAGTGGGAAAAAGTAATGAATGGGCCAGCTTATATTGTGCTCATTTGGGAAATAACACTATTATTTTTGGAGCTGATATTTTATGCGGCTGGACGGAGACCAGAAGATCCGTGGTTCAAAATCCCGGCTATGGCATTGAATTTTTCAGTCTATCGTTCCATACTTTAGCCTACACACGGCCAGAGTGAAAGTACAATTAATTTCCAATAATTGACCTAATAGTGGTTAACTATAAAGCCCGGGCCTTAAAGTACTTACATGTTGTAAGTCGCCATTAAGGTAGTTGTCTCATTTGTTTATGAGAACTCCTAAATGGTTTACCGGGAAAAACACGAGTCAGTTGGAGAATTTAACGTCATATCGGCACGTTGGCCATAGTAGCTCAATGGTTAGAGCGGCTGGACGGAGACCAGAAGATCCGTGGTTCAAATCCCGGCTATGGCATTGAATTTTTCAGCCTGACTCTATCTTTTCTTATTTTAGTCCACACACGGCTAGAGTCAAAGAAAAATTAATTTCTATTAATTGGCCTAATAGTGGTTAACTATAATGCCCGGGCCTTAAAATACTTAGACGTTCTAAGTCGCCATTGCGATAGTTGTCTCATGTGTTTATAAGAATTCCTAAGTGGTTTACCGGAAAAAAAAACGAGTCAGTTGGATAATTTAATGTCATGCTCGCACGTTGGCCATAGTAGCTCAATGGTTAGAGCGGCTGGAGGGCAACCAGAAGATCTGTGGTTCAAAGCCAGGCTATGGCATTGAATTTTTCAGTCTGACTCTATCTTTCCATACTTTAGCCTACACACGGCCAATGTGAAAGAAAAATTAATTTCCATTATAATAGTTTAAATTTTTTTTAAAAAAATTCTAAATAACACTAACAAGTAAATAAACAAAACTCATATTTAGTGCCAAACAAAAACAACTGTTATATTGTGATCCCTTTCACCTATTGATTGCGAAACTGAAGACATTTTGGTTTAAGGTATATACTATGTATGTATAAGCAAACATGCAAAACGATGGAAAATCTAGGATGCAATGTGAAAATGTTTAGCACATACAGTTTCTATATCCTTTAGAATTTCATATGTATATTTACTAATTACATCATTCACCACTTAAAAATGTTATCTAGAAACGGTTTCAGTTTAGGTAATTTTTTATTATAGGCAGCTATATGATCCATATACTAGTTTTAATAATTGTTAAAATAAAGCCTAGAAATTTAAAAGAATATGTGCAACATTGCAAGACTACTTCAAGTACGGATTTTGAGTTCGAGAGGACGTGATGAAGATTTACAGGGATAGTCGGATATAATGAGAAAATTTAAAGCCGGTATGGACACATCGGTCGTTAGCTCAAGTGGTAAGAGCATCGTCACAGAAAGCCATCCCAGTGGAACTGAATTTTTTTCTTTGATTAAACTTTTTAGCCACAGGCTGCACACGACTAGTTTAAAAGAACAATTTATCAAATACGGTTTCATTTAATTTAGAAGTGTGGATACAGCATTCGACTATTTACATCACAAGTTTCCGCCCCCCCCCCTCCAAGGTTATCTGCCAAGTATTAGTACATAGGTAGATAAGTCATTGCATTAAAAAAAAAAAAAAATTAGGTAGCAATATTTCACAGGAAATACACTTTTCGAAGTCTTCTGATTTAAGAACAGTTTTTAAAGGGGAAAAAAAAACGCATTCAGCGCACGCAGGTGGTCGCAGTATGATTCAAGATAAAAAAAATTGGCTAAATACCTATCAAACTTGGTATTTAAGTTCTGCATCTTTTAAGGATGCAACATGAAGATTTTCACGAAATTTCTTCCAACCCACGCTATCGTTTGCATGTAAAATAGCTCTAAGGCTTATGATCATAAATACCATTTAATATATCTTCTGACAAATTAGCGAAAATTAGATATTTTCAATGTTATGAGAAGAGTTCCTCTTTACTCTGGATGAATTTCACATAACTGGTAAATTGTACTACAAAAAAGTGTGTGTGTGTCGTTTGAGCACACTGCTAATGTCAAATTATTAGTTTGTGGAGATAACCATTTTGTAGATATTTCTTGCTATTGGTTTGAATTGTCAAATCTTACACTTTTCTCAAGTAGTAAGTTATTAGAATTTTATGACCGAGTAGTGCAAAGGGAACGGAATGTCAAAGCCATCACTTTAATAACCATCTTTTTAAAAGATTGAACTACCACTTCAGCCTGCTGTGTTCTCCAATTCGCAATTGATCTATAACACAATATCTGTGAGTATACATATCAATATTTATATTAATAACGAGTTCAAAAGAAGGATGGGAAAAATGACAAGTAAAAAGGATCTAACGTTTACAAGTAAGTAGACTTCAAATTTCCATCTGGTACAATTTAAAATATACAGGCTCACGTATTTGTAAATGGCTGACACAGACTCTTGTTAGAATTAAACTTCATCAACAAAGTGCAAATGATTAGTTAAGCTATTTTAAACAAATGCAATTAAGGTATTCTTGAACACTTATAAGTATGGCACTAATTACTGCACAAATGTTTAAAATGTAATTTATTTGTTTAACATACGCTGCCCATGCTAAAGAATCGATATACTGCATAGCTCCAAAACGTGCAGAGAATGTTGATCTTAAGTGTATGTTTGCTTATACAACAATAAGCCACACCAGTGTGTAGCTTAACATGACTATTATTAGCTAAACAAGGACTGTACCAACGTATATTTTCGAGTAAAATCAGAAACATCGTAGCAATTTGCCCTTTATAGATTTCTAGTTAGAAAGAATTCAGCAACAATTATGTGTACTTAAACATTTTGCAGAAAATTCCAGACTTACTGTCTTGTAAAGGCTGTTTTGATGGAAGGAATTACATAAATATTTTTTACCTTTCTTAAAAACAACATTTATAAAAGTATATGTATATAAAATTTGGTTTATTTTCAACATGCAGTCTCACATAGACATGCATGCATGCTGTCCGCACGTCCCGCTCCCAATCCTGGAATCTAATAACTTGAAATGTAGGTATATACTCTTCCCGAAATAAGAAAGACACTGGACGTAAACAAAGCCGAGAAACTGCCACAGTGAATTCTCCAACTGGCCTCTGACCGCAACACTCAGCCCAAGTAGATTTCTTTTCCTTTTAAAATGAACTGATGGATACCTACTTTTGATGAACTCATTCCAACATGCTACATTTCCACTGTTAATTGAAAATAGAAATGCAATCAATTTATTAAAAGTGAGCAGCTATCGCATACTGATTGCATACGCTGTGCATCTGTTAGCGCGGAGTAACACAAACGTGTGTTTCTTAAACAGTATCACTAAACGATACGTACATTTTTGAGCGGAATGGACCTTTCCTTCGACTTATACTTAGTGAAATTAAGTGCAGCACTTTTATCTTCTGCTGTTACTTTCTATGCATCTTGTATGTAGTACGCAGGGAAGTGCTGTATTTGAACTAACACGCGATTTCAACACAATTACATCATTTTAGGTCCTCCTCACAAAAAAAAAAAAAAAAAAAAAAAAAAAAAATCGGAAATAGCCTCGTGTGTAGGTATGTGTGTATGCGCGTGCCCTGTATGTTCGTGAAAAACCTAATTTAAAAAGGGAAAATTAAGTGGGTAATCAAAACTTGGCATTGAAGTTCATGAGCTCCATGGCGATTTTCAACAAAGTCACCTTAAGCTATCATTTATATGTGAAAATGTTTTTTATTTTTTATATTCTCTAGCAATTTTGTATTAATGTGACATGTTAAAATCGACTATTACAGATGTATATCTGGAATTTTCAGGAAAAAGCATGACGTGCTTTTCACTCTGAATGACCTCTATTACCAATGGAAAACTGAGAGGTAGATGCAATATTAACACAAAAAATGTAAATCTTGTTAAAGCAAAATTTATGTCAAACACATTTTTTTTCTGACGGTAAGCATTCCTTTCATTCGTTTGAATTTGAAAATAAGTTGCTATTTGCTTTTTTCTTTCTTGGTCATACGAGCGTCATCAAATAGTGATCCGGTTTTGATAAATCTGAATAAGGCTTCCGCCTACTGTACTCTTACACCCACAAAAATATGTAATGAAAGTTCATGTCTATTAACAGAAGGTAGCCAACTATGTACCAACATAGTAGAAAGTCATGTTAATGCAACACATCTGTTTGCTTCCCATTCCTGGCAAACACATTCAAAACAGAAAGAAAATACAAGGATTCGATAGATACTGGTAAAACGAGATAATTTAAGAGAACTGCTGCCATCGACATTAAACATTGTTAACAGTCCTCGGTATCAGTTTGTGCAACAGATTCGCCATATATAGGAGATTAATGTGCCACCATAGTCGTCTGTCACGAAAAGCATTCTGGTTCAAATCCAATAATATGGGAACACTAAATTTCCTATATCAGCATTTCTACCAAACTTCAAACACATTCCTCCGTGATACACTACATCGGCTTTGACCTTCTGGCTATTAGAACATTAACTATACATTAATATACCAGTGTATATAACTGGAAAACTGCAGTGTACTGTGACAGAAAAACATCATGGGAAACGAATAAATTGTGAAAGAAGATTTAAAGCCGAACTGCAGGTTTGAAGTTCAAGAATCACGATGTTTATTTTTTATTTTATTTTTAACTAGATGTGTTTAGTCGCCATTATTTATAACGACAGATCAGGTCATGAGAAATAATTTCGTCGCAAATACACACTTTATTTCACGTTAGCTTGTTCGTACTTTTAACATTCTCGTATTCATCAATGCATTCAGGCTTTGCGGAGAACAAAAGCAATAACGACCAAAGAAATATTCTCTGTCCCAGCCGGGAAACGAGCCACTGGGTCCAGAAATCAGAATGCTGACAATTGGACTAAAGAGGCAATCTTTTGACAGATTTGTTTTTCATTTTCAAAGATGATGAAGTTTAACTACTAATGTTAATACGTAAATGATGTAGAAACGTAGGCAGGCAAGTTTCATGCATATGTCTTCCAGAATTAGGAGTACTGCTTACCCTGAAGAGATGTAAAACAACGATGAAATCTTTAAGATGCTTCTAGCAGTTTGTGAAAGGAACAACTCAACAGAGCTAAGATTTGCTTCGGCTACTGCCAGAAACAAAAACACCTTTGTCCCAGCGAGTATTCTGTATTTTTATTTGTTGTATTTATTTCACATGTAGAGCATGACACCACAACAAAGTGTTAGTCTTTCATTTTCTCTGATGTTGTCAGCCCCTCATTCTTTTTTTTTTTTTTTCCTTGTTCCATTAACTGCTATGGTCATATCGGCGGCCGTTCTCCTTTGGAACATACTGAAGGTGTTCACTCGTTATCTTTGGTTTTTAGTCATTAGATCACGCACACATTCACACTCTCATTCATACTTCCAGACTCTGGGGAAGATGGGGAATTATCTTGGTCGGAGAAAGGTCCCCACCCCCACCGCCGGGAATCGAAACCGGGACCCCTAGCATGGCAGGCAGGTGCTATACCGACTGAGCTACGGGGCCAGCCAAAATCGAGTCAATATTTAATAGCTGAATATCGAAAAAAGAGCGAAACAATATGTCCATTCAATGTGCCCATAGAAAATGTGGCTCTTTGAAAGTGTAGAATTGTAATGTGAAGGATTGCAGTTCGAAGAATTTAATTTAAAAACTATATAAAATCAAGAACAGTTTTATCACCAAGGCAGCATGGTCTACATTATTACCTTAGAGAAACGTATCGCTTTGTCAATTAGTGCAGCCATTAAAGCATCGTTGCATGATGTAGCCTGAGTTCAAACTTTTATTGTTCCTTTGAGAGAGTAATTAAGATACCGGTTAGCATAAAGTTATATATACTCTGATGTGAAACAAATGAGTTATTTGTGAAGTTAATTTAATATAGATTGAAAAAAAGACTAAGAAATGTACACTTCTGCCAATCCCAGATACTTATGAAAAAGTCCTTCACAGAATAAAACCTGATCGTCTCTTTGACATTAGTGGGTGGAAGAGAACATTTTGTATTTCTGCCTTACCGATTAAAAAGTCTCTCCCTCTTAAGTTTAACATAGTGGCCAATATTCAATTTTCTGGGAGTAGCTCATGATGTCTAATTAACTCTGTTTTTGCATAAAGAGTTGCATAAACTCTAAACCGTATGAGATAGATGGATAAAATATTACTACATACAGAAATGTAATGTTGTTAAATAACATAATGTTTGTCCAATACAATTGTTGTAGGTACCAGGTACGTTAAACAACTCTCCCTGCATGTAGTAAGTCCTTTATCATTTTTCTTGTCTTTTCTTACTTCCTTTCTTTCTTATTTTATTAAGGCCAAATATTTTCTGATTTAGAAGTAAGGTGTTCATGGAGCAGCTATCCGATTAATACTACACGCAGATTAAATCACAGATACTTGATATCACAGAAATGAAGAGCTATAAGATATAACTTTGTGTTTTACAAATTATGGTTTCGAGTTCAGAAATTAATGATTATCCGGTAGGGAGCAGATAGATTAATCGGTTAAAGAGAAGTCATTTTAGAGATAAATGCAGTTACAGCGAGTTAATTCAGCTATGATCACTCGCTGATCGTTACAATCATTCCAGTTGGTTGGCAAAAATTGCAATCGCTTATGAAGCAGTTTCATTATTTCCTCCAGAGAGATCGTAAATAATCTACGCGTGACCTGTTTGATACAGAGAGTCGCGATACTTGACTGAAAATCTTCCAGTATACGCATATCCAGTCGAACGAAATTAGTGATGTAAGATTAAGCATTAGCAATGGAATATGAGGGCGACACTGAACACCTGTAGAAAATCAAATAAAAAAAAAATAAAAAAAAATCACTGTGTTAATTGAAAGTCGGTATATAGAACTGTCAATGAAGTTCTGAAATAATATATCAATAGGTCCGCACATTGACTAAAAGGCCCTTGCATGTTCAAATTAGTATTGGACTTACTTTGAAAATGTTATGGCAAACAGTCTACTTTAACAGGGACAGTCTCGATATTTGTGCCCGTCTCTATTGCACAGGTGGTAGCGCTTCTTCCTCCCGTTCAAGAGGTCCCGAATTCGAATTCCCGTCAGGGTGAATTATCTGGATAAGGTCCTTTTTTACCGGGCTTTACCCTTATCCTGAAAGATGAATGTCCTGTAACTTTAGGCTCTGGACTCATTTGAGCATCATTTCACCCATTTCACTCATCGTCCGTTATGACTTAACGCTGGAAGAAGTAAACTAAAGAAAAAAAACTCAATTACTGTTTTGAAAGCGCGAAACCTTTTGTTTCGAAAGCTTGTATACAGAAGCGGATATGAAAATGTATAAATTATTGATTTTTATGCGGCCCGATGGAATACATTGTTATGAAAGTACCGGAAATTGATCATATAAAATCTCATATGAGAGGGATTCCAAATTATTGTTGTCGCTAAGTTGGTACATCTTTCCTTTATAACCACGCGGAGTTTGTCATGTCATCTAGTTTGTTTACAGGGCACCATTTTTAAGTTTCTTAAAGGTGTGTTGCGATTTTACGATGAATAAAAATACTGAACAAAGAATCTATCTAAAGTTTTCCATTGCAAATGGTATTTTGTGTGCAAAATCGCTGAAAATGTTACAGCGGGCTTAGGGTGAACTGTTTTATCAAAATCACGTGCGTATGAGTGGTAGAATGAATTCAAAGTGCTCGAGATGATTGCCTCGCTCAGGTCGACCACAAGTAGTCAAACTCAATAATAAAACTGAAAATCATGTCAATTATCGTGGTGACGTGCACTCAGAATTCTTGCCTTCAATTAAAAGACTAATGATTATGCTACCTTTGCACAGTCAAAATACTGCGGCCCTTCAAAATATTTTCAGTGGGCAGGTTAGATCTCCTAAATATATTCAAGAAACCATGTTTTTAATAAACAGGCGAGTAAAATATTTGCCTAATTCTTCATATTGCCAGGTTAGATGGTAAATAAAGACTTATCTGAGGGTTACGCCGCCTTTGAAAGAACAAATACGGCGAAAAAGACCAGATTTGGGGAATGCCAATTCATGGATCCTACTCCATGATAACGCCCCAGCCAAAAACTCAACAAATCTCGTCTAACAACCAGGGTATTCACCTGATCTGGCTCTGGCCGAATTTTTTCCTCTTTGCAAGTTACCACTTCGAGGCACCAGTTTTCATGTCAATAGAAGACATAAAGGAGAATTCGTGGCGACAATTGACAAAGATTCCAAACAATGCCTACGAAATGTTTTGATAATTTTTGGATTACTCCTTGGCAAAAATATATAATTTCAGAAGGAGCTTACCTTGAAGGCGATAAAATAAAATTGCATGAATAATGCATATTTTGTATCTCATTGATCAATTCCCGGAACTTTCTTGACACATTAGTATAACAAAATCACCTAGATTCATATTGATATACTATCGTACATTTACATGAACAAAATGGTATTCACAGGTAGATTGTTTTAAGGTTCAACATCTGACTACCTTCTGGGTAAAGTGTGAATAACTAAATTATTTATGACAACAATCTGCGCACGTGCACATGTTGAAAGCAAACCAAAAATACTACCATGCTTCAATATTATTAATAAAATATACTTTGGGTTATTAATTCGTTGACGTGAGACAGACTTAACTGATAAGATGATGCGCAAACTCTCAGTGGTACCAGAATCTAGACAATGGAGTACATACACCAATAAACAGCTTATTACTGTGCAGTGCAGTTTTGATATAAAACCCCATATACTTCGTGAAATTATCAAGATCAACCTTTTAGGCAGTTCATGAAAATTGGCACTGGCTCTTCTTATTGCATACCAGCGCAGGTCGGAGCTTTACCCATAGGCCCGAAAGAGTGACGCCTGCAAATGAAAACAGCTGCTGAAAGACTTCTTCAATTGACAAATGACAACTTCAATTCGAGCCTGAAGTTCGAGAAATAATTATCATTATATCAAACATCCGTCAACTTCAATTTAAGTACCGAAATGCTATCAGTACGCATGTCAACTAAGATCAAATTGGAGATGGGACCTCAACACCTTCCATACATTTTCGATTTCTTTAAACGGCTGTCAACAATGAACCGTATATTGTAGTACATTTAAATTTTTTAATAATCAAGCTTACCACCCATAAAGTTGCAACAAAAAAGTTCCATCCCTTCATGGAAATTTGACAGACTTATCAAACGACCAATGTATACCTTACTACTACAGACTTTCATAAAGATTTATTTTACCAATGAAGTGTGGAACATTTTTGTAGTAGGTGCACTATTAATAATAACGGAATAGTGTGTAAAATGTGCAGTAAAACATTTTAGGTCGTCTGCAATGTAACACAATGCAACAACTTGAAAGACATGTTACATTTATACTCCGAGTGAAGCTCGCAGAACCTCTATTGGAAGAGTTTCCCGTCGCTGTGAAATCATGACGCCGCGACGTCTAAAAGGGATGCCAAAACCTTGTGACTTGCGTTTATATACATTAAAGTACCACTAAGAACATAAATCAAAGAACACGCTACAGCCACTACACCTTTCTACAGTTTATCGATTAAATAAGCTTCAATATTATGTAGTATCGTTATTTGGAGTACCTCGTCCCATCACGAGTTCCAACCATCCACAGAACGATTGGGCCCCTTTTAATAGTCAGTAACCATGAAATTATCACATTTGATTTCCTGACGTTTACATAATTCTGCATGCAATTCTTCAAATAAATAAAACTCATACCTTAAGCATTGGTCCCACTCTATGACTAACTCTGTCTAGAAATAACGCTGCAGGAATTTTTGCTAACGTTTCTGCTGCATATATAATGTTACTTGTTCATTTTATTACCATAAAATATAGCAATATTTAATGCGAATGAAAACAAAGTATAGACGTTTAAGGAGCGTAGAATCGCGCGAGCAGATCAACGTTCTGAGAACAGAGCACGGTGTTAAAATAACGTCGACAGGAGAGATGCCAAGTTACTCCTATCTTTAGTCGCTGCGCAAGCGTCGCAGTTGGCTAATACGTTCGGTCACTCACACAGCTGCTATCGACAGCATCTGGATTTTTATGGCGAGAAGTGTTGGCACAAATGCGGAATATAGAAGGCACGTGTTAGGATTCTTCAAGCTAAAATGTTGTCTACTTTATTTTATCCTTAACAGACTGTTGAAACTTCACCGTTAACAGAGAACTCAAATGTTATCATGGGCATTAAGCAATATCCTCGATAAGAGCATCATAAATAATAATAATAATAATAATAATAATAATAATAATAATAATAATAATAATAATAATAATAATAATAATAATAATAATAATAATAATAATAATAATAATAATAATAATAATAATAATAATAATAATAATAATAATAATAATTCATTATAATTCACAACCATTTTGGCTACTGTCAATGTATGTCTATCCCTGGGCGTACTGTACTTTGGTTAAGAGCAATAACTGTAGACCTAGTGAATAATGTGTTTCAATATTAAGAACATAACCGGAAAGTAACTCTAAAACAATTTTTAATCAACTAATTAAGAAATTAAATAACAAGTCAAATGCATATAAACAAAATTCATGTTCACAAACTATTACTCAACTGGAGATTCACATAAATACAACACTTTTCTTTTAACAAAAAAAGGGGTTTACGTCCTCCAACGGTGAAAGAAATGGGTGAACAATGTTCAAACGAGACAAGGGTCCATAACCTTAGAGTTACCAGACAATCAACTTTAAGCCCGGAAAAAAAAAAAAACCTTCATCCACATAACTCACACTGACCAAGATTCAAACTTGAAAACACTTGAACGTACGGCAGACACGCTACCACATACGCTAAAGAGGTGAGCAAACCTTTGCCTATCGGTAAATTTTACTGTACTCGTATCAGAGATCTAAGAGCACCTCGATGTCGTAGATGGCAGCGTGTCTCTGCCGCACGTTCAACAGGCCCGAGTTCGTATCTCGTTCAGGATGAGTTTTCTGGGTGAGGTTTTGTCCGGGGTTTCTCCCTTATCCTGAAAGACGAATGTCAGGTAACTAACTCTAAGCTCTATGGACCCTGGGCTCAGTGGAGCATCATTTCACTCATTTCATTCATCGTCCGATATGACTTAACGTTGGAGTAAAATTAAGCAAACAACAACATTAGAGATATAACTTTTCTGCAGAGAATTAGAATGGTAGCCACGTTACTTCCAAATCAGCTTTTCTTGTTGCACTCATATGACTTTTCCTACTCTTGTACAAACTGCCCTTACAAACCTTCCTGTTAATTGAGACATTTGCAAAAATTATTTGACTGCAAATTTCCTTGTCGGAGAAACCATAAAATGGAAAGTAAGCGGTAGTCAACATCTTAAGAGCTTGTTGCTATGTGAGTGCACTGACTTTTTTTTCTTTTTAATTTACGTCCTACAATGTTAAGTCACAGTGGAGGCGAGTGAAATAATACTCAAAGCAGTTCAGGGCCCATAGAGCTTAGAGTTACCAGATATTCATCATTTTTTCCTTTGCGTGAATAAATGAGAAAGAGAGGTGTGTGTGTGTGTGTGTGTGTGTGTGTGTGTGTGTGTGTGTGTGTGTGTGTGTGTGTGTGTGTGTGTGTGTGTGTGTTTGTGTGTTGTGTGTTGTGTGTGTTGTGTGTTGTGTGTGTGTGTGTGTGTGTGTGAGAGAGAGAGAGAGAGAGAGAGAGAGAGAGAGAGAGAGAGAGAGAGAGAGAGAGAGAGAGAGAGAGAGAGAGAGAGAGAGAGAGAGAGAGAGAGAGAGAGATAAAAAGATTAAGGACTTTCTGTTTTAGAAATGCGTAAATATTAAAATATATTAATAAGAGTGGATCATAAAAGATTACTAAAAAAAGTTAAAATTGCGTGCTTTAACGAGGTCTAAATGTTTATGTCATTCGATTTTGTCATTGTTCATTGTCTTGCTAATTATGGGAACTCATTCAGAATGAATAGGACCTCAGAAGTTATCCAAAAGCTTAAGTTATACATTTTTCATAATAATGTATTACACATTTTATATTTTAATTAAATTTGTTGGAACCATTTTTTAAGAAATCACAATTTTCAAAAACAATTGGGAAGGCGTATTTTCTGGAAAATCTTTGTATCGCATCCCGAAAGATGTTGAAGTTAAAAACCATTATTTCATTTCTGAACTATGGTCTTCGCAGGTTTTAGGTGGAATGCGTAGCACGCAGTAGAAGGTACAAATTAATCTGTTGTTCCGCTGCTATTAGTATTCTTGTGTGTTATATAGCCGGCTAGCGCTTCCAGTAGCCGCAAGTCATTTATTTTGCGCCGTTCATGCTGAAAAGGGAGCAATATATCTGAAACAAATGTAAATAATATTATTCTCTTCAGTCTTGAACTCAGAGTTTGGTTGCGGGCTGCCGCGGGACTTCATGTTAAAAAGAGAAGCCCACAAGTTATTATACTGGTATTGAGAGTACGATCACAAAAGAAGAGCTGTGCTCCCGCATTATAGAGTAACACCAGTCAGTAGAGCAGTACCTTCTCGATCCTACACATCAACTTAATGTACAGTTTTTTGAAGAAAATTCGAGACGAGAATTTACAGTATACAATTATCAGAACAACACCCAAGATATATCATCTATTGATGAAAATTGGAAAACTTTATACAGGATATTCGAGATGCAAAGTGGAAGAATATATCTCCATTATACGTTGTTTCAATTGCCACGGTTTTGGACCCTTTAGCACTGACTGTAAATCTGCAAAAGGGTGCCTACAATGCTCATGTGAGCATTAACTTTAAAGACTGCACAAAATTAGAAACAAAATATGTTAATTGTGTAAAATATAACAACACAATTATGAATAGACGCTTTACACAATGCCATAGTGCCTAACTTGCAACATCAACAGAGTGTCCTGCATATAAAAATGAATAAATAAACAATGAATCAATCATATTTAATATTTAGATGTGATCTTTATTCAAGAAAGAGATATTATTCAACATCTTTCATATTGTAATACAGACCTTCAAGCACCGTAGATTAATGTATTCTTTAAAAATGTTGCACCTGTGAGCACGGCCTAATTTTTAAATCGTCATAACTATTTATCTTGCCCAGTGATTTTGATCTTTGTATTTGTGTTATTTTAACTAGAACCCTAGCATACCTTACTGGTAAAATAGGGTTATATCATTTGGAGAATAAATAAACCACAATGTTTCGCTATCTTATTCTGGAAGTTCAAACAGTGTGTCCCAAAATTAGACCAACAAACTTCGGGAGCTGAGAGATAAAGTTATTTTAAACACTTTTTGTTAAGGAAATTTTTTAGCTCCGAAGCTTCGCTTAAGCGCTAGACGAGTTAATGTCACAGCAAATGTTGGACCGCACTCCCATTAGGATTAACGCAAAGAGTGCATCTACATGCCATGTTTTGCCGCACCCTCGCAAAGACACCGGCCATTTCTCCTTGGATAGACGAGCAGTAGATCAAAGACGACCACGTTCTATATGCACTCCTGAAAACGAGAAAAATTGTTGCGGTACACTGAGAAGCCCTGCAGCTAGTATTGCTACATTTGCACCTAAGTCGCAGCACTTGGGATTAATTCTGCAGGAAATGTTGCACACTTTTCACCTTTAAGAGGTCCACGCAATGAAGCCTGAAGAATATTCTCTGAGACAGCAATTTGGCGAGTGGTATCTGGACAAAACTGAGAACGATATACTGTCAGCATCCCATGTAATGTTTACAGATGAAGCAATTTTCACACGTGAGCAATTATTCCGAATTCTTATGTTTGGGCCAGTATTGGGCAAAACTTCTTAATAGAACCATATATTTTGACGGTCCGACTCAATCCTTACAATTACTTATTACTTCTGCAGCAAGCTTTGCCTGATCTAATGGGAACAGTTTTTTTTTCTATATTAGACAGGGCATGTGGTTTCGACACGATTGAGCATCAGATCACTTTGGTGCTAAAGTACGTCGTTATATTACCTACATACTGCAATCACTGGATAGGCAGACATGGACTCATTGTCTGGCCGGCGTTTCAACATTTGTTTTGACGTTAACTCGTCTAGCGCTTGAACGAAGCACCATGGCTAAAATTTTTCATTAATAAAAAGTGTTTAACTAGGCGGCGCGGGTACGATCCCATGCGACCACAAAGTGGGATTTGTGGTGGACAACATGGCGCTGGAGTGAGTTTCCTTCCGGGTCCTCCGGTTTCCCCACCATCCTTCCACCAATTGCTCCCTCATTAATTCATCCCAGGCGTTGGATCGATTCCCCAATCCTCATCTCATCTATCAGGTCAATATGCTTCGGCTCTCTCGCTCTGAGGGAACCCAACGACTCATAACACCACCATTGGCGAGAAAGGGAGACCAAAAAAAGTGTTTAAAATATTGGTATCTATCATTTCCGCAAGTTTGTCGGTCTAATGTTGGGGCATTCTGTATATGGGAGAGTATTAACAGACATAATTAAAACCAACTGTGCAACTTCTTGTAGCTCGAACGGAAAATTCTGCCTCAATACCTACATAAGTCCTAGATTGGCATGTAGGCTCATTTGGCTAGTATACCGGGATGCTCCATTTACTAGGCGTATGTACGTTTTGGACTGTTTTGACCTCGATTGATCTAGGAAGGGGAGGCAGATCTTCATGAAGAGCACTGTATTTCCATATGGGTCGAAAGAGGTATGCGTAAATAAGGCGCTTGCAGTGTAAAGGTAGTGGAAGTACCAGGTGTCGTAATGACAATTATGATTTTTGTAAATTCGTCAGGACGCACCAGTTTTTACAAAACAGATGAACAACACTGCCACAGAAAGTTTGCATTTGAGTGGCCCTGGAGGCACAAATCCCCGTATATAGAGCAACGACATCATTAGAAAAGTGGGCAGTGGGAAATGCAGAAGTGTATGAATTACTGGATCCCAGAAGGATGCCTTGTGAAACAGCGGGGTAAACTGCTGTGAAGTGTGACTACGCAGGCTCATAGTTTCCTGAAAATGTGCTTTTACTGAGGTAAGATTGCATTATTATGTATAAATTATCGGAAAGTTAGTGTTTTAGTTTGAACCTTTTTGGATATGGAGAAATAGCCCAAGACAATGATTCTTCGTCAAAGATTTTCAACATTCTTCAACAATCTAGTGCAACTGCTGTAAGGAAGAATCAAGAGATCTAAAAAGATCTAAAACCAAACCACGTAACCGATATACCTCCCTGAAGATGTTTTTTTTCTTTATTATTTTTTTTTTTAATTTACGTCCGCCCCAAAGTTAAGTTATATAAGACGGTGAATGATTTGGGTGAAATGATGCTCAAATGAGTCCAGGGTCCATGGTGCTTAGAATTTCCCGACATTCGTCTTGAAGGATAAGGGAAACTCCCGGAAAAAACCTTATCTAGGTAACTCACCCTGACCAAGATTCAAACTCGGGACTTCTTGAACGTGAGTCAGACATGCTACCATCTAGGCTACCGAGGCGAGCTTCCCTGAAGATGTGTATCGGATGTATTAGTAGTCGTTCAAATAATTTAGAGAATAAAGGTAAATAAACTTAGTATTGTGAAGTATGAAGAGGTTTCACATATTTTTAAAGTACACAACATAGTTTCTCAAACACATTTGTTAGAAGGATATTACGATACGGAAATATAAGTGCATTTTTCGGATCTAAAGAAAACAACACAAAAGAAAAATTAAGAACCAACAGAGGTCTCTAGTAACATACCAAGAATTTACGGTCACTTTATTGCATCCTTTGTTTCCTTAACTAGAGAACCGTATCGAGGAAGAGACTAAACATTTCACTAGCACGCAACTTCAGCAGGGTTTACCAAACTGAGGCTCGGGGCCCTAATTAACCCACGAGCTAATTTTGATTGGCCCGTCTACAAACTGTACCAATGCTACATGAAGCTTTTCACGATTTTGTAGGATCAAATTACGCGCGCAGACATTTAATACACAGTGCAATACGTTATTGAAAGACAAATACAAGGAAGATAATACGTTTGAATTTTATAACTGTCTGCCGAATGCCACAAGTCACTTGAGATCTAATATTAATTCGCATGAACAAACATTCCTGAAGCATTTTTAAAAAGTTCAATTTGTGAAATCAAATATTGATTTGGTTAACTCCTGAAGCTTTAGTAGTTAAAACAAAAATAGACCAAAACGTCTGCAATTATGGCACATAACAAGTCAGTTTCATTTATATGAAATCTTTAAGATAGGTTTTAATATTATAGAATAGAATAGAATCTTTATTGTCACAAACGATTATATTGTCAGCTTAAGCTGGTGAACTGGTGGTTCTTCAAGTTGTATATAAGACAATAATTAACATCAGAGAAAAAACTAATTCTAATGTGCGGATGTATATAGGGTATTATTTATGCAATATAAATTGTCAGTAATTATAATATTGTGACCTCCATGAATTCTTGTATGCAGCAATATGTCTTATATAACAACATTTCTTTTACACCTTTATTGAACAATTTTGAAATCTGCCTACATGAGCTACAAGCCATGAGCTCATGAGATTAGGTACGGAAGACTGGTGATTTATTAAGTACTTAATTACATCGGTTATTACTATTTAAATGTAAATTACATTCAATAACAACACTGTGTATAGAAGTATGAAACAGCGCGTCTCATGCCTGCCAGTTTATGACTTCTCCGTGATTTATTTATTTGACGATTAACGAGGCCCTCATTATGAAAGTTTCATAGTCAGAAGTCAATCTTCGGTTTTGCGGGCATTTATGGGGGAGGTATTTTCCCAAAGGTTTTTGCCATTCTGTGGTAATGAGGTGAGGTAAGGCAAAGATAAAGTCTTTTTCCTGGGGGAAGACGAGAGACGAACAGTATGCAACATAAAGTAGCAGCATAAATACTGAACGAATTGAAAAGAACATGACTTAATGCACTAAATTTAGTGCTACTTGTTCATTTTACAGCACTACTACTTACAGCGGCACAGAACAAGAAACAATGCCAGCTTATAACAATTTATTATTTTAGTTATTTTCGGCGAAGACGCTATCCTCGATATGTAAGTTGTTAACAGCACTGCAGAGCTTGAAATTCCCATTGTACAACAGATGAGAAGGTAGACGTTACTTTCTAACCTTAACCCTTACCTTCATGGAACGTAGATAAAAACAGGGAGACTCAGGCAATATACTGAAACTTCTTTCCATTATGAATTACATTTCTGCACATATAAATAATAACCCTTAATAAAATATGAGTTATTAAAGGGCAAGTACATAAATCAACAAGATCTTTTGAAGAACTATCATCATCCGCAGTTGAGTTGAATATGATCCTTATTCTTGCGTGTCTTTATATTTTATTTGTCTCTTGTCTTCTGTTAAAGTTGTACTTTATTACCATTGAAACAGCTTTAGTAATGCCGTCCTAGTAATTATTTTTGGAAGATTAATAAATATCGTCTTTAAGGAAAATATAGATAACTCAATATGAATGCAGATATCGTAGTTGCTAGGCTTAGGATTTAGGATTTACTACGGATGGGATTCGGCAAGGACACCAGTCGTGATCCATTATACCTCCGCTCCCAAGTCGGGCCCCCCCGGCAGGAAGGATGAGGCGATAGGGCGGCCGTCCCAAAGAGCCACGACAGTACAGAGGGCAGAGCCCCTACATAGTACATAGGTAAAGACCTCCCCCGGCAGGCCGGATAACGGACACGCCCTCCTACTGCGGGACGGCAACGGTCTCTGCAGCAGGTTCGAAGACCGGCAACCGGCCTAACGGAAGAGGAAGTAGTTTTCTTCAGAGCATATCATTCCGCCATGCACCACCGTCACTTCTTACCGTGAAAGAGACCACCGGATGAGAGATGATGTGAAGTGATAATGGAAATGAAATGGGACAGGAAATTCGGGGGACGTATTTAACCTACCGAGCTTATGCCTAGCAACTCGGGAAAACCTCCGGAAAAGCCTATGACCAGGTAGGTCGGCCACGGGAATCGAAGCCGGGGCTGCCGAATCGGGCCACGCACGAAACCACCTGAACCATCCAATAGTAGTTGCTTCTCTCGTATATAATTCACCACAGTTTACAACAGCGATACATAACTAATTTAGCAAGAGAATCTACAAACCGCTTGATAGTTTGAGTTGCGATTGGAGAAAGACAGACTGGGAGGTAGATAGGGAGCGAGAGGGAGGGAGAGAGGAAATTGGATTTGCGTGCCTGTTCAGGTCCTTGTTAAGTTTTTGTCAGCATTCTGGCTTTTCTGATTTTTTTTTCTGTGTTTGGCTTAGCCCATTGCATGTTCGTAGTGTTAGTAAATACTTTGGAAAGATCTAATGACTACTCGATGACACAGACGAGCACAATTATTTTCTCATTTTTAAGTTGCCTCTCAGTTGTTAGGCGTGTCTTATCATATTTAGAGTTTATTCGAGTTATTAATTTTCAGCGTATACAGTGACAAAACAGAAAATACGACAGTTTCGCGTGAAACTACTTTGTCAAAAAACTGTTGGCGCAATGCCGACTTACAATCACCTCTTTTCCACAAATACAACGCTTCAGGACGTCTGTTTAATGATTCCTTATGCCTCTTTGGCACGCACCACTTGTGATGGTGGTAATATATCTCAGGCACACACATGTTCACTCTTACAAGAGCTGCATGCCGGTTCTGAACACAACTTCGATATTCGCTCGTCAACTGCTTCACAGCCCGCCGATTCCTCACTTAGAAGCCGCACATACTGTCTGCTCAGTACAAGAAAGCAAGATAGAGAAATGTGTAATGTAATCACATTTTGCTGTCCGCGCGGTGTTTATACTCGCCTTCCGAGTAAGATAAGGATGATAGGTTCGTCACATAACTAACCCATACTCACCTATCACTGCAGTTACTGCAACAAGCATTAGATGTGGCAACATGGGTGAATCATATGTACTCTCATACACTCATACAGATCCAATGACAACGCAATAAACAGTTCAAATCCCTATTCCCTTTATTCCTCTCTTGCCTTCTTGTGATGGGCAGACAGTACTGACTCGAGAGCTGTTCTTTGCAGCATTCCAAGGCCTAGGTAATCCTCACCACGGAGTCGCACTCGTCCATTCTACTCGTAGCTCCAAACACCAAATACTCGGCTGCTCTGCAAACCTCGCATCGCCCTTATATAGTCCTTTTGGGCCCGGGCAATCGTTCAATGTTGAATGTTTACGTATTGCATTTTTAGAACGGCCTCGAATAGTATCTGTAGAGTTAAAATACGAATGGACTCCGGATTTCTTGCGTCAGCTAGTGGTCATAGATAAGAGTCCGAGCGATTGCCCCACCCACACTCGACTCTCACATAACAGGCGGCAATGGCAGCAATAATATTATAACTGCTGAGTTTATTGAAGTCGTTAAGGTAGCTAGAAATAGGAATGAACGTAAGGCGGGGCTAGGCGTGGCTGTTCTATGGATACTAGCCAATGCGGTACGTACAACATTGTACAGTTAAGTACGCATACTGGCTCGCTTTGCCGAAGCATGCGGCTAATTTCTTTGCGCGCTCTAAAGATACCAATTAAAGAATTATTTTGTTTTTTCCATGTTACAGAGCTATTTTTTCTCAGGATTATTGTTCAAACCCCATGTTTGTAGCACATCTGGTTTCGGAGATATGGAAAGATAAGGCGCCTGACTAGAGAGAAAAAATTAACTGTCAGTGAAGAAAAGCACACACATGCTATGCTGCAGTTGCATTTTGTACCATACATCCAGTGAAGTGGTGATATTTTAAGAGCGTACACGTGCTTTTTAAAGTTAGTAAATACACCGCTTAGCAGCATAGTACTGGTACGCCTAGTAGTAACTGCGAAACAACTCATAAGATTTTACATAAATAGGCTACAAATATTATTGTTAATGTGTATTCCTTTTCAAACAGATACCAATTAAAGAAGTTTTCGAAAGTACAAATTTCGCTCAGATTCGAGAATTAATGTTACAAGCTTGTCACGTGAGTGCTCATTCTGTGACGAAGATTTTAAAGAAGGCAAACAGTTTACCTAATAAGGAGAAGTTTCCATATTTAGATCTCCAGGGAAACATCGGGCAGCTAAGAAACGTGCTACCCACTTAGAAAATTTTCAAAAGTGTTTCACGTGGAACCATTTATGATTTAAATGACAAGGGTGAATATCCAACTGCCAAAAGGCTGACCAATTTAATGAGGAGAAACATAGAATATGCGGATTCTGTATCTTCTATGAATAATATTCTGATATACCTTAGGTGCAAATATAGGAGAAGCAATTATAGTCGCAAATTTCTGCTTGAAAGAAGCGATATTCTCGCTGCAAGACTAAAATTTCTGCGCACAATGCATAGTTTTAGTACATGAGATTCATGGTGTAAAATGCTTCATAAATACCATTAATATCTTCTGTATTTATTAAGTATTTAATGAAACAAAAATTGGTTTAAAATCCACTACAGACAGTATACACATATGACATTATTAAAATAGAGACTATATTCACAAATCGTTGTAATGTCACTATTTTGTTTCACTGTAGCAAACGCCTTATGTCGTAGAACGTAGCTGAGTTGAATCATTTTGTTCTGTGTGCATATGAAGGATAACTATGTAAGCGAACTGTTCTCCAGTTCAAGGTTTTAACGTTCAGATTGTACGATAATCATTGGGTATATTCTCACACACATGCTGAAATATTAAGCGAACTTCTCTGTCAGCATTGTATCACTGTACATCTCAGCATCTTGTGACTTTGTGGGTTCGTAGAATTAAAAGTCCAATTTGCCGAAATTCTAAATGTTCTTTATTTGCGTAGAAATACACTGTTTAATTCTTGCGTAACATTACATCACATACACACCACAATCTACCAAGGTCGATTACAATAACATTCAGCTCTCGTTACACTGCATTTGTTTACAGCTGTTTACTGTTTACTCACAGCTCTCTGCTGTTCTCCGCTTACCTCTCCCGCGACTGTTTTACAACTTGCAACTCGCCTCTTGGCCAATCATCGCCTCTTTAAATACTTCACTGATAATTTCTAGATTATTCTAAAATAAACCAGAACCCGAACAGTCTCTATCAGTCAAGAAATTTCCATGTATCTCAGCTTATTTATTTCGGCAGATCTTTATCTACATGTTATCTTCGTCTGCCGGCTCTTGGTTTTCACACTGCCCGCCTATCAGTTCCTTCTGTGTAAACAAGCCGTGCGATCGTAGATACGGGTTCGCGGCGATATGGTACTTGCTAGGTTGTGACAAAGACAAATATATCTTCGATCTCTGTCGCCCGCTTGCCGTGGAACTGGCAACACCAAGACGGTAGGATAACCGTATTGGCTCAGCCCATGCTCACTTCACTTGGATACCTCAATTGTGTTTGCCTTTAAATGTTCTACCCGCCAGTTGGTAAATAAAATGAGCTGGAAACGTCATTATCATTCTGAATCTCCGTACACATATGCAAGGCCAAGGTAGCATATTATTACTTTATCTGTACAGTGTTTGCTTCCTTCATTCTTTATGCTATATTTGCAAACAGCAATGTGATGTAAAAGAATAGTTGACTCTACAAATTGAAACTGTCTACATGATCATATTTGTACATTGTTAAATTATAGCCTAACGCGATTCAATGTATTTTTTCTTATTATAAGTGAAGGATGACCTGTGAATTCTGAATCTTTGCCGGGGGGGGGGGGGGGATTGTCCTACTTTGTAGTGAGACTGATCCGACCTCTTTTTCGATCATTCCGCTTTCATATTAGGCTCCTTTATCAGTAGAAGTGAGCAATAAAATTACCACGATAGAATGCACAAATGCCGATGCCTTGGAATCTAATAAAACCATCTATACATAGTGAAATAATGCATGTGTTTTTATTTACTTCAGTTTCAACAATACACACAGATACTTGTTCCAAAATTAAAGTCTAAAGTATGTGTAATTTAAGTTCTTGTATTCGGTGCTAGGAAATATTAGCAGCAAATATAAAAAGAATACTTAACAAAGTTAACCTGATTTATTGTTGTTTTATACACACAAGAAAAATCACAGCAAAATAAGTTTTTATGGTAATACTCTACGGCATGCCCAACGCTCCTTGTATTTGCCTGCTGTAACCAGTAAAGCACTTGCAGCATGGTTCACAACTTTAGAGAGAGGGTACTAAATTGAATCTTTAGTAGGGTGCTTTACTTGTCTCTGCGAAACACATAGAAGGGACTTAATTGACATGTCTGCACAGAACCATTATAGTGAAGTACCCCGTCAACGGCATGACTGACCGCGTCTGTGAGTCTCTATTCTGCATCAAGTGATAATGTCTCTTTTGTCATGAAGAGTTCCACACTTTTAGACACAGGAGATCTGTTCCATTTTTTCCTTCTATTTGATAATGCTCCAAAATTTACACATATAAAGGATCCCCATCTCTGTTACTTAGGTAATTAAGGTAGAGGAATTACTGCAACTGACCTGCCACCTTGGATGTACGATGTCTGCCTTCCAAAATGGAGAATTCGAGCTCAAATTTCTATTACAGTGTGTCATCTGGATAGGGTTTCATCTGCAATTTACCCTTATCCTCACAAGATAAATTTAAACACACTGGATTGAGGATCACCTTATCCACTCATTCAGAGTCAGGGTCTCTGCAAACTTGAGTTGCCATTGAGACAAAATGTAGAAATCATTTACTCCGTTTTTGGTTACCAAGACAAATAATAACAATAACATAATAGGAATAAAGTACTTTAAAACAATGACTCCGGCCTCTATCTGCCCTGGAGCGATGGAAAACTCCGAGGCTGTTTCCTTGGGACAATACTTGGAGTCTAACAAGCCCCATCTCATCGACAACGTCAAGAGGCGTGGAAGTGGATCCGCCACCTACGTGCCTCAACCCCGCACGGAAGACTACCGAATAAGCTCGGTGGGGCCGCCTGGTGATCTAGCACACCTTCTAGGTAAACAGCACAGGTCAAGAACTAATAGTTCTTAATTAGAATAGCCAACTTCCATAAAGCTCCAAGCAATGGCGGCGATTCCTGTATGCGAGCCGTCTGGCCGTTACACGCGAAAGTCAGTGTGTCGTTGGTTACACACAAGCAAAGTACTGTACGGGACCAAGCTCTGTGTGGTTGCTAGATGCGGGGAAGTCAGGATAAGGGGGGAGGGAGATAAGCTAGAGAACGAGAGGCAATGCCTGCATAAACAGAATTTATCACGTGAGGTTGTTACTGTTTCTTACACGAGGGAAGCAGACGATGATTTGAGGGCATCATAGAGCCTCTCCAATACCCTTAGAGTAATGCACCAAAGTCACACCTATACAACTTCAACTGAACAGAAAGGAACTAAGCATAGCTACTTTAAATGCAGGGACTTTATGGTAGTACGGCTACTCTATCATATTTATAATTTAGCTCAAGCACGTTTATCTTTTTATTAAACTGCCCCTATTATAAACAATCCCTTACATGGAATTTTATTTTGTTTTCCAATGTTCTCAAACAGGTACTACTGCATATACGAGGTACGTCCAGAAAGTAAGTTCTGCTTGGTAATAAAATTAAATTGTGAACAGATACAGAAAAATTATTTATTGCACACAATTCTACAACCCTTAAACTACTTTTCCACATAACTGCCGACATTTTGCAGGCATTTGTATACCTTTTTCATAGAACTTTGCTGCCTGTGTTTTTAACCATTTGGAAATACTTTCTTTCAGCTCTTCGTCATTGTTGAAGTGTTGACGACCAAGGAAAGACGAGATGCAAAAGCAGATGAAAGTCGCTAGGAGCGAGGTCAGGGCTACACGGGGGGGGGGGGGAGGTGGTCAAACACGTCCCAGCCAAATCCCTGTAGGAAGTTTTTCGTCGAATTTGCAGTGTGTGGTCGTGCGTTGTCGTGAAGAAACACAACACCTTTTGACATCGCAAATTTGCCGATAAATTTCAATTGGTTTCACTTTCCTAGTATTCAGAAAACGAATCACAGATCTGATTTCAGAAGTGGCGGGATTTTCAATCAACACCGACACTGTAAACAAGCACAACAAAGCGTACGTAGCTGACAGCGATCTCACAATGACACACGTTTCTTCTCCTTGTTACAGAGCGTCTTCCGCGCATGCGCGGAACTGCGAAGGCAGCGCTGCAGAGGAGATAAATTGAAACAGAGCTCACTTTCTGGACGCCCCTTGTATATACATATATATATGTATATTAAATTTAGCCCAGCTATGCTCAGGTAAACGTTTCTTAGAATGCAGAAAATTTGGTATATCGACGATTTTTATGCCAATCTTCAACTGGACAGGACACTCTCATAACATACAGTTAACCCAATACATTTGTTTCTCTATCAGTGTGCAAATGCCTGACAATGAATAAAAGGAAAGGCATAGAAAGAGCGCTAGTTTCACTAACTTGTAAAAACGTTATGAAAGTACCTACATCATACATAACAGAAACCCTTACCGGCAGAAAAAAGAACATTGTAATTTAAAGGCCGGAAACCGGTGAGAAAGTTCAGAAGCACTGCCTTAACTACACACAGTACAGCTTCAGTGACATGCTGCGAAACTAGATGGTTAAGTTTGTTTGGTTCCAAGAAACATGAAAGCAGAGACTTGATGGAATCTCTATTGTGCCAAACCAGCAGCATAACTGAATTATACTGCTTACGTTCAACTATATAGTCGACACATTTGCACGACTTCTTATACAGAGTGCGTTATCTGAAGCAGAACGTTCTGGAACTCACATTTACTCATTGTTTCACATAAGTTTGCCCCACATCTCTTAACGGTCACGTCACCTTATTACCTCTCATTGGCTGCTGTTGTGGTACAGACTGTTTTGCTGTAAAAACTACTTCGTTATTTAACATGGTGATATATCTTATATGTTGGAAGAGAATTGTCAAATTTATATTTTCGTAATTGTTTTAATTAAATATATTACGCAACAGAGTTGATTTATCTGAAATGAATGTTAATTCTTAAACGAAGTAAAGAGGAGGTTCCTTTGCTCTCAAACACAAGGCACGATAGCACGTGATTTAGCGGCAGTGATGGCATATTTGTTTATATGACTTATCACTGACCTTGTTTTGAACTGGATTAGTCATATATCGCCATTCGAAGGTGTATTGTGCCGAATGCGAGAGCTAAATTATTTTATTGATCGTTATTGCGCTTGTACTTATTATATGAATAATGGCAGAGTCTAAAGCAGTTTTTCGCTGAAGAATCGCAAGGGAAACCCTTTACAAAGCGGCAAGAAAAAAAAAGAATTGTGGTGCATGTGTTTAATGCACTCACAGAGAAGAATCCGTCTTTGTCAGTGAAAGAATTAGAACAGCAGTGTTCTGAACTTACAGATGTGTTAGATGCGTAGGAATATCGGGACATGAAATTGGGACAACAGGAAAATTTACCACTCCAACGGCGATATTGCTGTGTGGCGAAGACGTTATTTAAGGACAATCAGACTGTACCGGGATACAAATCGCAAAATATACTACCTTGACGAAACTTGGGTGAATGAAGAACACACGACAAGTATGGCGTGACACGACATTTAAGACTGAAAGACAAGCATTTTTGCAAGGTATGTGTGCTGGTTTAAAAAATCCCAGTGGAAAAGACCGAAGGCCTTTCATTATAAACTTGTTTCAGTTTCATTGCTCATTCATTCAGTTTCAACTTGCTTATTTTCATTATAAACTTGTACTTTTGCATGTCTTCATATTCTTATTTGTATGATTTTATCTTCCTGGCAATTATTATGACGTTTACTGTAGATTCAAATGTGACGGGAAGGCACCGCCTATGGCCTATGGCACGAAAGCATTAGCCAATTACGATGAGGGGGAAGGTAGTTTCACGCGGAGTGATACATATCAGCGGGGCAAGGTTATATGAAACAGAGATTAGATACCTCGCCTCTATAATTGCTCTAAGGATTTACCGAAGATGGCGTTTATTTTGAACAACAAAATTGTTTAAACAATAATTTTAAGCAGTGTACAGCCATATAAGGCAACTGAGTCAGAGAAGAAAAAATATAAGGTATCATTTAAATAGTTAGTAGAATTTTAATTCTATTCCTGCAATTATCACTCACCATGAATTCTGGCAGGCTTATTGAAAACAGCAACACTTACCTGAAACAAAAATACGAAAAGTATGAGCTTTTATTATATTTAACAATAAAATACGGCAATTAGTAAAACTACATTTCTAGTTGTTACAAAAAAGTACCTACAAGTTCCAAAAGGAACATAGGTTATGCAGTGTTAAAGAGATAAAAATAATAATGTAATTAATAACTGAAAATGGCGAGCGCAGGATAGGCACCGTCAAGGTAGATGGCGGCATGTATAGTCGCGCTGCTCGAACAGTTACCATAGTAATAGATACCTCTGAGATAACGCACTGATAACTCCACGTGGAGTAAACATCTGTCATATGTGATTACTGCGAATTCCATTGGCTGAAGTGATGCGTTCATTGGTACTTAGCACAGCTCAGGGAAGAGCGGAAGTTCCCCTCTCACTCTTAAAAGAATAATCAGTACGTTATCTGAGAGCTTTCTATTAACAAAGATAAAGCCATGGTAAAGGTTCCAACAGCGCGACTGTAAAATAGTGGAAAAATCGCTGGCGTTCTCAAGGGGTTGCGTTTACTACTGTCTTTCCAGCCCGAGAATGGACCCTATAATAAACATTGCACGTATTTCACTCCGCGCTTTGACGTTCGGTACACGCAACGAGGAACTTCCTCTTTTCCCCCCTCAACAGCTGCTCAGCTGTTTACTTTTGGGATTTCAACAAACTGGTATTGTTACTTCCCAATATTATTTATTCATGTGCTCTCTTACACTGCACCAGCGTTGAGTACTAAAGAAATACACACTACTTACTATACATATCAAACTATAGTTGCAGTTATAATTCAAGAATGGGTATAAAAATATATCTCATGAATAAAAACCTATCATTAATGCATTACATTCGGTCTCCGTCTTGAACTGGACGAGTAAAGGAACCGCACAGTTACTTTCTTGTTCAATGGTGTAGAAGGTGCACTCAATTCCTAGATGTCACACTTTTGCATATAAGTATATTAACGTCAATAATACTCTTTTTTACAGTGATTCAAATTTGAGTGGTTGCAATTAATGATCGTTTCAACTTAACGGTTGAGCTCGTTGCAGCTCCAAATTGCTGATGCCACCCTTTCTTTGCACAACCTCAACCTGATTTTCTTTTACCTTGTGCTTTGATATCTTGCTGTTTGGCATTGTGTCCGAGTGTAATTTCCAATTATATTTATATGTATTATGTTATTTAATTCCTATACTATGAATTCTTGGCAAATCCTTATGTATATCTTACTGCCATGTAACTAAGAAATCTCGTTTTTAATTATATCATCTGAAAGTCTGAGTAAAAATAGTGTTCTTGAGGATTGTTCAATTGCCCACGCACCTCGACCTAAAGACCTTCGTGCTACGGCTGTCTCCTATTAGGAGTGGGATAGAGCCTGGAACATTTCGTGGCTGGGAACGCCATATACCACGTTCCAGTCCACTTCGTGACGGCAGAGATATATGTACACCTAAGGCAACTTTTAAAACTAATTCGTCTCTTTATGAAGCTATTTCAGATGTAATACTTCATAAGAAAAACACACACACACACACACACACACACACACACACACACACACACACACACACACACACACACACACACACACACACACACACACACACACACACACACACACACACACACACACACACACACACACACACACACACACACACACACACACACACACACACACACACACACACACACACACACACACACACACACACACACACACACACACACACACACACACACACACACACACACACACACACACACACACACACACACACACACACACACACACACACACACACACACACACACACACACACACACACACACACACACACACACACACACACACACACACACACACACACACACACACACACACACACACACACACACACACACACACACACACACACACACACACACACACACACACACACACACACACACACACACACACACACACACACACACACACACACACACACACACACACACACACACACACACACACACACACACGCTGGGAACGCCATATACCACGTTCCAGTCCACTTCGTGACGGCAGAGATATATGTACACCTAAGGCAACTTTTAAAACTAATTCGTCTCTTTATGAAGCTATTTCAGATGTAATACTTCATAAGAAAAAAAAAAAAAAAAACACACACACACACAAACACACACACACACCTCCACACACGCACGCACGCCTCACATTGAAGAGGTCTTAAGTTCGAATCACGCGCAGAGCATGTTATCTGGATAAAGTCCGTTTCCGCGCTTTGCTCTTCTCCTGAAAGATAAATGTCAGGTAAGCACTATGGATCCTGGTCTTATTTGAGCATTATTTCTTCCCTTTCATTCTTGAAAACAATGGAGCACGTTGATTATATTTATTATTATTATTATTATTATTATTATTATTATTATTATTATTATTATTATTATTATTATTATTATTATTATTATTATTATTATTATTATTATTATTATTATTATTATTATTATTGATGCAAAAGTATATTGTTAAGTTATCACTCCCTTAAAATATTTTCGTTTGAATCACTGAGGATTCTAAAACGTTTACCTTTGTATCATATTCATTCCTTAAAATTCGGCAATCCTACAAAACATAAGCTTTAACATATTTAAACGAATCGAACATGTCGTGACCTTAATATTACAAACAAATATCCAAAACCCACAGTGTCACTTAATCACTATAGTAATACACCTCAGCCATCTGGTCCACCTTTTGATAATGCACTGATAATGATGATCTGGCATGCCCAACTTTATGACAAAAAGGGAATGGCGAGCTATGAAGCTATGAAGGTTTATAGGAATCAATGCTTCGTTGCCCGCGTGAGTAAAACAAATGTTTCATTGCACGAAACGAAGGAGGTGGCGTAAAGCACAAGGTGACATTAACTTATAAGGAAAGACGTGGTACCGACGAAATGTGTACATAATAATGAGTGAAAAATTTTAATCTTAACATCTCAAGATTAAGTCAAATTCTTTGAATCTATATGATCACCAACATCAGCTTCTTATAATACATTTGCATTTGAACGGAACTTGTCGCATCAATCACATCAATCGGTGAGCAGTACACGGTAGAAGCAATAACAGACTGAATTAGTAGTACAGCGCTGTTATAGCTATGATTCCTGTTGGACGGATATGTCTGCACTTAGATATGACTTCATTTCTACCAAATATTTAAATTTAATAAGATAAGATGAATGCTCTTACATTAAGAGCAAATACAAAATGCATAAACAGCATTAGCGTCATTTCTATTTAACTTAAGGGTGAAAGTAAGTATACGATGGGGAACAGAAGGGCCCTTCTAGCCGGGTAGAGCCGCATGTGGGCTTCCAGCCTTGACCCTGGGCGGGAGGGGAGGGAGAGAATCGAAGGGCGACTATATCTGATGGCGACGAGTGCAAGCATGAACGCATGATTCAATTCGGACGTATTTCACCCAGCCCACAAGTCGGTAATTCACGCCGGTTCATCTCTGGTGGGGCTCACTCAGAGCCGTCTTGACCGTCTACAACGTGCACTACCACCGTGCAGTTGCAACCCGCCTGTGCCCTACAGCCCTGAAACAGATACCAACGAAGGAAATGGCAGATAGAGGAAATGGAAACAAAAAAGTGTTATTAAAGGAACCAGTCCAGTCATACACCTATCGATACGAGGAAACCAGGAAAAATCCATGGGTCAGAGATAGCAAAACTCCCAGGGAGCGAAAATGGGATTTGCCATTGGAGATCACACACATAACGGCGACACCACCTCCCTTGTTAAGGTTAAGAGTATGCCTTACATTATAATACGAGTGTAATAACTGTAAGCCCCTATTACACCTCAATAGATTTGGAGTATACGTATTCCCTATTAAAGAAACTGAATGACATTATTTAAGTTATTTTTAATTAAAGAATTTCCGTTTTCAATTTCGGAGACGCCAAATCATGAGTAAACATTCAATGTCGCAAACACTGACGCCGTACCCAATGTTCACTTCTACTGAAAGTCAAAACATCAAAGCGCTGTTTACTGCGTCACTCCATGGTGTACAGAAGAACAGCTGATGCGAAAAGTATCCTACAGAATGAAACTCCAGAGGGATTCGATCGATACGATTGATACCACACAAAATAACTGCCAAACTGAAGTTTTTTCACAGCAACGATAAAGAGTGTTAAAAAGTTGCAGGGATAAAAACTAGCATTCTATATAGTCAACAAAGTAACTTATATTGTTCTTCAAAACACATATCAATATGGAAAAGCACAGAAATAGTAAGTGTAGTTATATTTATTTTAATAATATACGCGTATAATGAAACAAATTATGGATAAAACGGTGAGAAATGAAAATGTTAATAATTACGTTGTTTAGAAATCTTATACAAGAAACGCTTTTAAGAAGACTATCTCTGATACCAGCCAAGATGACTCAACTGGCAGTGTCGGAGTTCCCATCCCGTGCACAAACCGAACTGAGTGATTTACCCCCCTCAACCGCCAGGTAAAATTATGTTCAATATCATAACCGGAAGTTTCCCCGACAGAAAACTCAAATGGCAGTGTTGGAGTTCCCATTCAGTGCACAAACTGAAATGGTTGATTTCCCCGCTCAGTTGCCAGGTAAAATTACATTCAATATCATAACCGGAAGTTTCCCCGACAGAGCAAAATAAATAGAAGTAAAAATAGATGGAATTGGAAGGGAATTACGAAGCTACGTCACAACTTATTTTGTAAACAGCCAACAGACTCGGGATTCCGAAGCTCCCCATTTATATAAAAAACAAACAAAACAAAAAAACCTCAATAACAATAAAATAGACTAATACCACTCGTCGAGCAACAAACTAAGGAAAGTTTCACAATCCCAAAGATACTCCTGCAGGGGGGGGGGGAGATCAATAGTTACAAAAAAAGCAAAGTGCAACCAAAGTCATTATCAGCAACCTCATTAAGTAGATAGTACTGGAATGGACTATGAAACTAAAGTTGTCCGACATACACTAGCTCACAGGAACCAAAAAATCTCAAATAGTTGTCACAACATTAACAACTTAATGTGGGACTAAAATGAAATAAGACAGAAAAAAACCGACTAGTTCGGTTATTCACAGCACATCAATAATTCATATTAATACTAGCTGATCTGGCGAACTTCGTACCGTCAATAAAAGTTATCTGAACTTACCTATATAAATAAAACATATTTGGATCAGTATTTATTCTGCAATTTGGGGCGAAGTTTAAATACAACAGTTACAATTAACTTAATCAATTTACAGTTTTCTGAAAAAAATTTCTTTTGTGGTGCATAAATATATAAAGATGATGGTTTTCCGACGTGCGAACACGCGACGTATAACTGTCAATCGCCCGCCTCGGTAGCTTAGATGGTAGCGTGCCTGCCTCACGTTCAAGAGGTCCTGAGTTCGAATCTGGTCAGGGTGAGTTACCTGGATATAGTTTCTGTCCATCGCCCGCCTTGGTAGCGTAGATGGTAGCGTGCCTGCCTCACGTTCAAGAGGTCCTGCGTTCGAATCTTGGTCAGGGTGAGTTACCTGGATAAGGTTTTTTCCGGTGTTTTCCCTTATCCTTTAAGACGAATGTCGTTTAATTCTAAGCCCTAAGGACGCTGAGCTCATCTGAGCATCATTTCACCCATTCCATTCATCGCCCAATATGACAACGTTGGAGTACGTACATTAAAAAAAACTGTCGATGAGAGAAATAGGGAAACTCCCAGTTGATTCCGCAAACTTCCAACGACTGCCCTTGCAATTTATTTATGGTTATCGTAAACGGCCAAACGCATGGGAAATTGTAGACGATCAAAATAAAAAGTATATCTATGACCTAAGTCAGATCGTCTTCTCCTTGGCATAGTAAAAAAGAAAAAGTATCCGCGAACTGCATAAAGTCAGAAAGAAATTCGATTAATTTTAATTCAATTCAATTCACATTCACGAATTCAAAATCGCACATTATAAATAAGATATCCATGGATTTACCAATATTTGACAACAGTTGTCTATGGTAAAATATTTATAGTGTTATAGTGTGTTCAGAAATTACTTTTGTGTCTAATCTTCGACAGCTATATCATCATGCTACATAAAAAAGTTTCAGTCCTGATAACTAACGATAAACGTTATTTAATGAAATATGGTAAGTGAAATAGCTTTGAAGAGCTTGGCAAGGAGTGGAATGTCATTATACTTTGCAAAGATTTTCATTGTCGAAAATAAAGGAAGGTGTGTACGTGTTCCGAGGAAGTTTGCGTGGGGCGGGGGGGGGGGTAAGAAATCAGATATTGCCCTATGGAAAAAAACCCGGAGTTTCCATCGCTCCCGGGATGAAGGAGGCCGGGGTCTTCAGACTTACGGGTGGATCCTCCGAGTCTTTTACATATATTTAGTTAATAACCCGCTCCAGTATCAGTGAAAGGCTTTCTTCCACCTCTTAAACCTTGGACTTACACAAATATTTCAAAACCGAAATTAGGCAAATCGGTTCATTTGTTCTCTTGCAAATTATGTTGCGTATTGTTAAGTTTTACGTTATGTTTTCAGTTTTATAAATGCTCCAAAAGGAATGATAATTACCGGTTTACCAATCATCGCATTGCGCAGAGAGCGAGGTCTAGAAGTAACGTGGAATGTTACTTGATAGCTCAATAGTTTCCTCTGCCGGAGGGCTAGCCAACCGCAAGCGTCAGTTTATGGAGATACAAGACATAAATTGAGTCCGGCTCCTGCAAAAGGGTATGAAATGTCACTTAATTACACTGGGTCACGGCTTCTGCCACGTTGACATTGGCACAGGTCCAATGTGGAGGTCACACAAGGAACTCTTCAAGCGTTAAATAGCGAGAACTGTAATTCAATGCAGTTTTAGTTTTATCTTGAAAGGGCAGACAGAAAAGTGGGAATGAGGCTCTGCAGTTCACAGTTATGATGTAGAATGGATCTTCTAATACATAATCAATCATTGTAGCAGTAAGAGAACTTCGTAATGTTAACACATGTCAGCGCCATATAAAGTAACAGTGTTTGATTGCTAACAAAGGAGTTGTATGTGCTAAGTTCACGCGCAAACAGAATAATAAATTGTTAAAGAGCGTGGATTTTCTCATCGAAGCAAATGTTTAAAATGAACGATTGCTATCACCATTACACAATTGGATAGGTTGCAGAGAAACCTTCTTGCATGCTGTAAAATGTATGGAGTAATAGCTGAATTCTTCACGTATGAGTCCCCTTAGATAGTTTGGGCTTTGGTTCTTAAGCATACACCCGTTACATTAAATGGTCCCATACAAAGAACCTCAGATCCCAAGATCTACGAAGTCATACGACTGGGTCCCCTTTGCACATCAACTTTTGCGGATATGTTCTATGTGGCTCCTTATAATCAATGGCCAGTGTGGTGCAGTTCCATTCTGCTGAAACTACATTGCTGTCCTTTTCACTAGTGGCACAACTCTTCTTGCAGAAATACAAGGTGCGTATGTTGGCTTCAGAAGCAGCTTTCGAATAAATGCTGTCCAAATAGTTGGTCGCCTATTATTCTGCACCAGATATTGATGTTCTATAGTATTTGGCATGCAGCTTAACTCATCCAGTGATAATAGTCTAAAGTCTAGTGAGTGCATATTATGGTGGCTAACAGTTACGTGTTGTGGAATGTGGCTTCATCACTGAAGAGAACTTCGTAAGAACACTGTATCCATTTGCGTTCGCTACTTTAGCCAATATACATATACCGTCGAGGATGATATTTACTTCTGTGCATTATATTCTGTGCATTATTCCTTTTGTGTAAACAAGCCGCGCGATCGTAGATACGGGTTCGCGACTATACGTAATACTGAGGACTGCCTTTTATACAGATCTTGTACCATGGCCCTTGGACTGATATGTGGATTGCTTTCCATTGCGTTTCACACAACTTCTTCATTCCCCAAGAGGTTACCGGAGCATCGTGAGAAGAAAGTGCTTTTCCAAATAACTCTGTTTCACAAAGGAGTCTTCTAACGCTACGAAAAGTGTATACAACAGATGCCATATTTCTTGGAAATCCTTCGTCATACAGGCGCTTTGCTAACAATTTTGCACCCTGTTTCTCCGTAGATTGACAGCGTGCCAATATACTCGTCCCTTGTATACATTATGACGGCATCCGTGTCTCGTTGAAAAGTCTAAGGTTTAAATACTGAGTAGATGACGGAGAGTTTGTTGACGCCAACGATTGACGCAGGTGCATGTAGTTGATGTAAAATGTTTCAAAACGTGGTTGAATTGGTCCAGCATAATGACGTCCACAATAAAATAGATACAACAAAGTATAAATTATCCACCTGTGTGTGGAAAACATGGAGATTATTCTATTCTGTACAAAATAAATTTTATTTCTGACATATCAAATTATGGACCCAAAGATATAAAACAAAATATAATAAACATTTGAACTTAAGACGAAGGATTTGAACCCGAAATGAAGTGATACAGTGGTAGAGTAATCATGATAATACCTTTCGGCCAATGCTGTCTTGCCCCCCCCCCTTTTTTTTTTTTTTTTTTTTTTTGCAGCTTGAAGATCGATAGTTCTACCTCAAATAAGTAAATTGCATCCACCATTGCAATAATTATATGATCTGAAATAGTTTGTGTCATAGTTATTCCGTTGTTTAGGACAAGCGAAACTTAGCTTTTTTGACAAGGCTGTACAACGAACATTAGCTGGCTGACGACTTGAATTCAACTGATCTAGTGCGTTTATCCGCCATTTTTGTTTCAATGGTTTTATCGACTGTTGTGTGTGATAAGTTGTTTCAGGGACGTTGAGAAAGGTATGTATGACTTTATACTAAACATTTAAAGTCTCTCTTATCAGCTTAAATTGTCACGGCAGATATGGTGTTTTTAGCATCCACATACATAGTAATTGCATTCTGTCCCATAAAACACTTTATGCGCGGGGTTATCCCTCCCACCCCTGTAAAGCGTTATGCAAATCAGCCATTAGAAGGAATTTAAGAAAGGGTAAGTCGTATAGCTCGCTTAGCACATTTCTGGTGAGTGTACAGTTGCTTTTCTCTAACTTCACATTTCTTGTAAGCATTAAAAAAATTCATGTAGGTGTATTTTCAGTGTCACCTGTTTGTGTAAGGTATGACAATATTCGCAAGGAAGAACCTGACAGCTTGTGATATCTTCACGTTGCACTTGTTATCACAACGGAGACATATGTAAAATGACGGAGAGACTAATAAGAACATGCATTGCTTTCGTGAAAGGCTTTTTCTCGTATGGAAGAAGGGGCTTCGGAACATGTGCTTACGAAATAAAATACCCATACGAAGGTCTTGGGTGTAAAGCAACACTAGAGTAATTTATTGCGCTAATGTAACACATTAATGAATTAGCTTCGTCATGTTACCTATACCTGCACTTAGTTTATAGAGAGATGTAAACAAAGCGGAAAATGTATTACTCCGCCAGCGACTGTGATTAGAGGAGATATTAGCGCAAATTTATTCCCACACGGCAAACATGGGCGCTATCAACGAATTTCTACGGAAAGTTCTGCTTAGCTTATGCGGTAATACTTTTACGTTAAGACTAAATGCAAAGGCGTGTCTTCTGTGTAATATATTTTTCCTTTTATGCGTCAAAAAGGACTGAATGCTAACTAAAATTACTCAAATATTTAATTTATAAATCTCATTCATAAATTAAAAATTAAGGCACGGGTCTTACTGCGCCTTTCTGTGTGGAGCCACTTTGGCTATGACTTGAAAGTTCTACTGGGATGCAACTGAAAAAAAATACTCAACGTACTTCCTTGGAATCCGACAATGGACGATTTCCTTAAAAGATTTCCACTTCCGAATTTCCCTTTGATAATTCCTGCGCACTAACGCTACATCTTCACGCTCAACGATTATATTTTTCTGTTTCTGTTCACAAATTCAAAACCTATTCCTGGAAGAATGACGTGGAAGCTCGTTTTTCACAGCTCGCTAATCGGAATCATTGTTAACTACTTGTAGCACTGTTGAAATTGTGGTGGCTCGTTTCTTGCAAAGAATTTATGAATAGCACTTTTAATAAATTCATCTTCCACAACTGACTTCTTTCTTTGTCGATGTTTTCCTGGCGTGGAAAGCTTCACAACCTCACTTCGAACGCCATTAATATTCGGCGCTGAAACACCGGTTAATTCTGCTGAGAAATTGACAACGTCCTCAATTGCTAATGTTGGGCATTTCTCACACAACTTGCAAACACATTCTATATATTTGGTTTTTCACCACATTTTAACAGTTTCCATCTGAGATGTTTTACAGATTGCACGCAAGCAGCCATGTCTTAAACTGATTCCCTCACTTCCTTCTCTTTTAAACTGCGCAAGCACAGTGTGCACTCTGATTAATACATACAAAATAAACTTACATTTACCAAATAAAATACTAATTACTGTTTGACTGTTGCATTTGAAATAATGTGAATTTGTTATACCTTTTGCATTAGATGTAAAGTCTTTAAAATTATATGGGAACTATATTTCTCATACGCAGAGAGTTACAAAGCTAAATAGCCAATGATGCCGCATATGTATACGTGTTTTTGTTTATATATCACCACACAAACTAAGAACGGCTCCGGTGCAGTGACACGCTTATGATACGTTTGCCAACCTACTCTAAACGGAACGCTGCATACCACATATTCTTTCTCAATCTAAATTCGCACAATTAGTACTTCGATTTCTTTCATGTTAGCTGTAGAAGCAACAGCGTTACGGAAATTGACCAAACAAAAGAATACAACATGCCAAAGTAAGTAAGAAATGAACGAACTATTCTTTAAAAAACTTATTCAACTTTAAGTTAATCAAATTAAACGTTTGGGGAAATGGTTTCATTCCATTCTTCCTTAATACAGAGTAAATAGCATACTAAGCTTACGCGATATTCAAATCCTTTAAGAGCTGGTTGCTATGTAACGGCTTTGAAATTCTGTTCTCTTTGCATGGCCAAGAGATAAAAAGCGGATGACGTATTTGAGAAAAGTATGCGTACTGCAAAATTAAAGTAACAAGGAATGTCTCTAAAATGGTTTTAAAAAAAGGATGTAACAAGATTTTGTTTACTTCTTACGGTTTACTATTTACATAGAAGATAAACAGAATGATCACAAACAGAAAATTCAGGATATACATTCCATGTGTAATTAGAACATTTTAAACATATGGTATCCATTTTGACTACATTATAATTTTTAGAAAGTGTTGCATGTGAAAGGATTATTTGAAGTCGGGAAGATTTTTTAACAAAATTTCGTGGGTATACTTCGAAGACGCTGAACATAAATACCGTATATAATCTACTTTTCATTGCTTTAGTTATGCTGTTTATAGACATACATAATGTCTTTTTGAAAAAGGGGAAAATATTCAGGGGCTTGAAATCTCGATATCGTTTTTTAAAATCAAATTCATTTCTTTTCTGCTTAGTATATGTGTGGTAGAGAACGAAAACAAATCGGATATGTGCATTCACATTACTCTACTGGTTCCTATTCAAAATATTCTTAAAACGAGTATTCTTCTATTTGCTTCGCGTTAATCAAGATAAACGATTGCAGAAATTGGAAAGATAGAGTCAGACTGAAAAATTCAATGCCATAGCCGGAATTTGAACTACGGATCTTCTGGTTGCGTTCCAGCCGCTCTAACCCTTGAACTACTATGGCCAACGTGCCGATATGACATTAAATTCTCCAACTAACTCGTGTTTCTCCCGGTAAACCACTTAGGAGTTCTCATAAACTCATGAGACAACTACCTTAATGGCGACTTACAACATGTAAGCACTTTGCAGAAATTGTTCTATTTTGAACATTATTTCGTTAAAGTATAATGGGGATAGGGGAATATAGTGTCGGTCTACGTGGCTCATTTGGTTCGTGGCTGATCTACTAATAGCAAGGTCTGGGATCAAACTGGGCCCACACAAATGGTGTTTGAATGTGATTAAAAGTTGTCTATCCATGGAGGCCAAAAGGTGCAGGACTACTGCTGGACAAACTTTGGCATATCAGCCGCGATGATTTGAGAGCATTGTTAACACATAAAAACTTGAGGAGAATGCCACAATTAGAAATAGAGCCGCTCGATATGTGATGGCTTTAACATTGCATTCTGTTAGCAGACCAGGAAGGGGAGAAGGAAAAAAGAAAACCATGATCATGCACGTGCGTTGGACATACTGCTTCAGTCTCTTCGTGCATTATCCTGCTATTTAAGGGTTTCTCAGAAACCTGTGGATACTATTTATATGGCGGTTTGCTGGCAGCAGAACTCCCACAGCTAATATGCAATTCTGAGAATCTCGCCCACCAAATCACGGCTGGTTTAACGCTCAGGTGTTTATCCAACTATGATTAATAAGTTACCGTGAGAGGAAGCTAAAGTGTGGCTGTTCGCGTCATTATTGCGTAACTTTCTACATATATATAGTAAGGAAAGAAATGTCATGATAAATGGCATACAAAATTTCGATATTCAGATTTCACTGGACTACCTGTTTTAGGCGTCCCTGAATAAATTACAATCAATTTTAGAAAACGTTCTGTCTATGAACCCGTCTGAATATAAGTTCAAAAGATTATCTTTGTATAGAAAACGTGTTGTTAATTTTCATTTCTTCAAAAATAATCCACATTATGATTCAAATAACATATATCTAAGATGATTGCATGACAAAATGTCTCTTGAATTTTGTCGGAATAGGCTGCAAATCCCTCTTCATTCAGAATGTACTTATATTTTGCATAATCTGTGTATCGTAACACATAGAGATAAACATACTACATAAGAAGCATAGATCTCATTAAAGTACATATTTTTGTCAAAGATTTTTATGGTTTCAATCATTTCAAATAATAAATTATTCGTTCCTTACTAAATTGCACATTTTTAATGGTGCATGTATTCAATAATACACAGTAATAATAATAATACACAATAATAATAATAATAATAATAATAATAATAATAATAATAATAATAATAATAATAATAATAATAATAATAATAATAATAATAATAATAATAATAATAATAATAATAATAATAATAATAATAATAATAATAATAATAATAATAATAATAATAATAATAATAATAATCATAATCATAATAATAATCATAATAATAACAACGCGTACACACCACACATTTGCGCCTCGGTAGCGTAGATGGTAGCGTGTCTGCCTCACGTTCAAGAGGTCCCGAGATCGAATCTCGGTCAGGGTGAGTTACCTGGATAAGGTTTTTTCCGGAGGTTTGCCTTATCCTGATAGACGAATGTCAGGTAATTCGGTAGTTCTATGGACCCTGACTCATTTGAGCATCACTTCACTCATTTCATTCATCGTCCGATATGACTTAACGTTGGAGGCCGTAAATTACAAAAGAACACTACACACACTGACAGACAGACGGTTCCACCCCTCTAGCTAAGTTCAAAAGGTCCCGAGTCGAATCTCGATCAAGGGGAATTTTGTCCAATGTGTCCCCGCCCCTAAATGCGAATGTCTTGTAGCTCTCAAGATCTAAGGTCACTGGGATAATTTGAGTATCATTTCAGCCATTTCATACATCGTCCGACATGACAATGTCAGAAGATGTAGATTAAAATAAAATAGTGAATAAACAACGCATTTATTGCTCACACATGCGGCCTGGGGCGCATAAAACAATGCGCGTAGTATTAATTTCTTTTTAATGGGGCATTCTGTAAAATCATGAGTTAAAAAGGATAATAAAAACCACAATGTTAATTAAATTAAGATTAATATTTGGCCAATTCTCAAAAAATATGAGCCTGGATTTGCAAGGGCACTTAGGCCAAATATTTACAAGATCAATGCTAAATATCTAAAAGTTGTTCGGTGTCACGAAGGCTTATTGTGGCCTGTCACAATAGGAAGGTAGTGAGTGATTTGACAACAGTATCCTGGTTCCATGACGTTGAAAACCTGTGCTTTACACATAGCGGAAATTCACAACTGTCATTCATTCATATTTTCAACATAAAACAATACCGCTTTAATCAACACATATTCAACATCGACGTCATGAGCAGTGAAATTTCCGAGAACGCCGTTTGTGTGAATGTAGCTTGTAACGCATACATTTACCTCCGGAAAGCGATAAATACCGTGGATTTAAACTTTGGAATTCCTAGAAAGGTGTAAAATAAAATTAATGTTTTTTGTTCCATGTCTGTAAAAGAACTTTCTTGGATTTCTCGGAAATATTAATTTCATAGGAGAAAACTGAAGAACGTGGGCATTTTATTCCGGGAATCTATACATCCTGAGTGTTTCAGATACTTTGATGCAGACGCTTTTTATCAAACGAGCTTGCTGGGAAAAATGTTGTGTTGAAATTCACGCATGTCGGATGCATGTAAAGGAAGCTTGTTTAAATTCTAGATTTTATAAATTTGGCAGCAAATTTGTGTTACGGTACACTATACCCCGAATTATATCTCGAAAGTACCCTAATGTGTTGTTTTGCTTTCATTATACCATTTCATAGAAAAATAAATACATATATACAGAACTCCATTCATTTATCTATTAATTTTCACAGCTTTCTCCATTTACTACTTGTAGTACGTAGAGCAAGTTGTCTGTAACTAAAGATGACATAAAGATTTCAATGGTAATGCGTGTTTTGAGGTCCATGAATGTGTTTATGTGTGTGTGTCTAGGAACAGTAAAGATTACAGTAATTATAATGTGTGTAAGTTTATGGCATAAACAAAGACTTTCAAGAACATCCACTCCATCCCCAGCAATTCCACACTATAAAAATACACCTTATGGCACAAACCATTCTTTATTATTGGCTTAATTTTTCAACTCTTGTAGTAGTGACTATTCCTTTATTTATTTTTTCATAGTTATTAAAAGTGTATGGCGTTTCAAAGTCATCACATATCCACCTGTTTTTGCAATACCAATTCTCGCTTTAGTTTACTGTAATCCTCTTCGCTCTCTCTTTCCTCTCTCTCTAGCCGTAATGCAAACGTATAACGAAAGTTTATCTCGATTAACAAGGAAACATGCTTTAATTGAAGAGGAGTGAACAGAGAAATTCATGTGAATTCGACACAGCTTTCATTATTCATTAAAGTATACATACAAAAGCATATTTTGGAAACGTAGAGTCAGACTGAAAAATTCAATGCCATAGCCGGGATTTGAACCACGGATCTTCTGGTATCCGTCCAGCCGCACTACCGTTGTGCTACTATGGCCAACGTGCCGATATGACATTAAATTCCCCAACTGACTCATATTTTCCCGGTAAACCACTTAGGAGTTCTCATAAACACATGAGACAACTACCTTAATGGCGACTTACTACATGTAAGTAATTTAAGGCCCGGGTTTTATAGTTAACCACTATTAGGATAATTAATGGAAATTAATTATTCTTTCACACTGGCCGTGTGTAGGCTAAATTGTGGAAACGTAGAGTCAGACTGAAAAATTCAATGCCATAGCCGGGATTTGAACCACGGATCTTCTGGTTTCCGTCCAGCCGCACTACCATTGTGCTACTATGGCCAACGTGCCGATATGACATTAAATTCCCCAACTGACTCATATTTTCCCGGTAAACCACTTAGGAGTTCTCATAAACACATGAGACAATTTTTCAGTCTGACTCTACGTTTCCACAATTTAGCCTACACACGGCCAGTGTGAAAGAATAATTAATTTCCATTAATTAACCTAATAGTGGTTAACTATAAAGCCCGGGCCTTAAAGTACTTACATGTAGTAAGTCGCCATTAAGGTAGTCGCCCTCGCATAGAATCCATGTTTGTCACTCCATTTTAGAGGAAACCTTTGTCAAGTGTGGAAGACGGAGTTTCCGCATTACGTTGGTAAAATTTATGGCTGTATTGGCTGTGTGTGGATGAATTCAAAGATATATTATATTTCATTATACTCTTAACACACCCAAGCAATTAGCTCACCTGCTTACATGACGGAAAATCTTTTTGTATAGTGTTAATTTTATTATTTTATAACCCCGTTTGCGTTGCCCCGTGGCCGGTCACGAAAAGAAGCCTACTAACATTTTTTTTTCATTTCATATATTTTTATCAACATGGCAGCAACCAAGAACAGAAAAGGGATGCAGAAACTATAAACAATGCTGCTGATGGCATGTTACGGGAAAGTTTGCACTGAGGGAAACAGCTAATCGCTTTTTTGTACCTTCATCTGCAGACATTGAGAAGGCCATTGATAAGATGTCTCCTACAGCTGATGACCTGAAGAGGAAAATCATCAATAAATAAAGGAGGGGAGAAAAAAGTATAATTCTGATACCCTCACCCTACAAAAAAATGTTAGAAGAAAAGGGGGAAATCAAACGAAAGAGGAAAGAAAAGAAAATATGCGGCGGAGAACAGAACAAAAAAGAAGGAAATTTCAGATGGTATCTAACGGAAAGTTAAGTTTTAAAATGGAATAGATCACAATAATAATAATAATAATAATAATAATAATAATAATAATAATAATAATAATAATAATAATAATAATAATAATAATAATAATAATAATAATAATAATAATAATAATAATAATAATAATAATAATAATAATAATAATAATAATAATAATAATAATAATAATAATAATAATAATAATAATAATAATAATAATAATAATAATAATAATAATAATAATAATAATAATAATAATAATAATAATAATAATAATAATAATAATAATAATAATAATAATAATAATAATAATAATAATAAAATAATACCGAAGGAATTGGTGCATTATTTACGTTGAATGTTTTGAGGAGGATTGGGTGCAGTATTACAAGTGTCGTGGTTGGGCACATGTAGGTTGCGCAGATAGCGACGAAATAGCATATTTTGTGTGTGATCATTGGAACAAAAAATGACTACGACTGACTAAGACTTAATTCTATTACCGTCATACACATTTTATGTAACTATTAAGTTGTACCAATAGTCTTATATGCAAATCAACGTGACCGTTTATGGTAACAGTTTTTCTGTAGTCACTAACTCACCATTTATAATATGAATTATGTGTAATCAAAAGTACGTTTTTTCATATTGTTGTGTTAATTGTTATCCAGTTGTCCTCTATCCTTAGCTTCAGTTTTCTTTGAATTCATTTTCCGATTTGCCTAAAATATGGATACAGGTATACGAGTAAGTGACCAGTACCGGGGCAAGCTCCCATAAGAAATTAAACGACGAGATTTCATCGTAGACTCGTGTGTTTAAATAAAAGCATGTAAAACAATGGAGAAGGGAGCAGAGTACTCATAAAACATGCAGCGTTAACTGAGTTGTGAATGAAACTGATTTAGCTGACTCATTCAATCACGTTTCTCCAATAACTTGGATTAGTGATTAACTTTCGCCATTACATTTACCTATTCCAGTTAATCAACATTTCTGAATCCAGCAGAAGCAAACGGACTTTAAGATGTGAGATAGTACTTCCATTTGTTAGTTTGTGCATAACTTCCAGGTATACCATACAAGAAATTTCCAGAACTATTGTGTTTTAAAATTGAATAAAACACGAGTGAAGTAGGGAACTGTTTTAGATAAACAGTGACCAATGATTACACTTAAAAAAAAAATACCAGGTTTCCATCGCTGTCAGAACATGACCCCACCGCAGCATGATGTGCAAAAATAAAATTTGTTATAAGCACTTATCAATTTCGAAATTGATTCATTACTTACATGACGAGTTACAATGATCTAACAAGGTTACTTCTTCATTTGAATACAAATTATCACTGACGTTCATTACTAAAGACCACTCTGACAGGACAGTTGCAATTTTTTTACCTTTTTCTTTCTTTCGTTTTGTTTTCTTTCCTTTTTCGATAGACACTGCTATAGGAGCATACAGGACGCCAGGACGATACAATTATCGGCGAAATCGAGAGTGGAGTATATTGAGTACATTTCCTTACTTACTGCATATAAGGGGAAAATAATAATAAACTTCTGGCATTTTCGAAATATAGACGATTAAATACTAGCCCACAACCTGACGTACTTAAATGACTATCCGAAGTATTTTAAATAGTTTCTAGTGCTCATATACAGATGTATGTTACATTAGTTTAGTTTTCATGTTTATACCTTATTACAGAAAAATATCCATTTTGAGTATTCAGAGAAAATTCAAGATGTAAAATGTGTAAGTCGCGCATGTAATTTAAATGTATAGTAATTGAATGAACATTACTTGAGCAATTTCTAGGAACTAAAAAATAATTCTATGGACAGGGTATTTTCCCATTGATGTCACATCCATGAAAAACACTAAACTTCACAACAAATTCGATCTTCGTTGCTTCATTTCTGGTATATACTGATCTGTCTGTGACCCATAAACATGCACATATCTTGTTTTATCTTATTCTATGGATTTATGGTCCTCAGGACATGTATTTAAAATAACTTCACAATATCGAAATTTGTGGTGGAGTAGAACACTTCGTTTAATTTTTCCTCTTGGTCTACTTGCTCTATATGGTAAAAAGTGAGAATTATATTTCAATTTTCATCAAGTGTATAGTATAACGCATATTTTTCGTTTCTGAAGTTGAATAGTTGGAAAGAAATATGCAGGTATATTAAAATTATTTTAAAACCGTTGAAATTATATGTAAGATAAATGTATAACATCTACTGCTAAACTGATTCAAGTTTTGAATATACGGTTTTCAATATTGCTATATAAAAGTAGAGAGAAAGTTTGGTGATTTAACTCAAGAAGAAAGGTTATAAGGCTAACAGAAAGCGAAGAGCATTTATAAAAGCAGGGACGCTATAAAGTAAAAAGGGGAAAAGAATGGTGGCCTTGCCATGGTTTGCCTGCAATAACGCGGGGTGTCCTCCATTCCTCTCAAATTTATGGAACTCTGCTTCGCATTGAATTTCGATGTGGTACTACACGAGACTCAAGTGTGTTGCCAGATGTGACAGCACTTTATTCCCGCTCACACAAAATTACGTTAACAACGTGAGTTGGAAAAGTCGATAGACGCGGTTCTTCCTGAGGATATTGAGAGATCCCCAAATTGCATGACGTTCAACCAGCCAATTCAATCACTTTACAATATAATGTGTTTTAATACAAATATTGCATGTCTCAGAAGCCTTTGCATTACTTTCCATAGGTCTCAGACAAGAACAAAGAAACCATATTTTGTCATAAGCCGAATGGTTGGTTAACACGGAAGGAAAAGGACGTACTCAAACGCAATGCATGGTCTGGACTCGACGAGGAAGAAATGCGGTTATTTATTAAGGTTAACTTATACCAATATCCCAGGATTACTCTCATTAAAATAGATTAAAACAAATAGTTACTAATATTTCAAAGTAACCGAGAATACAAAACCTAATCTTTTCTAGATGTAAAATAAAAACTCGAGCAAAAAGTGTTCAGTTCATTTTCTTCTTTTGTTTCAGAAGAAGATATCTTCTGTCATACACAACTAGATAATTGTAGTTTCTTTTAACAATAACAATTTAATTAAACAGAACTTAATTAAACTGCAGGAAAGATACTACAAAATATTTCTATACACTCGATCAGATCTGAATAATTCATTGCCATGGTAGGAATCGAACCATTAATCTTAAGACTTTCTTGCTGACGCTAACAGAGCGGACACAAGTACGCGCAATACATCTGGGAAATTTTCATAAAATATGAATTCGGTTTTAACATGTGGGCTCTTGTAGCCACGGTCTCTAGCATTCCACCGCGTAGAGGCTCACGGGTTCGAGTCTCGCTTTGAGCATGTGTGTTTATGTGTACAGTGCACATGTGTAAAACTACAGAAAACAGATAAGAGTGTAAACGGAAGTAATAAAAAAAGTTAAATAAGGGAAAACTGAAATCTCTCTCTGTCTGTGTGCCTGCCTGCGTGCGTGCCATCGCTTGTGTGTGTGTGTGTGTGTGTGTGTGTGTGTGTGTGTGTGTGTGTGTGTGTGTGTGTGTGTGTGTGTGTGTGTGTGTGTGTGTGTGTGTGTGTGTGTGTGTGGTCCTTCGCCATGGTGTAGCGCACTAAGGGTCCCTGGCCAGATTCCACCCATGGGTTGCGGATTTTAGGTCCCGGGTATAGGACCGATGCCCACTCAGCATCGTGAGGAAAGAGAGGAGCTTACGCTAGGTAAGAGATCCCTGGTCACGAAAACCAACATTCCGGCTGGGGAATGCCGAGATGCTGACCACATCTCCTCCCCGCATCGGTTGGATGGTCGCCCACCTCTGCAGTGCGTTAGTGGTGGTGAGGCCGACAGTCGGGTTGGTAGGCCTTGGCCCTCTTAGGGCTGTCGCACCAGTAGTTAACCTTAAATAGACGTGTTTTGTATAAACACATTGATTATATATTCCAAACATTTTGTTTTAACTGCCATTTTACTCTTGGTAGTAAGCATCAGATTGACCTAAGAATCATTTTCTTCGATTTAAATCATTCATCTACAATATTAACAACCTTTCTTCGAGTCCATTAAATCCAAATATTCCGTACCAAATTACAGCTTGCAATCCTAGAAGTAATTTTAATTTCAACTTTATTTTAAACACATACATAATCATGATGAAAAGTTGTTACACCTATAAAGAATTTAGTGACATACTACCACCATGCATCTATAGTTTTGCATGCCATGAAACCAAAGGAGCTTTAATAAAAGTATAAAAGCTTGGTTATTGCAATCATAATTAGTCGTTTTGTTCAAGTAATCGACGAGCATTTTAATTATTGCAGCACAGCTCCTATACTCCTGGAGATTGCAATATGCCTAATGATGATCATACTACTATAACTAATAACAGTAATTGTAATATAAAGCATGCTAGGCAGACCATAACTGCAAACTTTCCGATCCGCGAAAGGACCATATAGCTGCAAGCCTAAGCGCAACTTCACAGTCAATTGTGCATGCTTCTGTTGACATTTATAGACATACGAATTGTTTGTGTTGCCCTTATATCTGTTCAAACAGATAGAGGAAGTTCAAACATTGCTGCTATTACTTGGAAATTAACTCCTAAACTCATCTCTCCATGCATCTACCTCTCAAATTGAAGCGAAAAGAATGACGCATTTTCCCAAATGATGATTCTACTATGAGGATAGTCATCAGCATAAATCACTTCTTTATTTCTTTCTTGAGGAGGCTTCAAATATATATAGGTGAGTGTACATAAATCGTATAACAATAAGCAAAACGTTAATTCAATGTTTCAATATTTTAACTAAGGGTGTATGATACCTTGTATTGCCACATTCGATAAAAATGACCTTAAAATGCTAGGGATAGGCGTATTTCATACTACAGAATGTATTGAACGAAACGCAAGGAAGCACAAATTATTCGTATAATGTAAAGCTTAAATTGAATCGTCTTCTTTTTAAACAAAAAGTCATTAGAACTTCAAAGGGTGACAGTGCTCAGCATTTCCAAATATAATACTTTTGGTGGTCACCCTAAAGGATGAATACGCATTATTCATACAAGCGGACTTGAGCATTAATTTTTTAAGTTTGAATCTTTCGTTCTGTTAATATGTAATTGCAAACTGAGACTCCAGTCACTAAGCACTGAACATAACATGTACGCCCTCTTCTTACAAACTGCAGAAGAAAAAGTATAACATAAATCGAATTTTGTAAGTGATCATTTTTATCAAACTGATGAGAAATGTAAGCTACAAAGCTAAGCTTTTTCCAGCGTAAAAAATTGTTTGCTAATGACAAATTACAACGATTAACTTTACCTTTGGAATGAATTAGAGTGAGAGATGGAAAAGCTCAGGTTGAAGGATAAGTTGCCATCCTCACTGTTCACTACTGTTAATTTAAAAAAAGTATGTGGTGGAGATCTGATAACCTATTTCCTTACATAATTTGCCTAAAAAGTATATTTTTTTCAATTATTGGATATTCTACCCTATTTAGATGTCATCAAGATATTCTGCGATGGTGCTGGAGGCCACGTTAAGCAGAGGTAAATTCTCAATAACAAACTGCTTTCCATAATAATAAATGGAATTGTAATCGAATGAAACTCATTTACATCTTATCAGTGGAAAGAAACCATGATAAAATTGGAGTGCAATGGTGACCTAAGACATGTGAAGATCTCATCCGTGCTATTAGTAATAAAACCAAGCATATTTATGTGCAGCTATTATTTTATACACCAAAAAGACATATTTATAAATTCACTTAACATCTTTCGGTTATCCATCTATCATAGAATTCAGTGTGTAAACGTGACAGAATTCTAAGAAAATGTAATGCTAATAATCAAATGTGCACACCTTTGATATGAAGGCAGCAAGCCTGAACTACAACTTCTGCAATCACGTATAAGAAAGGATTTCAGACGTCTAAGTACACTGAAAGCTGCCTTTTGTTATCCTGCAAAATAATAAACATTTGCATAATGTGATGTGATAAGCTCTTCAACAGATTTACTTCAAGCGCTTATATGCGCTTATGCTGATATGCATGTATTTATGTCAACAAGACGTGCACTAGCGTCGATAAAATTCTAAGATTTCTGTTTTATACTTGCTACATGCATTTGATGGTAGGTTAAATTGATACTGAGGTTTTATTTACAGAAGCTGTGGTTCTCAGCGTCCAACTCTACGCCGAACGTGAAAGGAACTTGATTTTGCTCAGAGGCCTCTTTATAAGGCTTGAGGTTGTTTTAAGTGCCATATATGTACAACACGGTACCACCAAAGGAAGCCATGCTTAGGATTTTTACTCCCGAAAAAATTAATCACTTTCCACCGATTTTGAACCTGCGACGCTGTTGTTGCTAGGTTGTTAAAATACATTATCAACGTTACACAGAAATATCACTATTTTTATCCTTACCCTTTCTTATCCCCTCTCTTTTGGCCATTGACTTTGGAGTGAAAACATTTAAAATATACAAATATCTTCCGCAAACTATTTTAGGGAATATTTGAAATCAATAGCTAAATACTAAAATTAAGTATGATAAGACTGATTAAATAACAATGAACGCTATAATTATAGCACAAGATGTTTCTATTTTTTGTACATCTTTGTCAGTTCGAACTAAAAGTTATACATTGTCGTTATTCTGGCCCCACGCAGTAGGAATAATTTCGCATGTCACTGCGTATCTTACAACATAAGTCAATTTGTTTAAACAGTCCCTTGCATTCCAGCTTCAACAGTTAGAATATTTTATATTTCAAAGATTTTTCAAATACAACTTAAAACCTTCGTCCAAGATAAAACTTCTAAAGCAATTTTCAAATTAAACTTTCAGGAAATTTTGTAGAAAAACCATCTTACGTGAAGAGAAGATAAAAAAGTCAAGTTTTGTGTTTTATTAATTAATAAATACTTTATATACCTTTTGTTATAAAGATACACTTAGGTGATGATAGCTCACAGTTCAAACATCAGTATGTCTGAGGCTTTGATTTATGCTAAACATTGTCTGTTACGCGTGAAGTTGCTTATATTCATTAAGCAGTGAAAAAATGAGTCTATACGCTGTACGTAGAAAGGGTTCTCTATGAGTTGTATAAAATTTCTTTTCAACGTCAGACTGATTTACTAAACTTTCTAATTTCAAATGTACGTGACTGTGAGGGAAATAATCGTTCGTGTTACCATTGAGGTTTACGTAAAATAACATATCTCCTTCTATCGCTCTTTTTACTGAGGCAAAATCTATGTATGGTGATGCATTGTGTGCTGGTTACCACCTTTCTTTCCATACAAACCCAAAACGCAACTGTTGAAGTTTTGAATAATGGACACTCTTTTGTTAATTGTATTACAAGGGCCTTTTTTTTCAACATCCGATAGGCTAAAAATAAAAGACAATTCCTAGAAAGCACTTATTACCAAAAGTTGTGTATACTTACGGTTACCTTTCAACATAATGACCGAAAATATTGTGACATTTATCGTACCTGTAAACAAGCTTTGCAATACCCGCTTCAAAACATTTGCCGCCAATGATTTCAAATAAGTATTAACGTTGTTTTGAAGATGCATCCATTGTTGTGATTGTCGTTTTGTTTCCAGTGTGTCCGGTGTCGTATTGGATACAAGTTTCATCTGCAATAACAAGTGATTTTAGAAAGTTCTCTCCTACTCGTCATAACGGCCAGTGTTTAATTTTCTTGACCATTATCACGATAAAGGAAAGAAAGTTTTGAAACCGGTTGTTATTGGAGATGAAACTTGTATCCAATACGACACCGGACACACCGGAAATAAAACGACAATCACAACAATGGATGCATCTTCAAAAGAACATCGATGCTCATTTGAAATCATTGGCGGCAACATTTTTTGCAGAGGGAATTTCAAAGTTTGTCCACAGATACGATAAATGTCTCAATATTTTCGATCATTATGTTGAAAAGTAACCATAAATACACAAAAATTTTAGTAATAAAATAATTGTTTTCTACAAATTTGTGTTTTATTTATAGCCTATCGTAGGTTGAAAAAAAGTCCCTCGTAAATTAGCCAAAATTAAACAAAAGAAGTTCTACTTAACGCTAAGAAAAACAAGCCAATGAAAAGATGACGCAGTTAAACTAATTGAAAAAAGAATAAAAGAGAGCTTTTTGGAAATTAAATGCTTTTTGTTTCAGTGAAATAGGAATAACAATTAACAGAATTTTAACTTTGTATGTGAATGCTTCAGATCGTCCCATTTTTCTCTTGTTTTTAGGTTAATGGTGTGTAGAACCTCTGTACCTAAAGTGGAAGACGACATAGAGCTTCCGCCCACTGGTGTGTAATAAACTGGTAACATACATCATAACTATGTGCTGGATTTCCTGGAAGCACGCCTAAACATTGTGCCAGTATCAGTGAAGTAGTCAGTTCACCAAACAGGAATGAAGGATATAATCCCACAACAAAAGCGGAGGTAATGAGCAATGTCGTAAACGTAACCACAGAGAACGCCTACAAGGTCTGCAACTTCTCCTGCACGACCGCTATGCCAGTCTGTTAGTCATGGCTCTGCAGGCGCTGGTAAAACTATAGTCCCTCCGCTCACTTTAACAACCACTGAAATTACATATTTTGTTGGAAACAATTGTTTTAATTACACTGGTAATTAAATAAACTAGCAAAGGTTTGCGTATCAGTAGCACTTTATTATCATATTCCCCTATCTAGTACTTCTAAACCGAAACGAATACGATATCCTTATGTTCTAAAAATTGCACTTAGAAGTACCTTGATTAGAACATCAGTATAGTCGGTCTGGTTTTGTGTGTATGTGTGTGTGTGTGTGGCCTAGAGAGAGAGAGAGCGAGAGAGAGAGAGACAGTAGAGATAGTACAGCTTAAAACTACAAGGCCGCAAAATCACGAGATCCGTGGCGAATGGCTTGTCTCTTATTCTCCGTTATTGCATTTTATGCTTCTCTTCTGGCCTCTTCACAATAGTCCAATTACTCCTCAGCTAATATTGTATACCCAAAGGAGGAATTAAATGAGAGTGCCTACCTAAACGAATTTGTATTTTAAGTTTAGAGATGTATAGCGAAGAATATCATGGGATTCATTTCAGTTTTCCAGGGCAAGCTTCTTTTATTTATTTATTTATTTATTTATTTATTTATTTATTTTTGGTTGTCATTTAGGTCCTCCAACGTTAAGTCATATAGGACGGTGAATGAATTGGGTGAAATGATGCTCAAATGAGTCCACGGTCCATGGAGCTTAGTTACCCGTAATTCGTCTTAAAGGATAAGGGAAAACCCCGGAAAAACCGTATCCAGGTAACTCACCCTGACCGAGATTCGAACTCGGGACCTCTTGAACGTGAGGCAGACACGCTACCATCTACGCTATCGAGGCGGGCTCCCATGGCAATTATGACTTTGATCCCAATGCTTTTATAGATAAAATAATTCTTTCATAATAATTCCATTACTGAGAATATTTAAACTCGAAATTCCACGTCACCTTTCTCCGATCCGCTCCAAACCATGGAAGATTTACAGATATTTTCTACAGTAGAATGTGTCTCTATCGGTGGTTTTAAATGTTGAAGAACTTTTTGCAGCTTGTTTGTATTTGTGCAGCATTAAATGAGAAATGGGGACAGCGTACGAGTAAGATAAATATTGTACCATAAAGCAGAAACTGTTTCGCTCGAAAGAACAAATTCCATGTTCTTTCTATGAAGATTGCCTTCATTATTATATTAAATGCTGTAAACGGAAAGTAACGTAGCTACCTGATACAATATAATCACATTGTATGCACTACCAGACTAAAATATAGTGACTTTGTGGGTTCGTAGAATTAGAAGTCCGAGTTGCAGATACTCCAAATGTTTTTTATTTCCGGAGAAATACACTCTAATCAAATCTCACGTATCAGCATTACGACACATACACACAGTTTACCGAGGTCGATCACCACACAGCGTTCTGATTACATCACTTTATAGCATCACTTCTCGTTACAACAACACTCTACAGCTGTTTTCTGCTTACGACTGACTCTTGGCGAGTCGTCGCCTTCTTAAATACCTCACTGATAAATTCGAGACTGTTCCAGAACAATAAAGAAACAAATATTCTAACACCTTCCAGAAGCGTAACTTAATCTATGCCGGCAAGTTCTTTATCTCAGCTATCTTATCTACTTATGCAACCTCTTTGTGTACACAAGCCGCGCTATCGTAGATAACGCGTTCGCGACAATATTAACTGTTGTAAGCTCTTTATTATTATGATTATTATTAATAATAATTATTGTTGTAAGTTTGTAGTAAGCTGGGGGAAAAAGTAGGAGCTTTCTATGCTACCATTGTGAAAAGAGAAGAAATGCTAAACCACCCAATCCAATCACATCAGATTTTTTTAATTAGTTCTCGGCTACGTTGGTGAAAAGTAACCAGCAGAATTATACTGACAATTTCTTTTGATGCAGTACGATTTCTATTAAATTCACTTATACATAGAACTTAATAGATTATACTCGTCTGATCATTTGATACAGTACAAAGTCGTTTGTCATATTTCAATCAAAGTGCATTAAGCACCAGGTTTGCCGCATTTTGATTTTTTAACTCGTACGACTTTGTTAGCTGATGTTGAGTAATCAACATATTCCAGATTTTGGGATTAGATCACGATATTAATACTTAGCCACATTAAACTATATGTGCAACCTAATACTCAGGACCATTTCGTTTAAAGGTTTGTTATTTGCCCCCTGGATGCTATTGCAGTGGCTTGCATTTGCTTTTGGAATAACCTACTTTGCAGCTCCTTTTGTAGCTCAGGTATGTAAAATGCTGGCGTCAGCGTGATCGCCGTAGTTCTCTGAAGTGAGAAAATGAACTGCCATGAACTCAAAGAAGGTTCGTTGCACATATTTCGCTGACATATTGTATTCTCCACAGTACTACGTTTAAAGTGGAATCCTTGGACAGCTGACAGTTTTCAAACACCTCATATGAACCAGCTCCAGAAACTTTGGTCTCCAGCTACATGGTACACGAATATCCAAATAGAATAGAGAACATCAAGTATTTAGGATTACTTGTAGCAGTAAATCTGGATAGAGAAAAAAAATACATTTCAGGAGTGTTATCGGTCGAAAAACTACATAAACTTTTTTAAGTTTGTATTATGTAATATATGAAAATCAGTTGTGAAGGTTAAAGAGAGCCACTATATATTGAGCAGGAGAGCTGCTCAAAGTTTTTAAAAGTAATTTTAAGTACCAAATTACCAATACAAATGACAGAATTTTGTGTGATGTTTCCGTTTGGAGGTACAAAGTACTGTGTTGAAGTGCTTCTCACGGTTTGACATATGTAGCATGTGTGAGAGGATATTTTATTATTAGGACTTAACAACTCTTAACATAAAATTGTGAAAAGTTAAGTTACTTGACTTAACAGCTTCTGATTCTTATGATTAGAGTTTTACCATTATACAGTATTATAATATGTAGCCATGGATAAACTGTTAGTTTCGTTTCACCAGTATATTTGTACTATGGACTAATACAGGATGCACTTCATGGATTGACATACAACATTGTCATCAAAACGTCAGTCCATCTCTACCATATCATCTTCTACCTCACTTCTATATGTCATTGTGTCATAAAATGTGGTACCTTTTGGCAGAGTGACATGTTCCAGTAGTGAACGAACATCTAATATTTTGCCTTAATCTTCTGAAGCCTATCTGCTGTGATTTTCGCACTATCACATGCCTTGTGTAAGGCTTGCAACCTCACTACTCTCCTCAAAATAGACTGGGGACGATAAAGTGAGGAAGACATTGCGTCAATATTTGCAGTCAAAAACTTCAACAACTGGAGTGCCATCATGTTCCACGTTATCGGCCAGTGAACGTTTGACATGGAAAACATCAATGGCCTTTTTCTGTAAAGAATCCTTGGTTAGTTTCACCCATGTGGAAGGGAATAAGACTTTATGCATTGATCGTTTCTTCTTCTCAATATTGCCAAAAATTCTGTCAATAGGCATGGAACAGTCCTCTGTTATTGGAAAGTACAGATAAACTTTCTGAAAGTGCACTTGAGGAATGTCTCAAAATATCTAAGTCTAAATGTCTAATCTAAAATGTATCAACAGCTGATATCAAAGAGCTTGGGTGGCACAGTCGGTCAGGTGAGTTACCTGGATAAGGTTTTTCCGGGGTTTTCCCTTATCCTAAAAGACGAGTTTCGGGTAACTCTAAGCTCTATGGACCCTGGGCACATTTGAGCATCATTTCACCCATTCAATTCATCGTCCGATATGACTTAACGTTGGAGGACGTAAAAAAACAACGGCAACTACTTGACTTAACAGCATCTAACTCGAAAAGGCTGACTTAACAACTTTTGTTTCTGAAATTGATGCCCATTCAATATGCCAGGGCGTAATATTTTCCACCCGACATCCTTTGTTCTGAAAATCTTTTAGCATTATTACAGAACTGGTATTCATAGTGCGTATCGTGTGTTTAACAGGATTTCTCAAAAACATTGACTTATCAACTTTTGAATCTAAGGGCTTTAATTATACCCCATCCTGTGTCCATACTTTTTACCGTTTATGTTTCTTACCTTTATAGCGAAGAACTGAAAAGAGTTATTCTTTTACATTAAACGATTCCTAACTTCTGCTGCCGGTCTTCTCATGAACCGCTTTGATGAAGTACTCGACTATGGCTAATGGAACAGCCCTCTACTATTTTCAACTTATACGTGGTTTCAAACTTTGCTTAAACTCATTCTCTTCCTCATGTTATCCAATCTGGTTCCGCTAGTTACGCTTGCTTTTCTTCTAACTTCTACTTATTACCGTATGGCTTAATGGAACATGCAATTACTTTTCTCATGTACCGTGGTCAAACATGAATATAACAGACCTTCTTCTGCCTGTATGGCATATTAGTTTTACAACATTTAGAAAACACGCTGTAACCGGTTTCCTTCGGAATTACTTGCGGTGGCCATAATGCAAATCACATAACGTGAAGCAAAAGAGATTACCTAGGAATTAATCCATGAGATCCTGATCATTTACTTTCAAACGCATTCATTTTCTATATGCGTTTTAAAACAAAGTGCCAGTACCGACCTATGGTAAAGGCATAACTATGGAAACAAAGACACTTGGTGAAAAGACAACACTAGAACTTAGTTAAAAGGACAGTGTAACTAGTCATTTGTTTTAAACTTTGAGACTACTGCAGGTGGTGATGATCAAATAGTTTCAAAAACATGTTGAAAGATAAAGGATAAACGTTCTTACATTATTGCTATAATGCACAGCTTATTCGTTAAACGTTATATGAGTAACCTGCTCTCCAAGACAAAGACCCTTGGGCCGCAGTAAAGAGCAGTAGTGGTGGGTGACGGCCAAACAACAAGGAATAATGTTTTCCGAAATGGCTCATTTGTGCACTATTTTAAGGTACTATAATTTCTTCATAAATAACACAGCTTCATTTGACAAAGGTTGCCAATTTATAAACTTAAAATTCTATAGAAATTAATTACTGAGAGGTGAACTTCGACAGTGCAACTTAAACGTTTGCATGCTTCGGACAATTATCATTCTTATTTGTGGTATTTATTACGTTACTTAATGTTTATTATTATCAATATTATTACCGTGAATATTATTTCTGGTTCCGGTGGCGGTGACGTTGGTATTACAATTCCACAACTCTAAACAATGAAAAAAGATGACAAATAGAACGAAACGTAAGGTACAAAGTGGCATAATGCTGGAACACCCCTTTGCACTCTTTTACCGCATTTGTGTCTTCCTAGAGCTATAGAGTAATGCTAGTGAGAAGGAAACGGTTTTATGTACTGGGAGCACCACAGTCCTGAAGCCACGAGCTGTTGTTTTAATTCACTCTGGCACTAACTTCATCTCAGTGCATTCTCGCGTTTATTTCTCTTTTGTAGTAACGTCATAATTTCCTCAACAATAATTCCGATTAAAGAATGTTCCTAGACAAAAACAGCGGGGCACTGTCTCATCATGAAATCTGAATTTCTTGTGTTTCCACCTAACATTCCTTTTCAAATACGCGAAGGTCTTCTGACCTTTCTTATTTCGATTTCATGGTATTCCTGATAAATTTTGACTATCAGCTTTCTCTATTTTTTGAGTATGCTGTTAAAACAACCTCACCTTTGAATTTTAAAAATATTGAATTAATTTCTTTTGCCCTCTTTTACTTCTTCTAGTCCATACGATAGATTCAGAAGTTATTGGATTCCACCAAGAATTCGAAAATCTCGCCGGAATGACACGTTATCCAAGTGTGTGTGCGTATATATGGGTCTGTGAACAGCATAGGTAACTCGTAACTCCAAGGATGTGACACGGGGATTTTTACGAAAATCTCTCCACCTCGAATTACACTTTTGATGAACAAAATTGCTTGGAAAATGGCAATTAACGGTTTTTATTAAAGTGCCAACTTAAGATATGAATGAAGTCCTGAATTTGATGGGAAAGGTCTTTGAAGTCTTCTTCACTCTGGATGCTGAATGCATAAACTAGTACATAAATCTTATTGTACAAATGTATATTTCTAACACAGAATTCACATCAAATACATTTTTGGTTGAGTAGAACCGCTTCCGGGACATTCCTTATTATTGGTTTGAACTATCAAATACTTATATTTTGCTCAAAGGTGAAGTAGCTTTTGTTTTATTCCTAGTAGGCCTGCAAAGGGAACAGAACTTCAAAGCTATCACATAGCAACCATCTCTTAAAATATTTCACTGTTGTTTAAGCATATGTATTCGCCTATTGTCATTCCAACATTTATATGAAAAATATGAATAAGTAAGACAAATTCAAAATAAAGGAACCAAATAATATAATGAAAGAACATAAAGAAAATTGGAAGTTGCACTTAGAAAGCCAAACAATAGGGTGCCTAAAATAGCTATAACTTATAAACCACAAGGTAGACAGAAACTAGGAAAACCAAAGAAATGAAGTCATTGCAACATGAAAGGAAAATGCCATAAATGATTATATGGATTGATATGACATTTAGGTATAGAAGAATAATTGTTTGCAACAACAGTTTGTAAAATGTAAGCATAGAAATTCCTATGAGTGCAACATATCCAATTTTTGTCTCCTCCCACACATCCAACATTTGCAATAAGTCATTTTAGCTGTATCGATCCTAAATCTTTTTTCATTATAGTCTAGCATTATACTCACACTTGAGCGCTTAAATAGCCTTATTTTAGAAACATTTAGCATTTGTTGTTTTTCTTGTTTATCTGTTCACCGTTCTTAGCGCCTCAGAAATATTCAGATGTTTATTTACCGTATTATTTCAATCATCGTTTATAATCATTTCACTCGTCATACTAAAGCCACTAAATGTCATTACTTTATTCCACATAATAGCTGTTTTCGATCTATTTATGAAAAGCTCACCTTACTTCTTTGTCATTTTGGGCATATATTCATTTTTTAAACAATGATTATCATAGGCAAAACGGACTCCAAACTGCACTTAATTCAGAACATATCTCTATTCTTTTATTTAGTGTTAGTGAAAGGTTTGTAAGCATATTACGGCGATAGGGCAAATGAAAGGATGTGCCTTTTATCTAAGATACAAGAAAATATACTTATCTTGGTCGTTTCAATGAAGCACGACACTTACTCAAACGTTATAGTGCTTTAGCTCAAAACACAGATTTTTGGGCCGGGTAGATACACAATTACATGACTGTGTAGTCAACCATGTTATGTAAGGCACAGGATAGATGGCCAGGACTCCGCGCGTATGCATGGCTTGATGTCCTGCGACCTTGAGCCCTCCTGCAGTTTCATCACTTTATCCTTTCCTCCTAGGGGATGTTAGCCGCAAAGGTCTTGTGTGCGAGATGTACCACCTCCTTTACCCTTTACATATAGCCAAGTGCGTTACTCAGATGGTATTGTATTACGTTATAATTAATGGGTTTGAATGGCGTCTATGTTTTCTACTGCCTTCAGGTATAACGTCCTTAGGGGCCATGTATTTAAGTTTTCCTCATCGAAAAATGTATCTGTCGGGGATTAAACCGATTCATCAACCACTAAACCTAGAAAGGGCAATAACGTAAAGCAATCTGGCTGAGGCATAGTGGTAACTAAAGAACTGCACCCTTAAAGTAATTCCAAAATTGAGCCGCAATTATTTATATCCTTATTCAAAAGAAACAGCTTCTTCAACCTCTCATACTAACGAAATTGAACAAAGGTTGATTTCACTGAAGAGTGAGGAAGTATATTTATCCAATGCCACAGCCGGGATTTGAACCACGGATCTTGACCTAATAGTGGTTAACTATAAAGCCCGGGCCTTAAAGTACTTACATGTTGTAAGTCACCATTAAGATAGTTGTCTCCTTTGTTTATGAGAACTCCTAAGTGGTTTACCGGGAAAATACGAGTTAGTTGGAGAATTAAATGTCATATCGGCACGTTGGCCATAGTAGCTCAATGGTAGAGTGGCTGGACGGAAACCAGAAGATTCGTAGTTTAAATCCCGGCTATGGCATTGACTTTTTTCAGTCTGACTCTACGTTTCCACAATTTAGCCTACATACGGCCAGTGTGAAAGAACAATTAATTTCCACTATATTTATTCAGCTTCATGGCTGTTGAGACAGAATACAGTTAATAGGAAAACCATTTGTTCCACGGTTCCTAGTTCCTAGTTAGCAGAAGTTTATAATATATATATATTTGATTCCGATGAGGTGGCTGTTGTTCAGTCTACTGCAGAACTGACTTGTTGCATTATGAATGACGCAGTAAACTGCAATAAAACCAGTGATAGCTGAAATCTGTCCCAATTTCATGGTCTGTATAAAATAGAAATAAAAAATAGTCCTTTTTGACAACCCTTCACAGATCAATAAGCAATATTTATTTCGCTCTTGAGAAGCATTGGCTAATAACATTTGCTAATATCGTTTTATTGTCTAGGTACAATAGGAATTGGACAATACAGTAGGTAATACGCGATTTTATTTTAAAATTACTTTGTTAATTAAAGACACTCAATTTACATGGTCATATTAGCGCCGCCAGTGTGCCGGGATTTCGTCTGGCAGGAGTTTTTACAAGCTGTAAATTTACTGACGAAAGGCTATGGATTTTAAGCACACTTGCACAACAACCAGCTGGGACGAATTTGAACCCGCGTTCTTGGGTTTATTAGGCCCGCGCCTAACCAACGGAGCCACCCAGAATATAGCCTTAAACGATGATCAGGTATTTCAAGAGCTGTGAAGTTTGCATGATCAATAGAGAGGGAAAAAACAGCGAGAGAAAGAGACAGAGAGGACGAATGATGATTTTTCAGTTGAGAAAAACGTAAATACTTTAAAATGCAAGCCAATAAAATGAAATATCTGGGAAATAGTTAACTTGTAAATAACCGCACTTAAGAAACCATATCCTTTAGAAACATCATATATATTGTAATAATATTCTGGATACAAGAAGGGGACCTCAGACGCTAGACAATTTAAGAGTAACTTTCTTTTGTCATGAACATTTGCATTTTCATACAAATCATGAGGGAACCATTTAAAAAATGTTAAAACATTTTCTATGTAATGATAGATTGGGATGGAGGGCTTTTCATGTAAATCGTTGTGTCACATCCATGTAAGAGGTTGAATTTCGTTATATGTTTGGTATGGAATGACACTTCGTTTTACAGTTACGCTGACATACATTCACGAATCACTGGTTTAGGTCATTTAGTGAAATCTCGACATTGAAAATTGAAAGGAACCCAAAACTTCCCTAGTTAATGACTTGTTAGAGAAGCTGATTTTTTTTTTTTTTTTTTTTTTTTTTGCGAATGCCCATGGCGTATGGCACCGCTGCGCTCATTCCATCACTGACAGGAGGTGCACGAGGACAATCAGCGAAGGCCTAGCACGGTACCACTATGCTGTGTTGGATTTCTTGTTATTGTGACGCAATAATTCTTACGACGGTTCGAACTTTATCGACGCCTTCTCAAGTTAATGATGTAAGCTTTCCTTTGACACACAGTTGGACAACTAGGCCTTTAATAGAGCAGTCTTTCCTATTACTTAACATTTGTGCATAACAAATGGTTCGTCGCATAACCTAAGTAAATCTTTTGTTCTTTGCTATTATTTTCTTCACTTTATGCCTAAGTAATATATCTTAAAAGAAACAAAGAAAAGCATGATACAAATTAAAAACGCCATTTATTTTATATTTGCGATTTGAGGCTACAGAAACCTGATAGGTACCATATGGTACCGCACGGCGTTAGCGGTAGCAATCGGTATATTACCCACAATTCTATTCACAAGGCTTGTTTTGTGCAGCGAATGTACAGAAATGAGGAACACACATATTTTTAAATGTTTCATACAATTCATAATTTTAGTTTTTAGTGTAATATTACATTTATTTATTTTTAGGGGTTATCCATCCAAGAACCACCACATATTTCGAGAAAATCTTAGAAGATGACAGTGATAATGTGCAAGTGGATGATATATATAAATAAATATAAATAAATATAAATACATATTGAAATCAAAACATATATGATTTATATCAGGTGAACGATATGTATAACCCCTGAGCGGAAAGTAATAACTTGAAATAATATGTCAAACTTTGGAAGTTGGGACTCCTAACAGCATAATCCAAGCTAAATATCTGCAGCAGTTTAGAGATGAACAATATCTAGCATATGATGATCGCATGAACCTGTATTATGGTCGGCATAGCTGTAAACAGTTTATTAGGGGAAAGCCGATTACATTCGGCTATAAAGTTTGTTGCCTTAATACTTTGATATGTATCAAGGCAAAAACCCTAATGCTAATAACCAGTATGAGGCGGAATTAACAAAGCTGCAACACCAATTGCAGTAGATCGACCAGCTGCCAGATGTAATGAAAAAATTTCCCTTCAAGCCTTATTTTGACAAATTGTTTAGGTTAAAACTTAAGTGATCTTCACAGACTAGGATACAGTTGCACAGGCACAATACGCGAAAATCCAGTATCGAAAGATTTTTCCTTGTATTCACAGCAAATTAAGAAAATGAAAAGAGGGGCGTATGAGTATTAAGAACAAAAAAAAAAAAAAAAAAGACCTCGGCCTCCTTTATTTGGGAGTCTGGTGCCTATTTTATATACCATACTGTATTCCACTCTTTATTATTATAATTCATCATACAATTTGAATTCCATTTTATATTAATACCAAGGAGTACTTACATATTAATATTAACATGACATCAAAGTAACATAACATGATAACATATTAATAACATAATTCCAAATAACAAAATAAAAGATAACATATAACTTTAATACATAACAACAATGAATTAAAATTCTAAAATTATCTTAATACTAATTTGTCGCAGTTAAGGGACTATATTTTATTGGTTGTCTTTCACGAATATAAAATTCTCTTGCTTTTATAGAGAAAATATTTGCAGCTTTACTAGTCCAGATCCAGAGCCGTCTATTCCTTAAAATATCATATATGCACCGATCTTGTACATAAGACATAGCAGTCATTATAGCGTAAGAGTAGGCACAGAGTAAAGAAGAATGCCTTCTTATCACTCGTTGGGCTGACAAATGCTGTTGTCTCTGTATTATCATCAGATAAAATCAGGCCGAAAAGAACTTATATGTTTCCTGTCCAAATGTAACAGGCCAGTACAATCGCTTCATGGATGATATAGATCGCATGGACGTAAAAGTATCCTTGTACAGAATTAAGATATGAAGGAAAAAGTGGTGGTGGTCCATTTTTACATGGCTCTTGGACAAAATGGTTAATAACGCTTGAATTGTTTTGCGGAAATCAGGAAGAGAGATACCTCAGTTAGAATTCAGGAGAGATATAGCTACCAAACACCTCACTAAAGTATGCAAATGCACCAAAAATTGAAGACGAACGCCCACTTCATGATGGAGTACGACAGGGATTATAGATTCTGATGACATAAGACTGGACGATCTTCACCACCTGATTACTCCAACTGATCAAAGACGCCTTTGTGCCGAGGGATCTTGCAATTTTCGCGTTCGTGCAGAATGTGTGAAGTGTAATGTTAGAACTTGTGTCGCCTGTTTTGTAAAATTCAACACAATTAATTAATATTGTAAATATATTATCAAAATAATTAATCGCAAATAAAGTTTCATGCTATTAATATATGTTTATTTAATTATTTCCAGAATATAAATTATAAAGCACCGATTTAACAGCAAAGCACGCAATTTTGTTTCCATAAAAATCTAGCAGTACCGGACGGTACCGGTCCATTATTTACAACCTACAACCATATGCTCTGCTGGCATCTAAGCAACATAGTTATTGATGTTTGGTGTCAATTTTTAATTTTCAAAATTAAAAACTTCGCCTTTCCCAGTTTAAATAAAGCAATTTACAGAAGCAATAGCAAGAGTGAGAACTTGAGATGAGCCAGATTGCCATCTTGGATGTGCCTTTGTGTGCATAATTATATTACTACACATCCTCTTGGATATTATTCTGTGGCTAAAGGCAGATGCAAACTGTGATAGCGCAAACCACCATGTGGGTGGAGTAACCAAACAGCCTCTGCATTTCGTTGATGAAGATAGATGTCACAGTGGAAGCGAATACCTTCAGCGCTGATCATTTGCAGATTAAGCAGCGTTTCAGGAAGCTGTCTCTCTGCGGGTAGGTACTTGAATTATAGATGAGACATGAGGACGAGTGAATATACGTATAAAGTTTCCATATTCACAGGATCGTCTACCTAGCTATTCGCATAGAGCCATTCTCTACCTCGCTATTAAAAATTCATAAATGTCGAGGTAGCAGCGCCACATGTAACAGTGCAGCTGAAGATATGTATTTGAAGCTTAATAATATTCTCAGATTGTTATTCATGCAGTTGGCATAAAAGCAGTGAAAAGGAAAATATTTTAATGAAATTGAGTGCAAATACGTGTATTTTTGCAACCATTAACATAATCCTTTAAAGACGGTCAACGAAACAGGCACTTTAAATTTGCTACCAAAGTCAACAGATCTGAATTTTTGGCTCTTGAAGGTTAATCTATACCGCTGTCAAAACACTTTCTTAAATAGCACACGGAGTTTAGGAACAACAATGACCGGAATAACCTGATTAATTTAATTAATTTTGAGCAAACAGTGACTGGAATGGGCGGAATATATTGGCCTACTGCAGCTTTGGTACCAAAAGCGAAGAGTCTGCGAAGTGATACGAGTGAGCACCATCCTTTTTAGCGCATCCTTTCCAATATTCGAATGAGATCTTAAATACATCTGTATTCAAAACGACAAAACATTGTACACGCTTCACAAGTCCTGTAGATCTCTTTACTTTCTTTTGTGCACTCATGAATCGACATATCTCAAATACACAGGTTTACCTGATGTGCATAATGAAATGGTGATTATAATCCAACTGGAAAAGCAATGAAAGAGACCTTACAACGCAATATTCAGATGTGTGGATATGGCATTCTGCTATAGCTGCGGTTCTTGAAATTAATCCAAACGACCAGGTTCCAAGCCACACACACGTTTACCATTGGCGAGTCCCTTTGCCATTCAAACGTAAAGGGCTCATAAACCCGGTTACCCGTATGCGGCACTTAATGTTTAACTTCACCACAAGTTTAGAATGTGGTTTCATCAGAAGCAGAATTATGATCCTGCCCGCCTCGGTAGCGTGGTGGTAAAAGTGACTGCCTCACGTTCAAGAGGTCCCGAGTGAGTTATCTGGATAAGGTTTTTCCGGGGTTTTCCCTTATCCTGAAAGATGAATGTCGGGTAACTCTAAGCTCCATTCATCGCCCGATATAACTTAACGTTGGAGGACGTAAATAAAAAAAATGGATTCAAAAAGTTTTCGTTCTTCACAGAAGAACAAAATTTTTTGAACAGTTTGTACAACACGATTGCGATATGCTTGCTTCCTGAAAACCTTTAAAGCAATTGTTCTTTGCACATGTACTCGGTTACTTAGAGCAATGCATAATGGACCACAAGATCCTTACGATATAATTCCTTGCAACTAAAAGTATGTTATTTAGCCCTTGTTTTGTATTTGTGGGTTCAAAAGAACCTCATTTATTCCTCAATTTAAAATTACAAAACTCTAAAAGTGATCTAGAATGTACGATACATTTTTAAAAGAGAGCTGACAGTTTAATTCTTTTGAGAGACCTTGAGGGTAAAAAAACAACATATTTCTTTGACGTGTATTAAGTCTTTGAGATAGTTGACATCAACTGACTGGCCATGTAATCTGCAAGAAATGAGAGAGGGTGACGTTCACGTCTGGGGTCCGAATGATGTGATCAGGAAGATAATGCACCGGAACATTCAAGAAGTGTAAGTCATATGGATATTGAAACCCCGGAAGAGAGGGACTTTTCAAAATTAAGGGAAAAGCGTGGTATAGAGACCGAAAACCCAGTAAGAGTAAGGGCAATCGTCGTACAGCTGGAAAATCCACGTTGAGATAATTAGCAGCAAGATACTGCAACGTCCGCAATACTGGGTGGGCATCCACGGAGAAAACTCGCAATAGAAAGCACTGTGTTAAGAGCTGTCGTATCTCCAATGGTGGTTCTGAGGCCTCAACCAAAAGTGCATTCGTCGGTGTAGAAAGCATAGCACCCAGGCAAAATCTAAGAGCACGGTATTGAGCGATATCCAACTTGCGCAAGACCGATGTGGAAGCAGAGCCAAAGAAGATACAGCCATAGTCCAGCACCGACCGAATTAGGGAACGATATAGCAGAAGTAATATGGAAGCGTCCCCACCCCAACATGAATGAGCGATACTGCGTAGAACATTAAGAGTTGCACCAATCTTGGAGATGAGATGCTGTATGTGACGACTCCATGAAAGGCGACTATCCAAGTAGATACCCAAAAATTTTGCGGAAGATGCAAGGGTAAAAGTAAAAGGTCCCAAGCTGATAACGCCATCAGGAAATGTCCGTCGTTTCCTAGTAAACACTACGACTGTAGACTTGGAAGGTGAAAGATGTAATCCGTGTTCAGAGGCCCAGGTTGATAAATCGGTGGCTGCATCACTAAGCCACAGACGAGTAATCCAAAAACTAGAGGACCGAGCGTACAAACAGATATCATCAGCGTACTGGAGAACTCGAATGTGAGGACTAAATAGAGAGTCTAAATCCGACGTATAAAGTGCATAAAGAAGAGGACTCAAAATCGCTCCCTGGGGCAATCCTCGAACTACTATTCTAGGGCCGAAGAAGGAGTTATCAAGAGAACGGATATAGATGAGGCGATGTCGGAGAAGATTATAAATGCCAGAGCAGTACCGAGGAGGAAGACCTAGTGCTTGCAGCTTCCCAAGCAAAACTGGCAGTAAAACACTGTCGTAGGCGCCGGAAATGTCCAAAAAGATGGCTGTCAGATATCCTTGTTCCAAATAGGTACGCTCGATGTCAGTAGTCAGGATGCTGAGACTATCCAAAGTACTCCGGGTTTTGCGGAAACTATATTGGGACATGGGTAATAATCTCCGGGATTCCAGCCACCATTCAAGTCGTTGTTTAAGCAAGCGTTCAAAGGTCTTGGCGATACAGGAAGACAAAGCGATCGGGCGATAAGAGGTACCAAAGCTAGGGTCCTTCCCCGGCTTCAAGATAGGTACAATGATCTGTGTAGTCCAACTCTCGGGGAAGACGCCGGAGGCCCAAAGATCGTTGAATAGTTCCAAAAGGATCATCTTCGCACGAGGAGGAAGGTGGGTGAGCATGCTATAGGATATTTGATCATAACCCGGAGCTGAATTCGACGACGACTTCAGTACACTTTGGAGTTCAGACATGGAAAATGCTGACATGAAGGTGTGGTGCGAGTCCCCGGAAGAAGAGAGACCAGTAGGTGCTGGTGGTGATGTCACGGATGGCGGAGCAATGTGATCTGCAAACTCAGCGATCCAATCCCTCAGAGGGCGGGTAGGAACTGGCTTCTTCCTCAATTTGTTAATAAACCCCCAAATCTGAGAAAGTGGGGTGGTGTTAGAGAGTTTGGCACAAAAGGTCTTCCAGCACTCCTTTTTGCACTGTCGTAAAAAACGTTTGGCCTCAGCTGCGACCCGTTTATAGGCCAGAAAATTGTCCCATGTAGAGTTGTGCCGGTAGGTACTGAGCGCCAATTTCCTCTTCGCAACATAACGACTGCATTCCACCAAGGAGATGGTACACCACGGGACGTAAGAACTGGCCGTTTCTCTGGGATGGAAAGCAAAGCCGCACTATTGATACACTGTAGAAAGGTGTCGTAACGCACCAACGGAGGACGATCATTGGGAATCTCAGAAACGGTGGCTTCGAGAATACGTTCGTACTTGACCCAATTGGCACGCCGTAAGTTCCATCTGGTCGAAGGCCGGTGGGCCACAGAAACGTGCGGAAGAATAGTCGAAATCTCCAGCGGGAAATGATCGGAGCCCATTGTAAAGGGAAGAACCCTCCATTGGAGTTCAGAAGATAGGGAAGGGGAGCAGAGCGTCAAGTCAATCGCTGACGGTCGGTGTCCGGGCCGAGTGAGCAGGGTGGAAGACCCATCGTTGAGAAGAACCAAACCAGAGTCCTCGATGAAGTCCAAAAGCGTTCTGCCAGCAGCGTCGGTCAGGTCACAACCCCATGTGGTATTATGAGCATTAAAATCTCCGCCGAGTAAAATGGGGGTTGGTAACTGGCGCAGGAAATGATACCATTCTCGACTGGTGATGATCATTCTAGGGGAACAGTACAATGAGACAACTGTGACCTCTCGTTGACAAAGCAGAGTCCTCACCGCCACAGCTTCAAAAGAATGTATTTGGCTGTGGTCTATCTGAATGGTGTAATGTGGAATAGCAGAGTGCACCAGAATTGCAACTCCTCCCCATCCGTCCGTCCTATCCTTGGAGTAGAGGCAGAAAGAAGGTATGCGAAGAGACGTATTCGGAGTCAACCAAGTTTCAGACAGCAGGGCGATGCAGACGTGGCGTACAAAGAGTTCTTGCACGAAAGAGTCATAATTAGTTCGAAGAGAGCGACAATTCCATTGCAACAGGGTTGAAGCCATGCTGTAATGTTGGGTTGTCATCGTTGGTTTATGAGCTTTGTAATAAGCTGGTAAGGAAGTCGCGGAGAAGTTCAAGTTGAACAGGGGCCGTTGAGGAAGGAGAAAAAGCAGATAATACAGGAACTATGAGCTGTAGTAGTTGCTCCACAAGCTGCAAACTAGTGGGAGCAGACGGCGATGAAGGACCCGCCCAAGATGGCGGATAAGGATTATGAGTTATTGGAGATACAGGTACTCGTTGTGGAATATACAGAGTGGAATGAACTGGGGGAAAATGCGGAACTCGGTCCGGGGGAGGTCGTGTTGACACACGAGGCACCGAAACAGCAGGTGAAGTCGGAGTGGCGAGGGCAACGGCCGGTTGGATTCCTGGTGAAGGTGCTGGTCGAGGAGTGTAGGAAGGTGGCGGAAGAGTACTGGCTGACTTTGTAGGAGATATTGCTCCAGGGAGAGGAGGGAAAGACCGTGTATCAGTCATCGAGAGGGCTCCATTAATGGCCTGTGAGTAAGTTGGTCGAGATGGCTGAGGCGAGCAAGGGGCATCTGCTCGAGAAGCTGCCACCCGTGCCTCCCGGTATTGATGGTATGCTGGGCATTTTCTGTCTGTTGCCAGGTGAGCTCCCTGACAGTGAATGCAGCAAGGACCTGAGGTAGAGGTGCAGTCTTCTAAGAAATGGGGTCCAGCACATTTACCGCATCTAGCCGCACTCCGACACTGATGCAAGCGATGGCCGAAGCGTTAACACTTAGTGCAGATGTAGACTGGAGGATCACGAGGTTCCACCGGGCATCGCGTTCCAAAGATGACTACATGAGTCGGCAACACTTGAGAGCGGAAGGTAATCTTACACACAGGAATGGGGACCCGTACTGCAGGGTCGCTAGTGGGTCGAGAAAAACGCTGGACAGAAATAACAGGGTAGGCACTCTCTAGAAACTCAGCAATTTCTTCTTCTGATAGACTGGTGTCCACGTTGCGAATAACACCCTGTTTGTGTATCAGAAAATTGGGAATGTAAACTTCCAAAGATGTTCCAGTAAATGCCGGTGATTCTACTATAGTGTTAGCGGCCTCTGCCGATGTTGCCTCAATTTTCAGTCGGTTTTTTCCTGCTGAGGTAATATGCACAATTGCACGTCGGATTGTCGGGTTGTGACGAAATAGCAGTTTACCCACACTCATGGGGTGTAGCTTACCCACATTCTTATCCAAACTTTCAATAAACACATAAAAAGGTCCGGGATCTGCGCTGCTATAACGATTGGAATGGCTACGTGGTGTAGAGACGCCAGGTGTAGAGGATGTTGTTGTAGGACGTGACGTGGAAGGAGGAGATAGTGTAGAAGGTCTCGTCGTCGAAGACTGAAGAGGGCCGACGTCCGAGGTGTCTGCTGGCAAGTTCCCATTTGGTACACAATCATTCGAGTCAAAATCCATGTTGGAGTCTAATGGCGCAACGGATTCTCCTGAAGTCCGCTGCCTCTTAGAAGCACGTTCGTCATTTTCACTAGTAGCAGAAGTCGTAGGACGGAGTGAAGTTTGGACTGGTTCACAGTGAAGAGTCGGTAGAGATTGCTGCAGAGAAGTGGAAGCAGAAAGTTGTTCTTCTTGCTGGTAACATGTCTGCATTGCGGAGTAGATTACCTGCCCCGTATCAGGGGGGTCAGCCATAGTACACTAAATATTAACACTTCACGAGTAGAAAGTACGCACGTGAAAACACAAAGAAATTTGATGTAGAATTAGGCCGGCAATTTGCCCCGTTCTACTAACGCCGCCTCTCGCGCCGGAAAGATAAACAAGTCGTCACGGTGTTGCGATGTTACCTGCTCCGCTGTCAGACAGCGACTGTAGATGGCAGTTGTGAAAATGTTATAGCGTAACACCATCGGCTTTATCATCCTCTTCGCTTATTTTACATTTCTAACATTTCGCTATTTTATTTTAAATTCTATTTTATTAACACAAATATTATGTTCACGTGGTTTGGAGGCACAAACATTGCTGTTACAACATTTCTTAAAATTTTCTAAGTGTGAATTTCCATATCGTTGAATTTTATATAGTGCCAACGAAAGGTGTAAATTCTTTTACTTTATGTTCTACTATATTGAAAGGTTTCGAGCGAAGAGGTTGTTTCTCTTACAGTATTCAGCAAATATTCTTAAATTTGCAACAGCTGCCCCGTTTTAAAATATTTCCTAATAATCTTAGACAGCGCTTTATTGATCGATAGAGTCGCCACACTCTGCTTTATTTTTTGTAATTATATTTGTTCGGTAATTATGCTTTGGTTTGTTTATTTTTTGTTTCTTTTAAGAAATAAACTTTTTCCTTGAATAAACTTTTTCCTTGAATTCATTTTTTATAATAAAGTTAGTCAGTCTTACAAAAAGAATACTAAGGTATACAAGAGAATAGATAACCCTCACACTCTGTACCACATTTGTGAATTGTTAAACGCAAGTTTTAGAATAAATTCAGGATTTTCGTCTGTCAGAATCCAATTGAGATTAGAAAAGCTCCCTTCCACTGAAACAAATCATGGAGAAACCACAATTTTCATCACTGCCAGCTTGCTTAGTGTAGGCACATTAGCGAAACGTTTCGTTCAGGATAAACAGTAATAGAAGACAACCTCTCTGCATGTATCATTGCTGCATACGTTATTTTCTCCACTGGAACATTAACGTTGGAGAAGCATATCAGTTCACCTGAAGTGAAGACAAATCTAGTCAAGAATTGTTCATCTATGGTGTTCATGAATGTGATATGTCAACTTCTTTTACATGCTATAACAGATCTTTCAAGCGTATGAGTTCATTTAATTCGTCAATTGAAGATGTTTAGTTCGATTTTCAAATATGTATTTACAAATACTATCAGAGAAGCCAGAAAGAGTTTTGAGTTAAAGTTAAAAGGGTTTCATTTACAATCAGTAGTACAGCTGCACTACTTTCACTATCTTCAAGAATAAACCAACGTTTTAACTATAATAAATGGACAACAATTTTAGTATGACAATGCTGACACGAAAGGATAAAAACAAGGATAAGATCATGCGCGAGTTTTTAAAGAAGTTATAGGAGAAGTGAAGTAAGAGAAAAAAAAGAGCAGAAGATAATAGAGAAGGTAGATGGTCACCCCGAGGTGAGTCAAAGGCCAGGGAGCCAAAGGCCAGAGAGCCAAAGGAAGAATAAACGGCTAGACTGCAATCTGTACTTAGGGTAAGGTAGGCAATAGAAATATTCAGAAAAAAAATTGTTAATTACGTAAAATGGAAATAAGGCTATACTCGAACTGTGTTGAAATTGGTGCAATGCTATTTTCTTGTCCCAAAGATTACAGGACTGGTGATTCTCTCAAGCAGTCTAGTAGTCCCTCCATCTATTCTGGCTGCAATTTTCACTGAGGCAGTCTTAATAGGTGTAGTGAATCAATCAGGAATTTTGGACCCAAAACTAATCTCCTGCGCCACATGAACTTTATAGTAAAACGTATAACCTGAGGTACAATTCAAGCCAATCACATACCGCAGTGAAAACATGCAGAAATGTTACAGAACAACGTTAAAAGCATAAGATCCTGAAAATAGATTTGTTAATATTAGCAAGGTATAGGGAGTGAAACATTAATTTACTACGTCAGCAATGCAATGTTATTCAATTAATTTTCACGTGAGGGAGCTTTTTGCCTACATTACCCAATGGAACAACAAGAACATTCACAATATTCATACCTCGTATGCCTAGATAAACGAAATTTCTCTTACACATTAACGTTATTACCGGGACATCATCTTCAGCGTATTTGAAAGGTAATCTTCTCGTGTGTTTTCACTGTGAAACTCGTACTTGCATTTACTGCTAATCAATCACGAAACTGTTTGAAAATGGAATACCAAAGCAAGTGAAACATTATACCATTTCTTTCGTATTAACCTTTCAACACAGTACATATACTTGAGATTTAGTACGCATATGGTTGGGGTCACCTGAAATAACATATGATTATCTGGTTCTGACCTGACTGAAACTCCAAATTGATTCAGATGAAAATAAAAATGATCTTACATATGAAGCCAGTAGCTGTTCATCAGAACCATACTTTCCCAATCAGCAAGACCTTAGTGACCTGATTCGCGATTTAAATCTGTCTAAACAGCAAGCGGAAGTTTTAGCTTCCAGACTCAAAGGGTGGAATCTACTCCAAAAAGATGTAAGAATTAGTAGATATCGTAGCCGCCATAGAGTTTTCAAAGTATACTTCTCTGAAGAAAATGGTATTGTGTTTTGTAATAATATTTGTTCAGTTATGGAAACTCTTGGGCTTCAACACCGGCCAGATGAGTGGCGATTGTTCATAGACTCCTCTAAAGTAAGTTTGAAGGCTGTGCATCTACATATTGGCAATAAACTTCCATCAATACCGGTAGCGCATGCCACTGATATGAAAGTGACATATGAAAATATGAAACCAGTTTTAGAGAAAATACAATATGGAAAATATGAATGGAATATCTGTGGTGATTTAAAGGCCATTGCTTTATTACCTGGTTTGCAACTTGGGTTCACCAAATTTTGCTGTTTTTTGTACGAGTGGGACAGCAGAGATAAGAAGTCTCACTACGTTAGAAAGTCATGGCCAAAACGTGAATCTCTTATCCCTGGCCAGAAAAATGTGGCATGTGTCCCTTTAGTAAAGCCTGAAAAAATATTTTTACCTCCATTGCATATTAAGTTAGGAGTTATGAAAAATTTCGTCAAAGCTATGGATAAACTTCCTGATGGATTCTTATACTTGAAATCGAAATTCCCCAAAGTCAGTGGTGCTAAATTGAAAGAAGGAGTTTTAATAGGACCACAAATCCGATGGCTGATGAACATTTCGAGGGACTGTTAATTCCATTGGAGAAAGCAGCCTGGCAGGCTTTCAAAAGTTTGTGCTGCAATTTTCTTGGAAACCATAAAGCAGAAAACTATCGTGACTTAGTGACTGATCTTCTGCATTCTTATAAAGCTATGGGATGCAACATGTCTTTAAAAATTCACTTCCTTGACTCTCACTTGAACTTCTTCCCCGAAAACCTTGGAGCTGTCAGCGATGAACACGGTGAGCATTTTCATCAGCAAATTTCTACAATAGAGAAGAGGTACCAAGGCAAGTGGGTTCCAATATGCTGGCTGACTACTGTTGGTCTAAAATGAGAGACGTTCCAGATGCAAAATATACCCGAAAAACACTATCTACCACTTCCTAGGTAAGTCAGAATCATTAGTTATAATTTTGAGTTAGATAGTTACGGATTTTTTGGAATATTATAAAAAATTCAAATGAATATCACACAAAACTCCTGCCCAATGGGGAAAAATTGTAATTATATTTGAATTCAGCACGAAAAATACTTTTAGAATCTGTTATTTAAATACTTGTGAAAGAAAAAAGGTTAAATTTTGTCGACCAGTGTTATTTTTAATATTCTGAAACTTGTGAAAGGTCTTCTGTTTACCTATTTCACTATCTACGATTTGAATACATGAAAATGATTACTTTCATTCACTGAGTTTTTTTAAACAATTATGCCTAATTGGGCTTTTGAAACTTACTTATCCAGACTCTTAGACCTCCAAAATTAAATTTTGGGAGCAACGAAATGCCTAAGGCACAGTTATGCCTTTGGGTTTTCTACTCATCAGCAGTACCTACTAATCTTGAAATGCAGTACAATATTTGTCATTTCTACTGAATATATAACAATAAAAATATGCGGATATTCCTAAAATCAGGAAATTTAGTTCAAGGAATTCTGCAGGTGTGTTTTCTAAATGTAGCTTTAAGAGGAGATACAATGAAACACGAACCCTATTAATTTGTGATCACCCATCTTGAGGATAAAATCACAGCATTGTTAAATTAAATAAAATAAAGGACCCAGATACATTTTCTTAGAGATTGTGGCCGGTCTCCTCTGCGTTTATTTACAACGTGCTGACTTTATGGACCACTAGGACCAAGATTTTTAGAGTTTAACCTATTTGTTTCCTCGGCATTTAATCCACAAACTTCAAGGTACATATTCGCTTCAGGCTTCCTGAAGCAGAATATACGAAATTGATTTCATTTAAGAGCGGTTTTGCCTTCTTGAAATAAAGAATGTTATTTTCCCCATTGAAATCCATCATAAAATCATGCTCACCACTACTACTTGCAATGGGTCGAGTTACCTAGTACAGGTTTTCTAACGTTAAATGCATCCCTTACGCATAAAAAACAAATTTCTGTTTTAAATCATAAGGTTTTCTCCGGTAATTAAATAAAAATTGTAATATTGTTCTCAACTAGGCTGTAATGTTTTACAATTACTGAGAATTTAATACAATTTAGAAATACACATACGCTTATATCACATGGAAACAACTTGTTCTCCACTTCGCATGATAAACGTAAAATGGTATGGCTCAAATAGCACGGTATTTTAATCTCCTTTAGTTTCCCGGTTGGATAAAATAATATACTGTGTTCAACACTGAGCCCTTTATGAAACAGCAACGTAACTGAAATGTCAGCTAGATTTTCCCTGATCATTTTCAATATCTAAACATAATGACCTCGTGTAGAAAGCGCATCGAACCTGCGTCACCCTTTCCCACATTTAAACCGGAATCACCTGTCCCTAGCTTGACATCCACTGTTCGCTTCCAAATTCTGCTACTCCCCTGTTTCTCTTCGCTGGCAGTTGTCGCAGAGGTGAAAAGCGAGGAAAGCTAACTAACTAATCCTAAGTTCCCTACCTTGGGGACCACAGCTAACTCTGAGCTTTGGCCCATCTGCTCTTCACTTGCATTACAATCAGCTTTTCACTACCGACTCAGATTAGTTAGTCCCAGACATCCGTTTCATGGAATACATAACAGAAAACTAAACGCAAAAGCCGCATATTGGAACCACACACGCAAAAGTTACACTGGTTACTCAAAGAATGTTTTGTAGGCTTAAGTCCACAGTACTGTGTGTGTGTGTTTGTGTACCCATAAAACCATGACTATGACTAATTTGGTATCTAGTTTCCCTTTTCAACCTAAAATTACTTTTAATTATCGTGTTACTTTAATTTTGCTTTTATTTAGCGTATTGTTAGATCCTTTTTCCAGCTACGGCGTCGCTCAAAGGATCTTGGACCTCTTACGTTCGCATTCTATGAAATTATGTTAAACTACTTCAATGGTTCGCATAAATAGGTGATAAATGGGTCGCTCTCTTCATATGTTTCGTAAACATTAGATGTTCAGTTACAAATCTCAAAACTCCTCTGAGTTACTCAGCTTATTAAGCAAATTACTAGATTTTTACGAGACATTAACTATTTGCCTACAGAGTTTATTTGTGGAAATTATTTTCCTTTAGTCTTGAGTTTCTCTTCAAACCCAATGTCCTTTACCCTCCCCTTCCCCCTCCCCCTTCCTTTCTTCTCTTCCTTCCCGTATCTCTCACTCTCTCTCTCCTAAGGTGATTATTGCGGGTGGACAGGTTCTAGATCTAAAAGGCTCCTTTCTAGATGTCCTTAACATCTCAGTTCTATGTTATTACGTGTGTCTTGCCATATAGGTGTAACAAGACATATGACAAAAATGATACATAAAAGTAAGATTCTGATACAATATATCCATTCATCACTCAGTAGCATTAATGATGCTTAGAAACCACATACGCGATTGCATTTACGAACTTCAAACTTCACCTTTAACCTTCAACCAATTTCGCATGGTACGTTACTCGCCTGACAATGCGGGTGTCACCGACAGGAGTGCTTTTGAGAGTTTTAGAAGATAAGAAAAGTAATTAAATTCAGATATTACGTAAGAGAAGGAGAACATGGAGCAATTCCTCATTAACTTTATTATCGCTGTAAAGGTAGAATCAAACTGAAAAATCCAATATCACGGCCGGGATTTGAATCGCGAGTATTCCTGTCGTTTTTTGGTTCCTCTATCTTTACAATCTTGTAATACAAACCGTTAGGATGAAATAATAAATAATTTCAAACGCTTGCCGTTATAGTTAAACAATGAAGCAAGGTAAGTCGACATTAAGGTATATCTCATTTAAACTTGAGATCTCTTTGTGGTTCACCGAAAAAAGAATGCGAGTCAGTTCGATAACTTTATATTATAGTGCAGTTGCCATTGTACTTCACTTGGTAGAGCATTTTCACATATAGCTTCCTTTTCAATTTAGCATCTAATGTCATTTCCAAATACTTTGACTCATTTAATTCATTACTTCATGACCAAGTTTATCTTTATGTTCGCAAAGTTCATTTGTAATGACTTACATTTTTGGGTCTAGTTACATTATTACTAAATCAGCTTTATCTCCTGTGATTAATACCAGATAATTTAGCAAGGTTGTTAGGTTGCTTTGATATATCACTTGCATGAAGAAAGTACAGAAACGTGGGAATACTAGCTTGTAGGACTCCCGCTGTTATATTACGGAATTCTGAATATTTATATCCAAATTTCACCCGAAAGAAACTGTTGACAGCTTGGGAAACATCAAGGTTCAATACTTTTATCTTTAATCGCAATTTCGATTATTCCGACTTCTCCAAATATAGTCTAGTTGAATATTTACTTCTAAAATAAAATTGATCAGCTAGGAGGAGCTCGAAATGAGCATCAGAATTTCAACATTATAATTAGTTCAAATAGGTTTCAGGTATTTCACCATCATTTTTTAAAATAATTGTCACCTTTGGCAACAACATGGGTATAATATGCGTGACTGCTTGTGTTTTGGATCCTTGGCTGTCTTATAGGTTCTTATAATTTTCACCTTAGAACATTATTTAGGACGACACTGATCGGTGAGATGCACGTGTTTAACAAGTGCTTTATCGGATAATTCTTTGTATATTTCCTCTGTAACTGAATGATGCCATATCCAGGAGCTTCCTTCGAATTGTATTTCGAATTGTAATTTTGCTTCACGTCTTATTATGTTATTGGTTTTCTTCTGTTTTAATTGTTATTTGTAAATAATGTATTACTTTCATCTGCTTACATGACAACGAAATAGTAAAAAGGTAATGTTTTGAAGAAAAAAAATGTGTGTTATCTTTATCATTTCCTGCTCATTCAGTTATAAAAAATGAATCTGAAGTGTGGCATGGCGCACAGAGCAACGCCTATTTGAAAATTCTCCAGGATGAAAATAAATGATTTGCTTGTCAACAATGCTGTCAATTGCCAGGACCACATCAGCGGTATATTGGAATTTGGTCCCTTAAGAGTTCTTAGTAAATCTGCTGACATGGGAATGTCGCTTTTAAGCACCTTAAAAATAATCGATCTGGTCCGTGATTGAACTCGGGAACAGTAAGCCACGGCATAACCAACTGAGCCACTCAGACTCAGCTCAATGCTAGCGACTGGAGTTACGGTATGGAACTTTCAATTCACCTCTAAGCAGCAAATAGCAAGTTTTGATTTTGACAATGAGGTGGAGTCTACCCAGATGATGATTGCTACAAAAGGAGTGGGTATTAATTGATTATTTTCACTCTATTCTGTAACATAGCTCTTCACCGTTAGTAAAATGGCATCATCTTATGTTAAAATATGGTATACTACCACTTATTTCGGTTTTGCTCGATACATTTCAACACACTGTCAGGCTCCCCTTAAATGTATATGTGCTCCACAGTGCATCCAGGAAACCTGAAAGTATGTTCTTCAGAAAATGTGGTTTTATACAGACAACTGTTTAATCCTCAGACAAATTGATTTTTTCAATCTATCTTTCATTCTATACAATTCAGTTTTCATCTGCGTGCTTGTATCCTAACTCTGCAATAGAGAACGGGGTGGTTATTACTGATAGTTCTGGTTAGGGATCACTAGCTTATGTATGCCATTTGAGTAGCCATCCGAACGGCAAGGTGAGAGTATGTATCTCAAGAGGTCAAGCAGTCGCTTTATTGTGGAGAGAGTTGGTAATCTAAACTCCGCCACTCCATCCTGCACTCCTTTGTGACCCCGGCTACAGTTGTATGACGCAGCAACCGGACAATAGGGATACCCTCTTTATATGGGATTGTTATCAACGTTTAAAAGGCAGAAACCTTCCTGGACTCATAAATCGAGACTGGAGTTCGATAACCGGTAGAGTATATACAAAATGCCGAGGGAAGTGTATTTTCGTGCATTTTTTTCCTTCACAATAATGTAGAACGGGTGGTTCTGAAAAGTTTTTGCTGAGTATGTCTAGTGACTATAGTAAGAGGGTCTTGTTAATGGAAGGCTTATCTTTGCAATAAAACCTTCTCAGGTTCCTTAATATAAGTAATCGCTAATAGAGGTACCTAATGTTAAAATCATAGGACCCTTGCAAATGTTCATTTTCAATTCAATGCAAAAAAATGCAAAAAAGAAAAGCCCTCTGATCGTTGTGAGGCATTTGTTCCTTGAACCATCCAGCAACACGACCTTCGAATTGTACTTCTACGTATCTTCGTTTAACAAAAGTACATATTAAGGAATTATTGCACGTTACAACAATCTGAATATATGTGGTAAAACATGGTACAATATTTCATAACTACATGTTTTAATTTCAAGAGGTCAGAATTGTGAGTTATCCCCACCAAATGCGAAAAAAGTCTACGTTTAAAGGGAGCAAAACTAGACAACAGTCCCACCATTCAGAAAAGGATTATCAGCTATAAGCAAATGACTTTGTTGGATTACTGAGCAACTAACTGGTGGTCACGGGCATGTGAAGTCCTAATAATGGACCTGAGGCAAATGTGGATTGCATAAAAGAAAGCGGATCATTCTTGACGCAGAAATGGGAATCTCGAGAAGCTGCACCGCAGGAACACAAACGTTTATATCATGAACATTTTACAAGTATAAGATGTGACATCAGCGAGATATGTTGTCATCGAATACCAACACTCACTTCAAATTCTGCGTTCGCATTATCTTGAATAATGCAATGCTGTTAATTTAAGAATGGTCAGCCGCTTGCTAACCGATACTCGGGAGCCTAACACGCGGAACTAAAAACTACATAACTTACTTACTGTGATATATTAATTACGGAAGCCGGTACTCACCCTAATCACAATAACGGCTGGAAGTGCTGATCATTTTGTCCTATACACAAGTCATGTCGTAAAAAAAACTTGCATTTACTTTCATCAATTCCACTGTACTGATCTTACCAATTTCCCTACGAATGTTTTCTTTAAGTTCATCTAAAGTATGTGGATTATTTGCATACACTTTATCTTTTACTGCTCTAATGGTGTCAGATCAGGGGAACGGGTCGGCCATAGTCCGCTGCTTATGATTTTATTGACAAGGATACAGCGGAGCTCTGCCATAGACGCCCCAGCAGTATGAGCGGTCGCATTATCCTGCTGATAATATGCATTTATTCTTTAAAAATATGAGTTCGTCACACAATGTACCTTAGATGAACTTAAAGAAAACCTACGTAGGGAAATTGGTAAGATTAGTGCCGTCGAATTGATGAAAGTGAATGTAAGTTTTTACGACGGTATGACTTGTGTTTAGCACAAAATGGACAGCACTTCCAGCAATTATTGTTATTAGAGTGAGTACGGACTTCTGAAATTAATATAGCACATTAACTTGGTTATTTTTAGTTCGGCGAGTTAAAATTCTCGAGTATCGGCGAGCAAACGGGTGGCCGCTGCAGCACGGCATCTGTCGCAGGCGCCGATTCTTAAACAGCACTGTAATAATTGTTTCCGGGATTTGTGAATCAAAAAATATATCATAATTTAGTTTATTAATAATATATCCTATAATTTCACTACTTTCTTATGACCTTTAGGCTTACCATAAAGGTAGCATCGCCAAACTTGTAGAATTTGTAGCAGAATTGGTAAGATGAGCACCCCAAGTGCGAAATGTTTTACCCCTACAGTCATCCCTTCCTTTTTCCTCCTAACTGTCAAGTAAACAAACAGGTGACGTGTGGCGTCATTCGGGTATTGGATGAAAGTTTATAGGACAATCAAATGCATACTTTTAAACGCAAGGTTTGGATGGGATGGAACAAAGAGAGTTAATGACATTAGAGGACATAAGTAAATGATTTAACGACAATACAGGACAACTCTTATTCGCACTGTCTGAGAAACCACCCTTAAGTTGACTAAAGCAGTTGTGTAGAATTAATATGTTTATTAGTTTTGTTTTGTTTAGTTATCCAATAGTAGTATGCAGTGTTAATTATTTCCCTTCTGCTGCTAAAGACATTTAATGGTTCCTGTAGTGCATTCTCAGTAATAAACAACACGGTTAATCTGAAAATTGCATTGGAATTGTTTACAATGTACATTGATACAGTTGCGTAGTATCATAATGATAGTTCCTTAATTTATACGATTGCTATTCGATTGCTATTATACGATTGCTGGCTTCTTTTTAAATATCAGTGTTTCAAAGTCCGGCTGCAAATAAATGAACTTAAGCGTAGAACAGACTGACGTTGTTCACCCGAAACGCTACTCCAAGTCTAAAATTACGTCCATAACACTTATAATGACTCCAGTAATACAGTGATTTATTTTTGTTTCGTATTACGCAGTAAATCTTTCTCAACCGACTTTAAAGGCGTAGAATGTAGTGGTTTGTTCTCTTCTATTCGGCTTTACCAGATTTTTAAATTCCCCATAAATGCTTTCAGACAATCTGTTAAACGTATGTATACATATATTGTGTTTACTTTGTAAACTAAGGTTAAGTTTAAGGTGAAAAGTCAAATCGCTTAAAAAAGATAAATCAGAAATAAAAACAAAATAAAAAATCTAAGTTCCGTGACGGCAATCCCTTAGTTGTTATGAAAATTTGAATTTCTTTCTGCAGCTCCAATATTCCACGGTACATTTTGGCTCTGCTTAGCCGTCTTACCTGACAGTAGTATGGTAAATCGAAATATTTTGAGTCTCAGATTGTAAAAAAGTTTTGAAACAGTGCGTGTGCCGTAATTAGATTTACAGTTTTTACACAGAAAGAACATTTTATTCATAGTGGCTGATTTCACAAAAAGTCTTCTCGCTGAACATTGCTCTGATAATTTGACTTCGCTATAGACTTCAGAATGAGGTGCATTGAATGACTGGTTAGAAAGAAGCGCGTAATGTATTCAATATTAATGGGATATATCAAACACTGTGCTTTACGCCCGCCTCGGTAGCGTAAATGGTAGCATATCTGCTCACGTTCAAGAGTTCCCGAGTTCTAATCTCGGTCAGGGTGAGTTACCTGGATAAGGTTTTATCCGGGGTTTCCTCTTATCCTGAAATACGAATGTTGGACAATTCTAAGCTCCATGGACCCATTTGAGCACCATTTCACCCATTTCATTCATTGTCTGATGTGACAACGTTGGAGGACGTAAATAAAATATAAACTTTGCTTTAACACCATGAAGAACCAAAAAGTGCTTGTTCTACTCGTCCGATCAAACATTCGTTGCTTCCTCATGATGCACAGAGAATCTACCACTGCAATGAAGCCAAGCCACGCGACTGTAAACGGCTTAGTTGGTTCAGTCTAGCTGTGTCTAGAAAGTAGTGGGGACAAGAGGGGGGGGGAAATTCACACCTACAGTGCCTTCCTTACCATCCCTGATTTATGGATTATTACCAAAGTGTAAAGCTTTCATTGTAGTAAAACCAATTTCTTAGGGTAAGTTTATTCACTTAGATTTAACTCCATCTGTTTGAAAGGGAAGTATTGGTGTCATTAAAGATACATTTAGAACGCCACGAATCTATTCAAATAACCTCACTTTAACCTAAAGAGGAATCATAAGTTTATATAAATATTTGAATTTGCTTTATCATACAGAAGAAAGGAGACAGCAGAAGGGGAGAACCTGGTAGATAGCACTTTTTATATATAAGTAAATATATATCTATGTATATATATATTATATTTTTCCTTATTTAACCGTTTTTATTGTTTCCGTTTATTTTCCTATCTGTTTTCTGTATTTTCACACATATATACACTATACACATAAACACCCATGCCCAAGGCGGGACTCGAACCCGCGACCCTCTACGCGGTGGAACGCTAGAGGCACTTAGAAGATGCATCTAATTATCCATTTCTCTTGAAAACGATACACCTTTTTAATTGACAAATTTTGTAAGCTTAATGCTAATTTATTTCTACTGCATAGGAAAAAATTGTTTTATGAAACCATTGAAATAATTGACGCTTTAATTTTTGACGACCCCCCAAACGTACATACCAACTTTTTTTGGTGGGAGGGGGGGGGGGAGGTACGGCAAAAGCATGGTAACCACAGGGCCGGTGGTTTGATTTTCGCTTTGTGCAGAAAACATTTTAGTTTGTTTGCTCTGTGTGTTTGTGTTACCTAACAGGCTTCACAAACCGCAGCATACATGGAGTCCAGAACTGTCAGCACCTATTGCGGTTGTGTTGATTCGGCAAAGCTAGTAGTACGCCATAGGCCTAATATCTCTGGGGCGATACAGCAAATTCTCTATCAACATGCCTTAGCTATTTATAGTCCCTCTACTAAGTTGAGAGAACCTGTGTTTAAGTTCAGACGAATTTGTCAGTGTAAATTCAGTACTGCCTGTCCTAGCTACTGGAATGTGTGTAACACACAGAATTCATTCTGTGTGTTATCGGGAAGACCCTAAACCAAATATTAAAACTTAGTTTTAAAACATACAATGCTGGCTAAGAACAAGTTTCTGCCGTAATAACCGTAATTATATATTATATACCTATGTAACTGGGGAGACATATTTTCTGTTTAGCAAGCACAAATTCGAGTAAGGGGAAATTAAGAATCCTATCCCAGCAATGCAAAATAGTGCTTCATCTGAGAAATTATTTAAGATAGTAGTCTGAATGTTTACAGGATGTCTTCTAACCTCACTAATACAATTTTATCTGATATGTTGACTATTTAGAATAAAATTATTTTATTTAATGATTAATAATAATAATAATAATAATAATAATAATAATAATAATAATGATAATAATAATAATAATGATAATGATAATGATAATGATAATGATAATGATAATGATAATGATAATGATAATGATAATGATAATGATAATGATAATGATAATAATAATAATAATAATAATAATAATAATAATAATAATAATAATAATAATAATAATAATAATAATAATGGCCTAATGTGTCCATCGAAGGGCAAAGACCTCCTGCTAGAGGTAGCTCTGTTTCTCTAACGCGGTGAGCTACTCCGCGTTAGGATGTGTCTAGTGTTTGGTTTGAGTTGATTTCACTGTCACTTTGAATAATTTCAGTTCGTTAACACTTTGATTATATTAATTTCACTATAACTGAGCCAACTTGGAATGTTGTTTGTGGGCTGGCACTGTCTTCATTGTGTAGTGGACTTCCAATTGTTCTCCATGTTCGTCTGCTTCTTGCTGTTCTGGACCATTGCTGACCTGCTTGTGTTATGTAGCAGTCTGCCCACCTCTTCCTTGGTCTGCCTCTGTGCCAGTCACCTGTGCGTGGGTCCCACACGGTGGCTTTGTATGTCCATCTTTCGTCTTTCATCCGCGCGATGTGGCCTCCACACTTCCACTTCAGTCGGTTTGCTCTATGTGTGACGTTCGTTGTTATCATTTGGGACAGCGATTCATTGGAAATACTGTCTCTTATAGTTATTCCCAATATCTTCCGTTCCATCTTCCTCTGATATATCTGTAGCGCATTCCTCTCTCTATTTGTTGTCGACCATGTTTGGCATCCATAGTGTTGGGTATACGCAGGTTCCTAGTACTTCGAATTTGAGTCTTCTGTTGATTGTTTTGTTCAGGAGTATGAACTGGAGGGACCAGAAGGATTTCCAAGCTATGGATATTCTTATTATTATTTCTTTTCCGCTCTTGTCTTTGAAGGAAATTACTTGACGCAGGTATGTGTATTCTGTTACATAGTCTAGCGTTGTTCCGTCAACTGAGATGGGGATCTCCTATCTGTCATCAGCTGCATTTTTGTCATGCCCATAGATAGTCCTGCGGTTTTGCTTTGTGTTCAGATTTTGCAGCATTCTTCTGGTGATTTTGCGAACAGGACTATGTCGTCAGCGCATCTTAGGTCTGTTAGGTAACTTCCGTTATGTGTATTCCCTGTTGCTTGCCCCAATACATTTTCCAAACCGCTTGTAAAAATTTTGGGAGAGATTGGGTCACCTTTTCGTACTCCGCTTCTACTTCTGTGCTTATGTGAGCAAAGTTTTGTTTATAAATATTGCTCAATAGACGAATGTATTTGCCTTCCACTGCCAGTATGGACAAGGCCCGCAGAATGCTTCTATGTTCCATTGAGTCAAAAGCCTTGCTATAATTCTACAAAGTCTAGGTGCAAAGATACGTTAAATTCTTCTGATTTCTGTATCAGTTGGTTTATGTTCGCAGATGATCTGTTGCGCTGAAACTTGTACGGAATCCTGCTTGCTCGGGAGATCGTCTTTCGTCCAGGGGTGTTATCTCAGCTACCCTCAGAGTTAACTGAGAAAACAATATAATATAGGTATACACATATGCATGGCCTCACTGTATAGTGCACATAAGCTGCTATATTTAACAATAGAACCAAATGCACAGTAGGATGGATTAAGTTTAAGTGGATATTGTGTAGGAGCTATGCTATTTTCCCGCAAATTGATGTAGAATTCATAGTAGAAAACAACAAATTCATTTTTAAAAGGTATATTGAAAATAAGTTTTATGCCTACAGCAAATTAACGAAAAAGTCCAAGGATATACGTAATACTATAAAAACTAAAATGGGCTTCTTTTACTAATTTCCGTCATTTAATTCTGCAAAGTAATCTGAAGTAATACGTAGGATGGTCATTATTATCTGGAATATGGAGAGAGAGAGAGAGAGAGAGAGAGAGAGAGAGAGAGAGAGAGAGAGAGAGAGAGAGAGAGAGAGAGAGAGAGAGAGAGAGAGAGAGAGAGAGAGAGAGACTGCATTCGCACATACTGTTCAAGTTAACGAGTCCGCAACTTTGTTTGTAGAAAGTGCCTCTTAAGTCGAACGAGCTTACTCCAAAGAACTATAGACTCTCTGGCATACTTTACTATGGAATGCTGTTAGTTTGTTCCTTAAGTACCTAAAATGAATAGACAATGAATATATTACTAAGCAGCGACTCCTCGCTATATTTCACTCCATAATGCCTCATAAAACTAATAAAGTTTTAAAATACTGGACTCCATTTGCCCTTGTAAGGTATAGGAATTGTTTTTCTATATGTGTAGCAGCCAACGAGAGGGCATTGCGTAAAACTGTGAACAACGAATACATAATATGAAGATTGATGGAATGTGTTGAAATGTGCATGAAATGAGTAACCTGCAGAAGACGAATGGACTGTAAATATTATGAAGTTAGAGAATGTTACTAGTCAACCGAATGTCTGTGGCTGGCCCTTGTCCATCAGAATGACAAATGACGTTGCTAAACGTTTCAACCTACAGGCAGCGTAAAGACATATTAATAATTTACCAACACGAACACGCGGAATCGTATAGCTGGTGTGGCCTATATGTACGGGAGCTGTGGCATAAACAGCGACACCAGGCATTGGTCAATTTTCTTGAGGTGTGAATACTGCGAGCTGTTTGAAATAAAAGTTCATTAAAAGTCCTTAACTCACACCTCATAGGAATAGCATTCCTTCTGAATATTCAGCCACAAGGTACCCATTATATTGTCGCGAGGGATCGTTTTGCCGAAGCGAGCTGGCAGGAAAAGAAAGAGACAGATAGCGTTCAAGCCGCGCCCATTCGTGTGATTGGCTGGCACTTGCTGGAGTGGCAGAGAGAGAGAGAGAGAGAGAGAGAGAGAGAGAGAGAGAGAGAGAGAGAGAGAGAGAGAGAGAGAGAGAGAGAGAGAGAGAAAGAGAGAGAGCAGCGGAGGGAGAAAGAGACGGTGATGATCTGGAATATTCTCACCTCACCGCGAGGGTCCGTGAGGCTTAGTTTGGCTTCGTGTGACGTCGACAGATTTCAAAAAACTTCCTGATACTGCGATTGGTGTATATAAGTGATGGACTGGACTAGACAGCTCAGTTCCGGCAGAAAGCCGTAAGGAGTGAAGTGAGCAGTGTGTAAACAACCTGGATGATTGCGTACGTGCGTGTTACGTCATTTTGCTATTGGCAGAGCTGTACAAGTGCATTTCTACGGAAATAAAGAACATTTTGAATTTCTGCAAATTGGACTCTTAATTCTACGAACCCACAAAGTCACAATATGGTATATGTCTGAGAATATGTGTTGATCTATAAGCACCTACATTGAGAAATATCATTTACGAATGATGGCAAAATTTCTGAAAATTGAGAAATTTGAAATTTATTGATGGTTCAATAACATCCTTTAGCCGGCACCTGTAAAGTTTCAGGAACATAAATGTAATCTCTAGTTTAGATGATCACGTTAACAAACTTGTGTTTACTTCATATGAAACGGATAAAACTGAAACGGAGCTGTACCTTCGTTTTGCAAGGTTTAACCTCAAATTTACCAATATGCAACTAAATGTTAAATGTTAATTTACCAATATGCACTTTAAATGTTAAAATGTGGCTGTTGAATTTAAGCGAGGCGATACAAACGTTCCAGATTGTGAACGCCTATGAATACGACCAGCGAGAATATACATAATTTGACAATGTGGTACACAGAGATCTCCGATTGCAGATACGAAAGTGTACGACAAATTACTGCTAAGATGTGGATAGACTGTTTCCACTACATTTTACATTAAGCCTCGGTAATTACACAAAGTTACGCTGAGGCCACCGTTTTTGTTAACAATGGACCAAAAATGCATTCAAATGAACAATTCTCGAGTGTTTAGATCCGTTTAACACAATTCCCATGTGTTTCTCCGACACGATATAATTGTAAATGAAACATTAGTTCATTACTACACAGCAGAAACAAGAGAGCATAGCAGCAACAGGTGAATGTGCACTAAATCAAACAAAAACGTTTCCATGTACAACAAACTTAACCTATGGTTGTCTAGTATTTTTATTGTGCGATGCTCATAGATTACATTGGGGGGGGGGGGGAGTGAATAAACAATTTTTGAATGTTTCGAACACTTCATGAGGCAATTCCTACTAAATTTGGGTTGAGAAAAACAAATATGACAATGAAACATTTTTATTAACTCTAGTTTCTATGATATACACAAGGTGGAAATATTACAATTTAACGGATTGAGAGAAAAGGATACATTTTAATTATATACATGCTAACAACAATGAAAGTGCATTTGACTTTTTTAACTGGTAATTACATGATAAGTGTTCTAAATTGATGGAAAAATACTTCGCAGATAGTCGTGTCTGAAGAGAACCATGTGGGGGCCTATTGACTTCGTCGTTTTTTAGCTTGTCTCTGGTGATGGAGTTCCGCAGAATCCCTATACAAAGACCAATAGTAATCCGCAAGCATTACTTCATTCCAACGGCCCTGATATCTTTGTTCCATAACAGCAATGTCCTGATGGAATCTCTCTCCATGTTCATCACTAACAGCTCCACAACTAGGAGGGAAAAAGTTTAGGTGGGAGTGGAGAAAATGGATCTTAAGGGACATGTTGCATCCAAGGTTACGGTATTTTTTGCACGAGCACTGTCACCAAATGCTTGAAGTTGTCATCTCTTTTGTTGCCTAAAAAGGCTCCCCAAGCTTCCTTTTCTTTCTCTTCCAACATATGGTTAAATGCAGGATCCTTTACAAGTTCTCTTATTTGTGGTCCGACAAAAATGCCTTCCTTAACTTTTTCATCACTTAATTTCCAAAATTTCTCTCCGATTGTGTTTTGTTATTTGATAGGTGTGCGCCCCCCCCCAAAAAAAAATTCCCCCAAATTTAAAATCTTCACTCTAAAAATGAAATGTCAGTTTATCTTCAAAACAAGAGCTAATCTATCATTTTTATGGGAATTTTTTAATTCAGCAGATGGAAATTCACTATTTTTAAGCCCGAAACATTCTCATTGTTGCCCAGTGTTATCTTTACAAGGGCAGAATTGTTGTCTATGAACAATACATTTCATTACTGCAAAATCAAATGGATGATCTTCAGGCTAAAGGCCTACTCTTGTGAATAAGGAAGTCTCTTTCACCACGAAAATGCACCTTCACGAATGTCTGGTATTGTTGTTTCAAAAGTGCCTGCTATTTATGTGCAGATTCTTTGGCATAATTCACCCGATTTGGCTCTCATCGATTAAATTTTGTTCTTGAAGAAATGCTGGGGTGATCAAGATTCACATCAAATATCAGGTTGAAACTAAGACGAAGGTTTACTTTTCACATTTGTACACTTTTTATTACTGAGGATATTAAAGATTGAACTGCATGTATTATTCACAAGATAAGTATGTTGGGAAAGCAAACAGGAACCAAAATCTATTAAATCTCATGTATTCAGGTGACGTCCGTGACCTTGGGATGTCTACGCGAAAGTGTTTTATACACCTACTACATTCAACGCATCCCTCTTTATAGAATAGAACAGAATCTATTTATACAATATATTATACACATTAAATTCGTATTCTACTTAACTTAGTTGTATAAATTGCCTGGTGCCGTCTGTTATATTAGTTAACTCGGCTTGCTTGCCGCCCAGGCCTTCTAGAATTGTTTAGTAGCAAAGGGTTAACTCCATCATCTACTCTAATTTGCTGTCTCCCCAAGTTGTACCGAGCAGGACCGCTCAGGCGGTTTAGTCTGTGGTCCTCCATTCGGGAGGTTCGGGTTCGATTCCCGTGGTCGACCTACCTGACCCAGGGATTTTTAGGGGAGTTTCTTGGGTTGCCAGGCGAATGCTGAGTAGGTTAATTATATCCCCCGAATTTTATGCCCCTCCATTTCATCTCCATTATCATTTCATATCATCCTTCTCCTGATGGTCTCTTTCAGGGCAGAAGAGTGGGCGGGTGTCTCAGCGGTGCACAGCAGGATGATATGCCCTGAGTGACCACTTCCTCCTCGTAGGACGGTTGGCCGTCTCGGAACCCAAGTCTCCTGGTTAGACTATTTCCGAATTACAGTACCGTGGGATATCTGTTGTCCTGGCCTGCGGAGGATGCTTCCATCTAAGTAAAATTCAGTGGCCCTGCCCTCTGCACTGTCGTGGCTCCTTGGGACGACCAGCCCCTGTCTCCTCTCGCCTCATCCTTTCTCCCGGGATGCTCCATTTAGGGACATAAGGTACAATAGAGCAAGAATGGTCGCAGTGCCGAATCCCCTCCGGAAAAAAAAAAAAACAACTACTAATTGCCTTTTCTTTCTTCTTTTCAAAATATTAAAGGCCGGAATAAAAAATCACTTCATAGAGTTGCAAGGGGATTACAGGCATTGTTCCAAACCTTTTATTCACCCAATACATCATATCGAACTCCTAATAATCGCCTTTCATCTGTTTTCAGAGTCCTTATCTAACCATACAACTATAAACAAAACACGAGCCAAAACTTTACAAAATTTTTCCATGACTCCTTCTTATTAGGTTTTTATCAATCTGCTAAAGGCATGAGTTTGCAGTTCATTCTATTACTCTTATCTGCATACTTGGAAAATTAAAGCGTGTTGGTTCTGAAATTATCAATAAATAATTATTTATGTCATTTGTGTTATGTAAATAATGTCTACACATATAATAGTCTTTCCCAAGACTCAGACGAGATTCATTGGTCACGATAGTATCTGCAAGAAAGGTAAAACTGCTTTTTCTCCTCGCATTAGGGTATTGCATTTCATCCAACGAACTGCCAAATCAAAAGCTCTATTAAGCACAGCCAAAAGAACATAATCTCTGGCTTCCATTTATCGAAACAAGAATACAAGAGTGCACCTTTTTATGCGGCTTCCTTTGAAGCCAATTTGAATAGTTCAACTTTTAAACCTTCAAGACCCAGAAAGTTCAAATTCTTTTGCTCAGCGGGGTATTAATACACACTGTTTACTTTATATTTGTGACAAGAGACTATATTTCTGCCGAAACTGCCGAAATAAATACAAGCAAACCAGTAACTACCCATCTCAGGTCTTCTGCTACAGTGGGCAAAGCATTTCTCATTCAGAAGTTAAACAACAGGAACCTGCAAACCGTGCTCTAGCTCTCTTGTGTCCTACCTCGCCTTCAGCTTATTATGGTTACTCCAATATTTATGAACAATTATTGTAAGACATTTTCTTCGAAAGCTTATAGTTTTATAGATTCTGAGGATTTCATTGCGTTTCACTTTTAAATTTTCGCCTTATTTGGTGGTATTCTTTAGTGCCATCAAATATTATCAAATACCAAGGAGTTCAACCATAAAGTTTGTATGAGACAAGAATATTAGTAAATATACAGAACAACGGAAGTGACACAGTATTAAAAATACGTCAAATAAAGCGGTAATAATTTTAATTAATAATTACCTTCAACATTAAAAAACACACAGAGATGAAAAAATCATAAAATCAAAAACGGCTGATAAAAATATACGAACGGACATAGATATAGGTAACACTTCCTCTTTGTTGACTTCAAATGCTAATCACAGAATCAGAATAGATAATAAGAGCCAACTTGGTTTTCCTTACATGTTATTATATAGTTCATAAAGATTCAATTAGTTAACAAGGATCTGTAAAGCATGTACTGCTGATCGATCATTGAATAAATTAAAAAAAAAAAAACAGAATCAGAAGACGAGTTTTACAGATACCAGCCAAGCAACTTCAGATAGAAATAGAGGGACACGACTTAACATTTTCAACCAATACAACGAAAACAATGGCTTTTAAAGCACTGCAACACAGATAGTGCAAAACAGTTTTGGATTAACATATTATAAAACAAATCACATCATTTGGGCTGTAAAACAACATACTTGGAAACAAACATTGCTTACTGAATTGAGTTCAAATGTGTGGGACAACAGGTTTAAAGATAAAAACAACAGTCAAGAGTACTAACTGCACAACATTCCCAGTATTAGTTTACGGCTCTCATAATTAATCATTAAGCAGTTAGCTAAAAGGAAAAATAAGAGGGTTGATAAAGACCGAGACTGATTTTTTCACAGATGTTTATCACTGCAATTCAACGTTTAACTGATCTTTTTCAAGGTAATCCCTTCCTACTTTAACGCACTTTTTATAGCGTCTCTGCCAGTCCTTGGACACGTGCTGAAGACCATTCTTTGTCAGGTCCTGGAGAATCGCCTCACTTTTCTTGAGAACTGCTTCAGAGTTCTCAAATCGAATACCGCTACGCTTTGCCTTAGTGTTGAGAGTAAAAAAGGTGCCAGATCCGGGCTATAAGGTGGATGTGGTATACAGGTATTGTTGAATCGAGCCAGAAACCGCATAACTTGATTTGCGACGTGAGGCCAAGCATTGACATGATTAAGTCGCCACCCAGTCAGAGAAAGCTCTGGTCTTTTCTTTGCAATGTGCTGCCTCAGTGTAACCAATACCGTCGTGTAGTATGCTTTGTAACAGTAGTGTGAGGGGGAACTGCATGCTGGTAAATCATTCAATTACAGTCAAAGAATGTGATCACCATCACTTTCCCTGCTGATGGAACAACTTTTGCCTCCCACTTTTTTTGGTGATGGAGAAGCTGGCGATTTCCACACTAGGCTGGCTTGTTTTCCTTCAGGATCATAATGATGCAGCCATGACTCATCACCGGTGATAATCAATTTAAAAAATGTAGCACCTTCATCAGAAAAAAGACGCAGCACCTCACGGCTTGTCTCCATTGGCACAGCCTTTTGTTCGGGAGTCAACAGACGTGGCACTCAAAGAGCACAAACTCGGGTCGTATGGAGATGGTCGTGCATAATTGTAAACACACTGCCATATGAAATTCTCAATACTTCACTGAGGATACGTAATGTTACACGGCTATCCTCTCGGTCAATCAACAGCAGCTGTGTTGATGTTGACCTCAGTCACAGCAGAAGCCGAAACACCAGGACCACTTTGCTTAACACTGACAAGTCGGCCTTCTTTGAAATCCTTGAACCACCTAAACATTGTTGCACGAGGTAGTGCATCTTCACTGTACCTTTGCTTCAGCGTTTTATAAGTTTACGTGGCTGTCTGGTTTAAACGAAAACAGAATTTGATTGCGCAGTACTGCTCCTCTCACGTCATCCCCACTATCTGGTATGGGAAGTGCACGTAGGGTCTACGAAATCATTACTACCAAGCTACCAACACGAGAGTGCTGCCGCCTACCGACATCACATATAAAAGCCAGCTCTTTTCAAATATTTATGTTACAGATACGAAACTATCACCTATCACGGAAGCTACAGGGCAAAAAATCAGTTTCAGTCTTTGTTGATCGGCCCTCGTAGAAACTAATGAAATGAAGTGTCTTTGAAGTATTCGTCTTGAACTCAAGAGCAATTTGACGTATTGATTCTTGCCGAAATAATAACAAAACAGAAAACAAGGCTGGCAGACCTTTTAAAATAAAGCAAAATGTTGGCAAGTGGATAAATATCACAGAATTTGAAGACGGAACAAGCCAAAACACTCAATCCATGTAGACGGGGGGGGGGGGGGGGGGGGGGGAGCAAGACTATAAGTTCAGTTTCTCCTCTTCCTTCTTCTTTTCTATGAAAATGCACAGTAAGGAAACCTTTGTTAACCGAAAGGATTTTAAACCTGTTTGTAAACGTTTTATTACTGCCTAGCTATTTTGATAACATCCAGGACAAATTAGATTCTATTCTTTTGTTTGTTGGTTATACACTGTGGAAATGAATATGCAGATTCAGCGAGGTTAATATATTTACAGTTAGGTATACGAATACACTATTTTAGTAACATTTTGATACAGTTAGGTATACGAATACACTATTTTAGTAACATTTTGATTATCCCTGTAAATTAATTATAAATTCGGTTGTAAAATTATCCCTATGTTCCTAGGTCATCACATTTTTGTGGTATTTTCAATGATCGCAGAGTTAGAATCAAAATAGTTTCCAAAAAGAAATTCTCTTCTTATATTAAGTACTGCTCGAGCGAAATAAGAGTACAGTGCGCAACATCTTTTTTCTCGTTTCTTTTCACTAAGAGCAAAGGAAGATATGTCAACAGGGCACTTTCAATCTAACAAGTGCAGATTTATGTGCGACAAGGGAAAATACGTTTGTGGTGTCAGTGTTACGGATCTGTGCAAATGGTATTGTTAAGAAATGCCATAGAAGCTTTGCAATGACATGGAGGTTTTATGAACAATAAACAATTAAGTTGCTGATCAGAAACCAAGGCAAAAGGATCTTTTATGTATCAACTATCCTGTTCTATCAGCAGGATACTACACAAAGAAGTGCACAAAAACTTCACTACTGCTGCCCTTCGGTACTCATCACTAACTTAACTGTGGAGGTAGCGAAGAAGTACAGTGGGACACACAGAAGTTCGCAGCTGGGTACTCACTTCCGTCCTCCAGAGCGTACTCATGACACTTTAATGCCATGAAGAGCAACCAAAAGCATGATCGTGAACTTAGAGATTTATGTTTTAAACGAACATGCACATTACAATATTAAAAATAAAGTTCCATTCTGACAACATAGGATTAAATGTCATGTGGAACGGTAGAGGCTTGCAGTAAATCTAGTACCCACACAGCCCTCCTTTAGACCGGATACCAATTACTGACCCAGGCGGCAAGGCACTCAGTTGTGCATGCTTGTGAATGGGATAATGACATTACATGCTTGTTACAGCGGTTCGATCCCCGGGTGGTCGAGTGTGGGTCTGACCCAGATAATGCCTGCACTCATCCGCCATTTCACATCCCACATAGCGTTGCAGATCCTATAAGCCTGACACTTAAGTTCCGGTCGAGCGCACCGCAATACAATACAGTGAATACTACGTGCAGGTGTCTTGTTTCTCATAGAGATTTCGCATGCTGCGGACTGGAATTTCCGATACACTTGAGCACCTAATTATTCATGCTGATAAATGTTGTCCAAAACCTGAATAGTAAAACTTGAAATGAAGCTTCATAACTATGTTCGATATTATCATGAAGATAGGAGCACAAGACTACAGGTAATATATAAAGTGGACAACGCCGTATTCGTTTTTTACAGAATAATCTATTATAATGTTTTATATTTTTATACAGAGGTTTGAGAAATCAATCACCAAACCTTGCTTGTTCTCAAGAAAGCTTCAGGAAATTCGGTAAATAATCCTGCATCGTTTTTACCCCCTTTATATTGTATCATTGGTTTATTCTCTGTCAACCGGGCCGGGACTAAATCAACTATGCACACAAAGCATAGAGTATTTGCAAAGAAGAAATAGCTTTGTTCAAAGATTCATCTGATTCATTTTAAGATTAGGCGAAAGTTTCTTCAGCGTTTTCCCAACTCACATCCAATTTTTGATCCAGAAGGGTATCTCTTTCTTCCTGCTGCTTCATTGCCATACATTGGTGACACATGCAATACTTTCGATTCTTTCTCCTACATAATTGAGTCTCTAACTGCCATTACACTCCGTGTAGCAGGAGTAACGATTGCAATCGTATGCCATTGGCCTCTTCTGTGACATATTGCTTAAAAGATTACAAGTATTACACGGCTTGTCAGAGCACCATCATCACTAATATATTAAAATAGTTTGTCCTTTCTGTAAATATTTTTGGCAAAGCACGGGTGCGGAAGACACAGTTACCCATTTGACACGTGAAACATAGAAGTACTCAAGGTTATTGGCACTTTTCGAAAGGACGCTTCATACCCTTAGTTGCACAAGTCATTTTTTATAAACTATATATTTTAGTTGTCCACCATTGTTGGTGATGCTATCTTCGGCGCGAACATGAACAATAGACATAAGCTTACGAAGGGTGTAGTCTGTTAGAACTTATTTTGCAGTGAATGTTGATTATCAAGTCCTCAGTGGTTGTTAAATTTCAGGAATCTCCAAAGAAAAAATAAATTACAGGCCGATACAAAGGCATGCCCGATGGCCAGTTGACCTCAGCAAAGCGGGGATCAAGATGCTATGGAAACGTTCTCTGCAGGACGTCCTGGCATCGTTCACAAAATATTACGGACCAAGAATACCCTGCATAGACACGCCGCACCACCCAGTTACATTCGCACTATGAAAATATGTTTCGTGAATTAGATGAATACTGTAGGCCCAAAGTTTTATTTGTTCACGTTGTCCGATTAGAGAAAATAGCCTCGTCAGACATCATGAGATTGTTCAGAAAATCAGTCTGAGTTTTATCATGACCAAGAGCTGCATACAGAAAGTTTGACTTGCCTACTCCATCGGCAATTACTCCATTACACCACTTGCACCTGTAAGCATGAAACCTAATGTTCTCATGCAAAATCTGCCGCACACTTCTGCCCGTTTAGTTAAAGGTTTGCGAATAACGAATTGATCGCGTTGGAGTTCATCGAAAGCGGTTGTTATCGTTTTGCTGTTCTCCGGGGTGCGAAACAAACGTGGCGTACTAGGGGAGTGTCTTGTTTGACGCAGACACAATTGCTCTGAACTACTGAACGCATCTCGTAATTGTTCTTCATGGCGGAAATTAAAGACTACGACTAATGACAAACTGTTGCCGAAATAAGTGTTACGTCCCTATATATTTGAAAAATTGCAAAAGCACGATGTTCTAGATGTTCGTCGCCAGGTTGCTCGATTTTCTTTTGACCAATGATCCATAATGACTGGTAAAGCTTTGAATTGCGTTATGGACTGGTACCAACATCAACGTTGCAGGAAACCCTGTCCAACAATATCACGCAGTACTTTGTCGCTGTTTCTGTCGCATCTGTGAATGTATTTCATGATGTTCAATCCCAAACATACCATCAAAATTACTTATTCATGTACAATTCTTAAGCTGTGTTGACAACACACACACACACACACACACACACACACACACACACACACACACACACACACACACACACACACGTCACAACGCTTAATACTTACATTTTTTGATAAAATGAAAATAAAAATTCGCAATATCTCAGTTATATATCAATAAAAAATCAGTATTCCCAGTATTCCCAGTATTCTTAATCTAGAAACATATTCCCATATTAGTTTGCACAGCATCCTTTTTGTATTTGAGCTACATCCTGATTGTATTTTGTCCCATGTTCATCTGAAACTGCGCCAAGTGTGGATTATAGAAAATCGAGTTTAAAAGAGAACCGCAACCAGAGGCGTTGTGCAATTTCCATATAATTTTCAGACTAGCATTTTCTCCAAGATGTTACTACAAACATTTTCAAATACAACCGAGCCCAATTCTAGGCACATTCAATTTTCTTTTTAAACTGGGATCTTGAAACCACTAACTTCCCTAAGGATTCACGAATATAAAATCTATCATGATTTGAACCAAGTATCGAACATTTTATTTTAAATAAGCAAATCCTTGTACAGTATTATCCACTGGTCACGAAAACTGTTTACATCTTTATGAGAAGTAGAAGGTAGTATAATTATTTCTTTCATTATTAAATCCTGAAAAGGAACAAATGCCTCCCCGTCCGTTTTCAACAGTAAATCTTCTCCAATCCTCATAAAAGAATCTGGGGAGATGATGTGAAAAGAATAGGCCATATATGCATTGTCTGTTCATCATTTCAAGTATTTAATTACAAATTAATATTTGGTTAGGCCTGTAAAATGAAACATCTTCACCCAACTAAACAATTCTATTGTATATGTTTCAAATGTTAAACATTAAAAATTTGGAACAAGCGTCTTTGTTTTAAATAAAATCCAAAAATAAGGAAGGGAGGAAAAAAGGAAGGGAGGAAAAAGGAAGGGAGGAAAAAGGAAGGGAGGAAAAAGGGAAGGAAGGGAATGAATGAAGGAAGGAAAGAGGGAAATAAGAAAGAAACGGAACAGCTGTCGGTATTTGAACTCCTGTTTTACAATCCGGCGCTCTACCACAGAACTATTGCGTCATCGAGCTGTGGACTTCCACATTAATGCATTTGTCATTCGGGAGAATTAGTTTAAGGTTATCTCGGATGCTTGAAAGTCTTACGTTAGAAACATTCGAGTGGCTCCATTCCAGAAATAAATCCATTTACGAGGAAGGCCGGATTTATGAATCGGATATTTGGGACACTCAAGAGTACGGAAAACCAAACATCTGTGGCTCAAATCCCGACATTGATCTCAAATTTGTCTATAATAATATAACGTTATTATTAATGTTGTTACTATATTTGCATTTATTTAAACACTGTTTTATTCCACGTTTGGTGAATTTTTGTTCAAGAAAAGGTTTAATTTCAATAAATATCTAAATACATTATCTTGGTGCTATTCAATTATTAACCTTTGTATTTGACAAAATTTACCACATCTGTAAGATTGTATAGCAAAAATAAACGTTATAGGCTACAAGTAAATAGAAGCGGTTTAATGTTTAATTCAGAATTAGGACAAAATAGTAATAAAACAATATTGTATTATATTACGATCTATGGAAAAACTCCAGAACATCACTGGGATTCCAACGACAGATTGACTCCACTTCTATTACCTACACACCAGTAAGTCTATTTAACAACAGAAAGTGTCATCTCATTTTCCATTCAAAATAAGTCTTTCTTCGTTTTCCATTAACCCTTTTAAGAATAATGCCCCAGTGACATCCATCTCTTCTAATTGAACGTAATTATTTATATAGTTATGTTGCTCTCGATGTCGTTTTACTACTTTATAGAGATAAAAGGAACTGCTGTTTTCAAGGCTTACTCAAATCTTCTGCTTCTGTGTAACTTCCACTCTCTTTGCTAAATTCTTTGCGAACTCCACTGACATTGCTTTCCCCCCTTGTCGCCAAACATTCTCAATTCCAATTTCTTCTAGGAATTTTCCCACCTCCCCATACCAACGCTGTCTTCTCAGTCCTTTGATACCTCATGCTTTTCTTTTATTGATGCTTTCTAATTTTAAAGATCTGAACTAATACCTCAAAATGCTTTCCTTCCTACACTTCCTACTTCCACTGAACTCATTCCTTTTGGTGAACAGTCAGTGCATGTGTTTTACCAATGATACTCATAATTTATTTTCTGCAAAAGATTTTAAAGGCTCCTGTGCAGTTTCTTCATGCGAAATTAAAGAGCATTCGCAGAAAGCTTGTTCCCATTAAGAGTTAAACAACTTTCAAACTGGACTTCAAAGAGTCTCCACTGTTGCTGCACTTTTTTTTTCCGTTTAACCGTAAACATTGTAGCCATATACCACAAAATAATTAAGACTTCGTCTATCTCTTGCTTAAAGAAAACAACGACATCTCTGCTTTAATGCCAATATATAAACTAACTTGCATAAAAGTGACCCATTTTCCTAATATGCAATATTTGTTTTTCTAAGTTTCACTTTCAGGTAACCTACAAACACATTAGACTTCAGCCGATGTCAGTCCTCTTTGTGACTGGACTGAAAAACAATTATTATTCAGGGATTCAAAAAAGAAACAAATAAAAGATTTGATAAATCGACGTGGAAATGAAAGAATGGTTCGGATACAATCTATATCAAAGAGTTCCACTACAGTTTGTACCAAAGGAAACGCTAAACCAATACAATATACCAGAAGCTTCTCTGCTGGCTTTGGCACTTCGATTAAACGTAGAAAGCAGATGTCGAAAATGTTCTTTGTTGTTGACTTGACACCGTTTTGTAGAGCAAATAATTCTCTATCGTAAAACACAAAACGTACTGTCCAACCATTATATTTAGCATGCAAAACTTCTTAATTAAAAACAAATACGAATAGGAATACGTACATGCTCAATAATAAACGCATGAAGACGGTTAACATTTTAGTCCAGTTTTCAATGTGTATGATGCCTGAAATGCCATAGATTATTATAGTCTTTGATGACAGTCGGGATGTACCTGCATTGATCCCAATTCGGTGAACTGGATTGACGGGATAATAATTTAATTAGGCGGGTCGGCTGGCTAAGGGAAGACAATAATTCACCATCATTCTCAAGCTACCCTATTAAAATAATCACAGCATGACATTTGGAGATATAATACAAACATAACACCAAAGCCGCTTCAATATTACTACTTAATAGAAGGAAATATTACCTTCATCTTCCTAGCACATTTAATCAGACATACTGGCACAAAATCCCACTCTTTTTGTTCATAATCTGGGAAATATGTTCTTGTTTAATACAGTTGATACTGTCATTACTCTCCATATGCGGTAAGAAGAAGTATCCGTTTATCTTTTTCCCTCCCACCCTCCTTCTTTTTCTCTCTGTGACACACACACACACACACACACACACACACACACACACACACACACACACACACACATTAGTGGGCAAATGGTTCCAGAGGTGGTGGGCGTGAAGAGAAGAAAAGGACATTTGTACAAGAACGCCTAGGTTTATGGCACCTTCTGGACATGAGGGGCAAACCTGGTGCAAACTACAATCAGCAGAATCATTCTGGTGGATTTCGAAATGTGGATCTGCTATTCACAAGCCCTAGTCATGACGACCTTTGCCAAGTACAGTGTCTCCTCAATTTTTTTGGCTTTACCCTAATTCCTTTAAGAATTATTTAACTTGACATTTTAAGAAAATATTTATGTATGTGTGTGAGAGTGAGTGACTGAGTGAGTGAGCGAGTGGGTTTGGGTAGGTGAACGGTGCAACTCAAAAACCAGAAGGTTAAAGCGAAACTTGTATTTAAATTTAGTATCTTTCAGGGTTGCGTCAAGAAAATCCTCCAACGCAGAGTACCTTTTAAACGGAACATCTTAAGAACATTTTGATTTTCTCAGAAAAGGCTCTAATAATTTTTATACTATATGTTTAAATTGTTCCATGCCAAATTAAGTGTAGATCTTGAGCTTTCTCGGAATACTCTCAAAGTCCTCTTCATTCTCAATGAGTTTTGTAAAACTGGTAAACCGTAAGAGAAATGTAAAATAGTACCACACAAAAACATACTTATCTTAAAACATATATTCATAAAATTTTGTACTTAGTGAACCATTTCCAAGATATTTCTACCTTATTATTAAATGTTTCTTATAAGAACTTCTCTCAATTATAAGGCATTCTTATCGATACAAAGGACGAAATTTGAAAAGCAGCTTGTGTTTAAAAGAAATCACTGTAAAGGTTACTGCATTTCCGTATTCTCCTGGTACCTACAAGTAAATTAACAATAATATAATTTCAGTATATGTTTATCCCAATTAACTTGAAGTGGAGAAAGTAATGCGGGTTTGTAAGGATAGATTATACCAAAGCAAATAAAGTCATATGAGTGCAAAACATCAGGGTTTAATCTTGACATTAAAAGCACTTAAGGTTCATTCGTTACGGCGAGAAAATGAGATGCACGAAGACCTTATCAGACCAATTACAAGAAAAGGCTCCACAAACTTAGACCTAAACCTCCAACTGCGAGACTATGAGTTCGTTACTAATTTGTCCTTAATCTGAAATGTCCGCCACAGGTAAATATCTAATAGCAATTCATCAAACGAGGCTACCGATTCCCATATGATGATGATCTCTTCGTGCATACTGCATACACAAGAATGCGAGTACCGTTATGTTGACTAAGGATCACTCACTGGTTATCCCAAGGGTTAATGTAGGGCTTTCCGTTCAATGGCTAGAAACAGGATTCCTAATAATGTCCAATCGCTTGGCTCTGTGGATGTAAACTACATCACAGTGCTCAGGAAATTGCTAATTCACCGATGAGCTCTCCACTGGTCCTTCTAGTGCCAATATATGGGCGTATTAAAGAAACATTTGTACATAATTCTTAAGCAAAAACAGTGTTAAATAACGGAATTTTGTGTGCAAGATGTGTTATAAAGGATGTATAGGGATGGTTGCAATATAAAGCAGTGGCAAAACAAAGCAACTTGGACTGCTTCTGTGTTCCACTGGTCAGCGCTTTGACTTACAAACTCAAAGGTCCCAGGTTCTATTGCAGCAAGCGTTGCAGATGGGAATGCAATAATTAGTGTTACAATATATACAAAGCTTTTATCCAAGTCTAAACAAGAAAATATCTCTAGTACATAGTCTTGGGTGTCCATTTTCTTATATTTCCTTTCTCTCTTCCCCTTAAACACTGTCTGCATCGCGAGAAGATATGCTTGAAGCCTTTCTGTAATAACATTATTTATTGCTTCTAGATTGGGACCAGTCACTTTATAGCATCCAGTGTCTCTCTTTTTGTCTCTTTCCTGCATCTTGGAAATGTTTGATGCACCTATTAATTTTAAGACATAAGGTTACCAATATTAATATACATTTTAATTAAGTCTGAGAATGACAAAAAAAATTATAAATTATAGTGATAAAACGTAAGACGTTTATGATGTAAACAAAGCTATGTCATTTTGACGGTACCTGGACACTTTTGACAACATTACGCTCCGAGGGACTTGTCTGAACGAGCGTTGCATAAACTCGTCTATGCAACTGTTGAAGTTATATTTATATGTCGCACCAATTTTAATGCCAGTACGAAAGTAGCATTTAACAATGAAGATGTGGTGCGTTGTGTTGATATCCAGGGGGAGTTGGTTCTATTAGTTACCGGCGCAATCACACTTAGAGCGCTGTAATTTGCTTACTGTTCCGCAAGAATTACAGCTTCTTCTCCGTAGAGGGCACTATGACGTCATTCTTGCTCAATTGGAGGGCGAGAAATAACAAATAAAAATGAACACCGTATATGTTCTTGATCATTTAAATAAGCAAGGTTCTCCAGTGTGTAACTGAAGCCAAAACTAATTTAACAGAACCAAATATGTATACTCTTAAGTAAGGATAGATTCAGATGTGCTGACTCAAAACCATTGTCTACCAACACCCAACTGGCATATATCCTCTGATATATAGATCACTATAGGTTTAGCTGCAAGCAGCAAATGGAAACCACATTCAGCTGCTTTATCTATACATGGTAATAACGACACACACGAAAAGGGAGAATTGTGAAGCATCAAAGATTCGAAGAACACTAATAAATAAATCCGTTGCCAGATGAAACGCGGGATGTAAAAGAATATTACGGTACCGCTTTCCAAACATCATCCACTTATACCTATCTCCAACTTCAAGGATCTCAAATACTGTTAATGTCCAAGTTTCGAGGATGATATTAAAAGCGTTTCCAGATTATCAGAATGATGGTGGATGTACTGCAGACGATTTGAATAAAATCCCTCATTTATCCATCTTTGGGACATCTTTTACTTTCTGCGCTACTTACCTATAACAGTAAAATTTGATAGGGAAATTTCACCAGAAGCAAGATTTTAAGACTTCTGACGAACTAAAGAAAGGAAAGAGGCAGGTCTCTCTCTCTCCCTCCCTCCCTCCCTCCCTCCCTCCCTCTGTGTGTGTGTATGTGTGTGTGTGTGTGTGTGTGTGTGTGTGTGTGTGTGTGTGTGTGTGTGTGTGTGTGTCTTTGTACACATAACTTACTACAGCACTACTTACTTACCTATAACAGTTAAATTTGATATGGAAATTTCAACAGAAGCAAGATTTTAAAACTTCTGACGAACTAAAGAAAGGAAAGAGGCAGGTCTCTCTCTCTCTCCCTCCCTCCCTCTGTGTGTGTATGTGTGTGAGTGTGTGTGTGTGTGTGTGTGTATGTGTGTGAGTGTGTGTGTCTTTGTACACATAACTTACTACAGCACCACTTACTTACCTATAACAGTAAAATTGGATATGGAAATTTCACCAAAAGCAAGATTTTAAGACTTCTGACGAACTAAAGAAAGGAAAGAGGCAGGTCTCTCTCTCTCTCCCTCCCTCCCTCCCTCCCTCCCTCCCTCCCTCCCTCCCTCTGTGTGTATGTATGTGTCTGTGTGTGTGTGTGTGTGTGTGTGTGTGTGTGTGTGTGTGTGTGTGTGTGTGTGTGTGTGTGTGTCTTTGTACACATAACTTACTACAGCACTACTTACTTACCTATAACAGTTAAATTTGATATGGAAATTTCAACAGAAGCAAGATTTTAAAACTTCTGACGAACTAAAGAAAGGAAAGAGGCAGGTCTCTCTCTCTCTCTCCCTCCCTCCCTCCCTCTGTGTGTGTATGTGTGTGTGTGTGTGTGTGTGTGTGTGTGTGTGTGTGTCTTTGTACACATAACTTACTACAGCACTACTTACTTACCTATAACAGTAAAATTTGATATGGAAATTTCACCAGAAGCAAGATTTTAAGACATCTGACGAACTAAAGAAAGGAAAGAGGCAGGTCTCTCTCTCTCCCTCCCTCCCTTTGTGTGTGTGTGTGTGTGTGTGTGTGTGTGTGTGTGTGTGTGTGTGTGTGTGTGTCTGTGTGTATGTATGTATGTGTGTGTGTGTGTGTGTGTCTTTGTACACATAACTTACTACAACAGTACTTACTTACCTATAACAGTAAAATTTGATATGGAAATTTCACCAGAAGCAAGATTTTAAGACCTCTGACGAAACTAAAGAAAGGAAAGAGGCAGGTGTGTGTGTGTGTGTGTGTGTGTGTGTGTGTGTGTGTGTGTGTGTGTGTGTGTGTGTGTGTGTGTTTGTGTGTGTGCCTTTGAACACATAACTAAAGAATAAAAAGATCAATAAAATCCAGAACTTTATTATCACTTACGTGACACTAAGATATTCTAAGTTCCCCACTCAAAAATATAGTAAAAGGAAATATTTTCGTGAATTTTGCTCCAACGACTGATTGCAACTCCGTGTGTATAACAATGAGTGTTCTAGAAATAGTCTATGAAGTCTTCTTCACCAAGGATTAATCTTTTACGACTTGTAAATCGTAGGATTTGTCCTACATGTTCTAATGGTTAATATGCTATCCTCTGGGACCCAAAGTCACGGTTTCAAACCTGGTGGAGGGCGACAGATTTTTTTTTTTTTTCTGGCGGGACGTAAAAATTCTTAGCATGGCTTCGTTCGTAAGGGAGGTAAAGCTTGTTGTCCAGTGTCGTAGAGTTACGGCACATTAAAGACCTCATGTCTTCTGATAAAGCGCCGTCTGAGTACAACTGAGAGGTTTTTCACGCTCAATATAGAATGAGACGCTGAAGACCAAGACAGTTAACTAGCATCCGTATATAAAACTGAATTTCAATATTTCTAAACGGAGAATGAAGACAAAATTTGCTGCACAATATCTAAAATTCGCTAACTCACTTTATTTATGTGGAAAGATAGAATCAATCTGAAAAATTCAATACCTAGTCGGAACTTAAACCACGGATCTCCCGGTCTCCGTCCGGTTACTCAAACCCTTAGCTAGCATAGCAAAGTGACAACACGGCAAGCCATAGCCGGGCTTTGAAGCACAGTATAAACAAAAAAATATTTTACACTTTGTGTACGTTAAGTATGCGCGAACAGTATTATCCAAAACGAAATTTCGTATAATAGCAAACCTGGCATTTAGGTTTTAGCATCTTTCTATGATACCACACAAAAATATTCAACCACCCCCTCCCCAGCTAAGCTACTCTTTACATGCAAACCCTATTTATTATTTTTCATTTGTTGAACAATGAAAGGAATCTGATTAAAATATTACGTTTAGCCAAACACACACACACACACACACACACACACACACACACACACACACACACACACACACACACACACACACACACACACACACACACACACACACACACACACACAAACTTTGATCACTATTATAATTAAAATTAAAAAATTATAATAAAAATCTTGGCAATTAAGTACTTACAATAGTAAGTCGCTACCAGTGCTTGTCTCAAATATGAGAACCCTAAGTGATCTACCTGGAAATATAATGAGTCAATTGGAGAATTTAATGTCAGGAAGGCCCGTTGGCCATGGTAGCTCAAGGGCTTAGAGCGACTGGACGGAAACCAGGAGATCCGTAGTTCAAATCCCGGCAATGGCATTGAATTTTTCAGTTGACTCTAATTAATCTTCATATTTATACTAATCTGCACTGATTTAACTCACAAGATGAAAATAATCTGTAGTCTAATACAAGAGTGGAAAAAGTCATATAGCGCGCCTCGGTAGTGTAAATGGTAGCATGTTTGCCTCACTTTCAAGAGGTCCCGAGTTCGAATCTCGGTCAGGGTGAGTTACATGGATAAGGCTTCTTCCCGGGTTTTCCCTTATCCTGAAAAACGAATGTCGGTTAACTCTAAGCTCTATGGACACTGGGCTCGTTTGGGCATCATTTTACCCCTTCCATTCATCTCCGATATGACTTAACGTTGGAGGACGTAAATTACAGAAAAAATGCCATAGGTTACTTTTAATTATACCGTGCTTCGAAATACTTAAACGTTTAGGGCAGACAAGCAATTTTAGTGTGTGTGTGGGGGGGGGGTGAATGGGTGTGTGTGTGTGTGTGTACAATTGTCTGCACATAGACTGTGAAGTACTATTTAATTTGACTAGGTTTTGTATGCTTTCACATATTTGGTAAATATAAGAAACCACCAACACCAAATAATTTTTGCCGAAACACTTCCATATAACTTGAAACAGAACTATTAGCTTTGGAAAGGATACTTTTAGGAAATATGTGAAAATAACGGCAATGAGACGAGAAATGTAAGTGAATTTAACGTCAGACCTTTTAATCTTCAATGAGAGCAGTGAAGGTGGAAACATTGGCTTGACGGAGGATGAATGTATGCTTAGAATGGCCTGAATTCTAAATTAAACACTGTTTTGCCATTTCCCTTTGCTAAGGATGGTTGTGTTCTAATGGAATGGGCAGAGCAATGCATAGTATTATTTCGCAGCTATAATCTGGTTCAATCAGCCCCTCTGCGTGGGACAACATGCTGTTACCATGACTACCTTCGTAACTATAGCAACACTTCCCGTGATGTAAGCACCGTCTGGGTTGGGGCAGATGCTTTTTGCAGTGTGTTTCAGCTATGTTGATTTTACGCTCACATCCAGAGAACAAACGGCATATTTTGTATAAACACGTTTCTTTGATAATTATAAACATTTATTATGGTCCCTGAAGGTCTAACAAATGATTATGAAATTATTGTTGTGATGATTTAATATAACTCTACATACATAAATAAAATTAATTCTCCTATAACTCTAAACAACTAATGAGTGTGTGTACATATGTTTGTTAGCTGTTCTGTCGAAAACTCATCAATAATTTGTAAGTGGTGAAACACAATGTTCATTGGAGGACATAGATATATGCTATAAAATACTTACTAAATTTTCAGATTGCGGTTTGGATATGTTCTCCCAATTTCAATACCGCTACATTGAATATAAACATTAGAAGACTTGTGGCACTTCATGTGAACATAGTCGAATTCAAATTACTTCCATCTCAAATGGATAACTGATGAAGGTAGACATATTGTAACTTTTTATTATAACAGTATTCATATCACACCAGCTTTGTCTCTAATTTCCCTGCACTTAGGAGTTAGCTAATATTCTGACAAAACATCGCTTACTTTTGTTTTAGAAGATTGTGTCACAGCGGTATGGCCTAAGCTCTGGGAGGTCAGAGCCAGTCAGTAGAAGAGATAAACAGAGATAAGTGGCTCTCTCGTCCAGCGTAATAAAAGAAATGCTATCGTCAGAGAACCAGAATGTTCTGAAAGTATAGCTTCCCCTCGCTTCTAGAACGTGCCCCCACAACATTCGTGTTCGCGAATGAAGATGCATTTGGTGAACGCGTTTGTGCGCGATAGAAAGTGCCAGGTAAATTTGTAACGACTGATGTAATGTGCGGTTAGTACAGGGGAGATTGAAGAAGTCTCCCCAACAAGAAGAGCCTGCTTCATGTATATTTCATTATGTGGCTACCTCGGGAAGAAAGTAAAGAAACAGAAACAGAATCAGTTTACTTTGACGAAGTGACAAACAGAACTGACCAATCACAATACAGAAGAAAGTATATGCCATTCTATAACTTTCGCAGTTCTATTAACCTTTTATATAACCTCAATTAATAATAATACTCCAAATAAAAATATTTGGTCTACCTATTCAAAATGTTTGATTATACTATGACATCCTAAAATCATTAGAAGCTACCTCGCAACTCTCAAAAATTACCGCTACAATATTTTCAATTCATGTTCTGGTTTATAAATGATTTTGTAAAATTACAATTGCCCTCGCAATGAATATCAATTGGCATCTTGCTGCATATAGATGCACATAAGTTGCTCTAATGAATTACATTTTTTTTTACATATTTAATGCCCGCTCATATTACACTTAAAGATGTTTTTTAAACCCTGGAATTAGTGCTTTTCTCTAAAATTTCTTCAGTGCAGTATTTGAAAGTTTCTTGATTGGTAATCCATTCCCTTCCAATACGCTGATTTGGAGCTAGTCTGGTTGTATTTGAGCTGATAAAATACAGATACTTGTCATTTCAACTATGCAATTTGTGAATCAGATACTAAAAGCTGCTTAATTTAAAACTTTTTGAACACTGAATCTGCAATGCAAATATTAAAATACGTACGAGTGAACATGCAGATATGTATGCAGCAAAAGGAGCTCGAGGTTAGGTTTAAGGTATTATGAAGGGTCATTTAAATCTAAATTAATGAAAAGGGGCAGCTAGCATTTGCCTTTTGTCACAACGGTCGCAATACACATCACCACAATCCAGGTTCGATTCCCGTGGCCAACCTACCTGACCCACTGATGTTTTTCGGGGACTTTCCTGAGTCGCCTAGCGAATGCTGGGTAGCTTAATTACATCCCCTGAATTTCCTGTTCCTTCATTTCATGTCTATTATCTATTCACATCCTCTCTCATCAGGTGGTCTCTTTCAGGGTGTCTCGGCGTTGGATGGCAGATTCATTTGCTCTCGGTAAAGCTTCCTCCTCATGGAGAGGACGCTCACCAGTTTCCGAACCGATCAAGTGGGGGTGGGGAGCTTCCGGACCACAGTAGAGTAGGACGCCGTTTGTTGTGGCCTGCCGAGGAGGTTCTAACTCATAACGTGTAGGGACGTTGCCTTCTGCACTGCCGTGGTTCCTTGGAACGGCCACCCTGTCTTCTCTCGCCTAATCCTTCCTCCCGGGGTTGCCCCACTTGGGCGTTGGGGTACAATAGATCAAGTTTGGACCTCCGCAGCGTAGTCCAGTGTGATCTTCTCTTGAACTTTTCAGAAAAGCCACAAGAGCATATATGTATGTGGATTTTTTTCGGTACTCAACGAGCAAAGATTCTCTTTTGAGTTCTTCCTTCAGGAAATCATTTCAGAACGCGATAGATAAATGCAGTGTATCAAGGAAAAAGAAAAGATATTAGAAATCCCCTATGACATGACAGTCATTGTCAGGTATCCCAGAAAACATTAAAAGCTTTCCTTTCCCCTTTTCTCAGCAGACAAATGATACAGCATTCCCAGAGTTTAGGGAGGCAGATTCATAAATGTACAGTTAAGCACGTAATATTATATAATGCACAAAAACATAAAATAAAAAGAACAAAATATGCAAACATGCACGGAAAGTATATTGTTATTTCAAATCCATAAATAATGAAACGAATAAATGCAAAGTTTTAGAAGTGTAACCCAAATATATAAAAAAATATATATGGATGAAAATCTAGCTCCTATTATGACTCTAAACGGATATTGGACTCCCGAAGCTAACACTAAACAAAACAATTTCGTGTGTTGTACACTTAGTGTTCATTGTATAGCTACAAATGTGAAATACAAATAGCCTGTGGCCGAGCTAATGATCAATTGGACAGGGTTAGTGCTGAGTAGATATATGCTGAAATGCCTTGAAGTACTGAGTAAACAAAACCATTTCAGTTCTAGGTATTAAGTACAACCTACAAGAACAGGAATGAGGGTGGAGTTTCCCAAATAACATTCAACATTTTTGTTGGGTGCGAGTGAGAACAAGGGGAGGAACACGCTGCACAATATGGAATATTGAAACAGGGTTCTCTGTGCTAGAGAATACAATGGCCAGTGCACATAGTCATATTGATTATATGATTAAGATATATGGGAAACCCTGAAAGCTATTCTAAAGTCATGGCAACAGACACGCCCTAGGGTCGTTAACATCAGAACCTTCCTTTGTAGATGTCGCAGCGACTATTTCGGGTTTATACGTTCATTATATAAGTATAACTCTTCACCAATAAAATATTTGTAAAAAGCTTACAACCTTCAAGACATTAAATGAACGTTAGGGATTTACGGCATTAAAAAGTGGGTGCATAAATTACCTTCCAAAGGGCTATCTTCTGATATTGCAACCAATAAAATTCGAACCTAAGACATTTTATTTTTTATAAAGTAATGCCAACAGTGACAGAGAAGAATTAGCGGGTAATATGTAAGGCTCGCATTCAGGAGTCTGCGGTTCAAATCCCTCCATCACTGGTCCTTTTTCCAAGTTTTCTTTTTCAGCCATTACTCTGGCAAATGCCGGGGAACTATAATATTTTTCTAGGATCAAGAGGTGTTCAAAACATTTACCTCCTTTGAGGTCTCAAAATCGATATTTTGGGTGGAGTACAATAATTCCCCTAATTACTATATGTAGTACAGAAAGTAAAGTCCTTATTACATATACTGCGTAATTTAAAAATAGTAATATGTAATCGTTTGGTTTGGATGAAAATTATTAATAGGAACATGTTCACCAAAACTAATATTTTGACACAAATAATATCCTTTTCCGGATATAATTATCTAGAGCAAATAACCTAATTAATCCCCTGTAAAAGTAGCTACATAAAAATCTTATCATTAAAAGAACGCACGAGCATACATGTGCCATATATGCCCACATACCGACCAACTATCTTCTCTGGGCCTCACTATTATATTTCCAGCTGGTTTGTATTTCATTATTTTGGAATTCTACTGCCATTCATCCGATTTAGATGAGTCCACCATTCATTATTCTCGCTCTTATTATATACTACTTATGTTTTCCACTTTCAAAAGATTTTATGTCTTAATTTTTATATCTATTCTTTTTATACCTTCTGTATTTTTTAAAATCTCATTTTTGCTGCTTGGGGTCTCTTTTCATCTGCAGTTTTGAGCGTCCACACTTCAGCTTCGTATAGACTGCAGCAATTCCAACAATTTTGTGTTTCAGTTTTTTTAACTTAATTTTTAAAATTCATACTAATTTTTATATTAATATTATTATATTATTGCCGAGAAAAGTTTTCCTTTTTTGAACATAGGTCTTTAAAAGCCCATAACTTGAGGGGATACATGTTAATTATATGCTTTAATATTTTCCAATTAAAATACTGCTTTTATAATGTCATTTTATTTTCAGCAGGTGCAGCCCGAACGTCTGCAAATACTGTAAATATTTATTTAAATTTGTTAAACCTGTATGGGGTTGCACCAAGAAAACCAAAGTCGAAGTCATTCAGAGATTTCAAAAAAAAAAAAAAAAAAAAAAAAAAAATGCTAAGGGCTATAGTAAAATCACTTGGTTTGTAAGCAATGATAATATCCGCAGGGACCTGAATATAGAATCTGTCGGTGAAGCTGGTTAAGCACGAAAGACGGTTACGTGCACATGAAAACACAGAGCTAGCAAATGGCAACACAGTGCGAAGACTGAAAAGAACCAAGCCCTTGGACTTGTGTTTTAAAACCAGTATGATGAAGCTGTTGTAATAGAATTACTTATAGGATTAATGTCTAATAAACGTGATAATATACAGTGAAGACTACACTATTAGATAAGTGTAAAACTCAGCTTTAGTTATTGTAGTAAAAAAAATGTTAAAACTCCTAAATTTAAATCTACATTCTCATGGGACCTAATATATGTGCAAGTATGGGTGCAAGGCAACATTTCTCTCTCAGGCCGTTAGCAATTATGGAGTTAGCAAACGGTTATTCCATTACAAAGTTTCAGCTCACTTACTTACCCACTTGGCTGATAGCAAGCGATGTCATACGAGGGCGCAACGTGGCTACTTAAGGCTGGTTCTCGATAACCTCAAAGGGGTGCAATTGTATAATTTGTGCAAAAATGCGCGCGGGATAGATGATTAATTACTCTCACCTTTGGTGACGATCTAGAAGAATCCTTGTAGATGTATGCCTCAGCGCTCTGGAGCAATGAGTCTTACCTCTGGCCTTTATTTTATTTTTGGGTGGGGGGGGGGGTAATTTACTTCCTCCAACGTGAAGTCATATCGAACGATGAATGAATGGGTGACATGATGCTCAAATGCTCCGAAAAATACCTTATCCAGTTAACTCACCCTGACCGAGATTCGAACTCGGGACCTCCTGAACGTGAGGCGGACACGCTACCATCTACGCTACCGAGGCGGCCTGTCTCTGGAAGTAGTATCGGAGTGCTGCTATGGTAGGAAAATAACAATTCCTCTCCTTTAAATATCTTGGAATTTACTCCGCAAAATCATTAATATATTCTATTACAACTTAAATTTCGTAGATTCTGTCCTTTCATTGTTGTATCGTTGAGCTATAAGTTTCTGTAGACTTGCAGAACGAAAAAAAGTCTTACTCCAACTATGATCTTGTGCAGAATGAATGCCAAAATATCTTAATATTCTGGATTCTCTGCGCACGATGTTTCTAGAACATCTAAATTACTTCCATCCTATTGGTCCACGTCACTCCATTACGTACTTACATTATTGTAATAACCAATAGGAACACTATTACGTAACTTGCACCATTCTGTGACCTACCCTATTTCACATCCTATTTTATACAATTCACCTGTTCCCCAACAATCCAGAACAAATTCCCAAATACTTGAAAAAATATGAAATAACCGTCATAGGGGAAACAATCAAGGCAGCCTAGCAGAGTTTAGGAAACAACGGGAATGCATATCGAACACACATTGAAAATACAATTTGACGCAATGGAAGAAGTTCATTTTTAACCTCATATAAATCAAAAATCAGTTCATTCAAATAATAATTATCTCTTCAGCAATTTTTGGAGCTATTGGAGGTTTCAATCAAATTTCTTCACGACAAATTGTATCATTCTCATCAATCACATTGGATGAATATTGAACAATGCTATATATTACATCTAATTCAGCCACTTTAATGTGGGTTAATCAAAACGAAAACTCTGCGGGTGAACTTGCCTAATTGCAGATTCATTATTACTCCTGATGCCCCTAATCTAGTCGTACGAAACTTTCTTTGCTTCATGACATGCACTACAGCTGTCAATTATTCTATAGTTATTTCCGCTGGTTTGTCCTGTTGTTATGGAGACAATAGCCAGTTCTGTGTTGACCCATTTAGTAGCAGAACAAATGCGCCATGGATCTGTGGATGTAGAGCACACCAGAAATTCTTCCACTTTCATACTTCCACCTTCCAATTAGAGAGCGGTTCTTTCATGTCCCCATCTGCGCTCTAAGGAAGAGTCTAATACGCGCAATATGGATCTGACATATTAGATCCACAAGGAGAAAGCTAAAACTTCGCAAAGTCGACTTTCCCTTCCCGGAGCCATGGAAACCTTCCCGTCAATTGTGGAATTAGCAACTACAAAAAGTTTTAAGCGATCAATAACTCAAACCAATTATACGGAATGGTTACTACTACCTACATATTGAAATGGTTAATGCTACAAATATTTATTTGATGCAAATGTAAGTTTTAACTGAATCTATCTTGTTTGTGTACTGAGGTTTTACTAATCTTATGGTTTATAGGTTTAACTGTACGAGAGTGATTCAGGAAGTAACAATAGTTTGCGCATTGCGCATATCGCCTTCGGGCTTCTAACCAAGATTAAACGTTCCTAGACATCTTTGTGCAAGTTTCGATGGAACTAGTTGTTAATGTACTTTCTGGCTGTTCAAAACGAACTGTGTGCATACGGTCCCATCATATCTGAGGTAAGAAGGGGTAGTTTTGATTACCTGTTTATTAAAACCTGTTGAAATTAACAATAATAGAAAGCAAGTGTATGGTATTGCAATAAAGAAACAAATGTGAGAAAATCGTGCTAAATGTTCAGCAATGAAAGAACAAATGTGCGAGATGGAACTTGACTTGGATGTCTGTCACTCACCACTAGGCGCTAAAACTCAACACCCAGAAGGTATTACAAGTTAAAAACTGGCACCAATATAGGCGCTAAAAATAATGATAAATAACACACGCGCGCACGCACACCAAACCATTTTTGGATTCAACAGGCTTCAGAATGAACTGCGATGAATTCTAATATAGAATTTTGGAGAGAAGTGCACCACTTCCTTAGACCACATATGCAAGTACTAGTACAGAAAGTAAGCAGTGGTGTCTAAAATTCTTCTTTCTCCGTTGCTGTTAATGAGGGTAAGTCAACATTTAAAATGTGTAACCTCCAGAATCAAAAGTCTACGATTCAGCGCACCTTAAAATGTTTATTGCACACGTTGAACAATTTCCTTTAAATTTTAATTCAGACAACACTAAATGGAAGGTAACTTAAATTATATAGTCGTGTTAACGTGAGGAAATTGAGGAGTTTAGCTTGGTAGCAAACTCTGGTCTAGAAAGCCAACTTTCCGGCTGGGGGTGTCCAGATGCTGATCACATCTCCTCCCCGTATCGGTTGGATATCACCCTAATCGCTTTACGTATGTGGGCGTGAAGCCGACTGTCGGGTTGGCAGGCTCTCACCCAAAAGAAAGCTGTTACGCCATGGGTTATGTTATTTATAGTAATGACAATTTACTATATCCCATTTTTCAAGTGACACTTTCGCTACAACACAAAAAATATTTTGCATCAATAAAAATCCAGAACACAGTAAGAAAGGCGACTAAGAGGACGCTGACAACATATGAGAAGACTATTTATGACCTCCAAAATTGAATGGTGCTGCATTAAAGAAATCTTTACAAATTGTATCCACAGAGAATTCAGAAGAATTGAATACAAATAGAACTACCAGAATATAATAATAATAATAATAATAATAATAATAATAATAATAATAATAATAATAATAATAATAATAATAATAATAATAACAATAACAATAACAATAACAATAACAATAACAATAACAATAATAATAATAATAACAATAATAATAATAATAATAATAATAATAATAATAATAATAATAATAATAATAATAATAATAATAATAATAATAATAATAATAATGAGAAGAAGAAGAAAAAGAAGAAGAAGAAGAAGAAGAAGAAGAAGAAGAAGAAGAAGAAGAAGAAGAAGAAGAAGAAGAAGAAGAAGAAGAAGAAGAAGAAGAAGAAGAAGAAGAAGAAGAAGAAGAAGAAACACCGCCATTTCTGGGCCACGTCTAATTAATAATGATCATAGTACAAAATTATACATTGTACTCTATTTATTTAAACAAAAACAAAACGTCATTTATGTGCTGCAATAAATGTGAAAGTAGCAGTAAATTATAAACGAATATTGCACAGAAATACATTAATACAACTGAAATATATCTATAAAAGATAACAATGAAATAGCGAAAAGGGAAATTCAAAATAATAATAGGACTATTAAACGAGATAAAATTAAATTATATAAATTATATGTAGTAAGTGATATGTAGTAATGGAAAACAAACCGTAAAAGCCTTAACAATGATTAATTTTCGGAGAAGGGCAATTGATCCTCTTATATCAGATACATCAATTCGTTTTGTTTTATCCTTCTTGGATCCAAAACTTCTCCAGCTATTCAGGGTGGATTAAAAACTCTATTTGCAATGTTAAATGTGCTAAATTTATGACTTATTTGAGAAACTATTTAGGAAACGATACCCGAAACGAATGCCTTCTAAGTCCATCGTTTGATCAACATTTTCTACAATTACTCTAAAATAATGAACAACCATTCTATTAACACCAAAGTAGATTAGCAACAGAGCTTAGAGGTTGTAGGTTTTTATGATCCTAAAATTTAATTTAATCACTTATTTCTGAGGAAAAGAGTCGGCTATAGAAAAACATTTGCCATTCAGAACAAACATGGGAAGAACAGCTGTCAAATATTTGCAGAGAAAGTAGCTACATACCTGTAGCACCCAGAAGTTGCCATGCTTAACAGTAAGACCAATTTCTAAAGCAAAACATGCATTAAAAGATAGCTTAAAATTTGTCTACTAAAGTGTGTTGATTTTTCTATTCTGTGGAGAGTTACAAAATGGCAGATGCAGTACTTATTCAAATGCATTCAAACTATAAGTTGTGTAATTATAATTGCACAAAACATATCGAACTGAAGAGACATTTCCAATTTATAAAAACAGCTCCAAAAACTTAAAATGTAATTTTTGGACCATTTAGGCTCCCTCTAAACTGTAGACGTATGGTGCCCCGAATACCGACCATCACATCCATTATTTCGCTGATATTGAGTTTATTCTGTTTATGAAGACTACAGACAATAAAATGACTTCCTACGCATCAAATGTGAGAAATGGTCCTACGAAGTTCCAACTACATCTCTTGACATTCTTAAGCAAGATGTTGCAACAATACCTACTTCTAAATGAGGATACGACTTGACTGTGAAAAACATGTGCTCGGAATTAAGCTGCACTTATGGAATAAACTGCAAGGCAGTGTGTTACACGGTTGTTCTTTTTATGGTATGAAGCCAGGATGCAATGTTTATGGTGGGTGGTCTAGGTTTGTCAACTTTGATAAAGAATTCAGGCTCACAAAATGATTAGTTACTGTAAAATACTGGAATATAAAAACTTTTCGCTACCCTGTAGTGTTCAGTATCTTGTAATTTCAAGTTACATATCGAATTTCTAAGCGTTTCTGTACAAAAGTCATTTAGAGTATTAAAATTATAATCAGTAAAAAATCATATGCATGATCTGCATTTGAAAGCCCTGAAAGACACCTTCACGACACAAGCATGACAATTTATATAAAAGTTTAACTTTTCTGCAAAATACAGCGTTTTAGAGAGAAAATTGTTATAAGAAAATAGTACCAACATATGTTATTCAGGTGTTTTCTTTGCCGGATCTATTTTCCCAAGTTGCCGTTCTATTTGTATAAATACTGCAATGTTTAATTTTAACTGCGAAATACAAACCTGCATCTTTCATCAAAGCTTACTAGTCCGTAGTGAACGTAGATATTTATGTTGACTGATTTAAATAATGTTCCACCATTAAGTCCTGATGGTAGATGCTTATTCTAAACCGTTTTAGCTGCATTTCTGTCTCTCTTTAAATATAGTATTACACGAATAAAATATAACTGTTTCAGTTTGAAAAAATCGGATCGTATACTCTCTCGGTCATTAAGCTTTCTCAGTTTCGTTTTGTACTGAATCTTTCAGACGTATGCGTTCATAATTATCAAGCCATCTGCATTGTTACCCAGTGCGTGTTTGTGCATTTCCGCCTCTAGCATTCTGCAGCAAGTAGTACACTACTATAGATCGCTAAAATATTGAAGAAACATGTTCAGAAAATGTTCATATTCAGAAAAGCCACAAGAAGAGGTTTACTGATATTATTTGGCTCACTCATCGAGTGACCAATTCGAAACAACAGTTGCATATTCTGTCAGATTTATCACTTGTAAATTACTAACTGCAAATGTTGATCCATGGTATAGCAATATTGAGGAAATGGAAGTATAGCAATGTCGAACTTCATCGGTTTGTCCCTTAGCATAAATTTAAAATAACGCTTTGGACATCTAAAACTGCATACCTACTTTTATAATGACTGTTCCTTACACATATTTTATGAGTTATGAACCAGTTCGTGATTGTATCATTTGAAGTTATTAGTAAAACGTCTCAAAACAAACATCTACAATTTCAACTCCAAAATTCTCATGCCAGACTTCACAGCTGTCCTTAACATATACAGCAAATACCTGACTATAACTAAACGGGTGGTTGCTTATGACATGTCATATTTTTAGTAAAGCCTATAATCCGAATTTCAAGTAAGTAAAACCATATATGCATGTCTTCCGATGAAACTTATGCAATTTTTATTGGGTCTTAAAAGTAATATTCCTCACTTTTTCATACCTTTAGTCATATTTGTGCTTATTTCTTCGACAAAGACATATTTTGGTTCATATTTTAGGGATTATTATAGTGTAGTCAGCAGCCATTAGAAATAAAATAAACCATCTTTATGTCTATAAAAGCCGCCAGCACTACTGCTCACTTGATTTTCAAGATTCCTTTAGCAAGTAACAAACGTTCGTACACGCTGGCTTGAAGCTAAGTTTGAAGATTCGCAGCCGGAATTTTTCCAAGAATAATTAGCTTACTTCAAGAAAACTCCTGTAACCTCATGTGATGTGGAACGTACATATAAGTAGTTTCCTCAGATAGAAGAACATTCTGACTGACAACATAAGAGGCTTCAAATTTGACAACCTAAAAATGCACATTGTCATTCAATGTAAGTTTGTTGCTGATGAAAACTAACGCCCAGATATGATTATTTTATTTCTCTTAATTCTTTTTTTAAGTTACAGTAATTACTCATCTCCAGTTTAGGACCTTATGAACTTAGATTCCATGTGCTGAATTAAGATGTAGAGAAGATTAAAATGTTTAAACAAGAACAACTATTACTCGTTAGTTAAAATTTAATTGTAACTAATATAATATGATTAATAAATTCATTAAGTTATAAAGGTCATACTTTTGTCGATTTAGGCCATATTTAAGCCACTTTAGCTCATAATGGACGCATATTTTCCATTGTTTAGGTTTTAGAAATCCGCCCCTTAATTATAACAATACTTTTAATTTATGGGTCTGAGTACCTCACTTGGTTAAGCGCTGACCTATTGACTTTAAGGTCACGGGTTCAAACTCAGTTCAGACTGGTTGGTTAAAACTGACAGACCCATGTCAATTGTTAAGAGTATGTAAAAGAACTGCAGGACGAAATTCTGGCAGCCCAGTAGAGCTAATCAGATCCCAGTAAATGTTAACGTTAGCAAACAAGTTTTTGTTCTTTTCGCATTTAACCTACAAATGAGTGGTGAACGCACTGCTGATGAGTCCCTGGTGGCAGGAAATGAACGGCGGGCAGAGAACGGGAGAAAGAGACATAGTACAATGCAATATAAACAGCACAAATAAAACCCGCTCTGCGCGATATTAGAGCTGAAAACGACTATTTAAACGTGAAACACTATTACTCTTGAAGGGATTGGAAACACGTCAAATCCAACCATATGTTCAGGATCGTCCACCTTTTACCGCTAGAGCTGCATCTGTTGTGTGTACCCAGTTATTCAGCGAAGTTTCCTGCATTGGTATAATAAGGTATTTGAGTAAAAACAGAATAACAATATATTTTATATCGCTAATATATATAGGAATACTTTTTTGCATTCTTTAATTTCACTACAAAAGTGTAAATAAAGAGCGGCTGGATCTTCAAAAATGCCTACTAGACGCGTAATTAAATGCCATAAGCAGAAATTTCTCGAGCTGAGACATTGCAGACATCTGTACACATACGAAAAATTTGAGATCCCCTGATTTTAGATAAACAGCATTTATCCCAATGTCTCATCTATGAAGTGAATCAAGAAGCATACACTTTTTCCTGATTGTTCCATAAAATATTAAATTCGACTCATATTATGAGGTTTAACTTTAGCACACATCTCTATTAGAACATCCTATACGTATTATTAGCATGGTGTGTGCGGTGTCATAAATTAACAGCAGTAGATATGGAGAAGAATTAGGGGAAGTTTAGAATAACTGGAGCTATAACTTCCTATACTTCATGTATGGAGTATATCAAGTGATAGTGCAGCAGTATCAAAAGTACATGATTCATTACAAAAAACACACACGTTTAACCAACGTCTCGATAAGTAATTGACCTTAATCCGCATATTTGAGATCTGCTAATATCAAATATAAAGCTCAGGTACATGGTATTACTTTTTCTACCACGTAACTTGCAATTAGATAAGGTATTGTGTTATTCTGAAAAAATATGTGTAATAGAAACTATGGTGATGATCTACAAATACACCCCCAGGGGCCTACTTCGGTAGGTGCGGGTTTGGCGCACCCGGGGTCCCGAGCCAACAGTCTCCCTCGTGTGGGCTCCTCTTCGTGTTAAGAGAGACGGTCAACATGTCCACCCACGTGTAGGCCGTGCGTGGAGACCCGTGTCGGTGGAAAGTTTTGTCCTGATGGTTGAGGGATGCGTGAAGTTTGGAGACGACGTTTTAGACGGGATTATTGGTGCTGTTCCGTCGTGGTGTAAGTTGTGGCCGTCAAATTAAAGCTCACAACCTAAATGGGCTGTATTGCAGAAGAATCGGCCAATTGTCAGGAGAAGAAAATGTTTGACGCTTATAGTGATGTATTTCATTTAATTTCTCAAAGATAGTATTCTTAATACTTATCATTTGCTAAACACTTTGATACATCACGTATGCAGAACTTTGACTAAGTCTATTACCAGTTTCAACACTAAAACATATTACAAACAAAACTAATTGCAGCTGTCATTAACATGCTTCATGTTTCTTCATACAGCGATTAACAATTGAATTACACCGATTGTATCAGTGCTTAAAAGGGATCACTGATACATTTTTAAATCGACATCTCTACTGTCTTTCTTTTTGAAAGCAGGTCCACCAACTTCCTTGAATACAATGCGACCAACTGTCACTAAACCGGTACTGATGGGAAGATGGTGATGATGCGAGTTGTATTCAACCCTCCATGAAGACACTGTCGAAGCCGCAAGTTCTAACTCTTCTTGGTCCAAGCTGGTATTCCGATGTATCCATGAATCTAAAATATCTTCGGATCTGCTTCAGTATGAGCTATGAGAACTCTTGAATTTTCAGACGTGATCGCAAGTGAAATGGTAAATTTTCTGAATAAACTTCGAAACCAATAAATTGTTCTTACTTTAAAAAGAAAAAGATGTTCAATTTAATATTATTTATTCAATTTTTCGTATAATACTTGACAATAGTATTGTATACTTTGATTACAATTAACAGAAAACTGACATTACCTCTTACAAGGCACTGAATCTCTTCACCATAACATTCTTCCATCAAAGACGCTTTCTTTCCTAGCTGTATTACCAAAATTATTGATTTTTTATCCTCTCGTTGCCATCACAATAAATCAAACTTAATTTTTACTGGTCCACGTCACACATTACATAATCTCACTTTTAAAGCTACCAATCATAAAACATTCACATCATATCACTTACATGTTGCGTCATCACATGACTACTGAATTTTAACAATTTCCTTTCTTGTTAATTTTAACATGTCCATATCGATTGTTAAACCACATTTTTAAACATTTTTCAACTCTCGGGGCCTAAACCAAAACAACCGTTACATATGCTACCGGAAATATATGTTTTGAGGCACCCAAAATAAAAAATTACGTTTATTAGAAAGAGGTCCACGTAGGTCACTTTATATGACAACTATATAACTTACAGTGCAACATCCGAAAATTTTTATTTAAGTTAAGTAGATTCTAAAGGTACGACACGAAGATGTTCAAGAAAATAAACCACAAAAAGTACAGTTTATATGAACTTCTTTTGTTATTGAAAATGTTGGTGTAAATAGAATCGTAGATGCATTTAAAACACGCAATTTATTTCGAATAATGTTTTGTGGCATCAAGAATTTCCGAGATATTTGTAGTCACTAGTTTTTAAATGTTCAATACTTTTGTCAGTTTTTCTGCTACTGAAGGTAAATCAGATGTTTCCTGTTATGTCATGAAAGCATTATGTCAGTGTAGTGTTGCAAGAATTTAGCGACATGCTATTACATTCAGCAACAGAATTCCGCATTATATTACAGATATTTCCCACCAAAAATTTGGAGAATGTTTCATTCTACAGGAGCATGCAACTTTCCAAATGTGAATGAATATTTCAACAACGCAATCCACAACAGTTCGTCTGCTTTATCTTAAAATATGGGAATTAGAGAGAGCCCACTACTGCCCGCGCTGTTATAGGTAACTCACAGCGGCCTAATCACACATCGTATCACTTCCATGCAACGATCCGATTGACTTCATGTGATTATATTGTAGCTATCCCTTTAATACGTATTTTCAAGCGCTTTAAAGTCTGCTGGGTAGCTGGCGGTAGTATAGGCATACCGTCCATTAGGGCTTTTTTGGAGGATCCCCGCAAACTGCTAATTTCCTCAACTCCATTATCATCGGAAGCTGGATTAGAGCATATCATCAATTAATTTTCCAACTGCATTTTTTAACTCTTTCACATGTTCAGAGGCAGTCTTCAAAATTTCTGGACTAACGTTTAGCACTGCATTGCGGAAGAACTCTGGTCCTTTGAATGTCACATTATACTTCATATATTAATTTATTTCAGCTATGGAGTCTATTGTATAGAGTCTGTTGGATCCATTTGAACTTATCTTTGTTTCTCTTAATTATGTCGTATACCATCGGTTTTCATGCCATATTTCCATTATTAGCATATTTCACGAAAAATATAAAGCACTGTTTGTAAATAAACAATCGTTGCATCTGTAGCTGACTGATGGAGATTAAACAGTTGTGGATAGCAGTGCCAATGTGCTCAATAAATTAGTCACCCCCTTCTTGTCACAGGGAGGAGTAGCGCTAAGCATGTCATGTCTCAAGTTAAGATTCGTCTGGTTTAACTATATAATTTTAACCTTATAACTGAGCAAAGCTTTTATTATAAACAGTACAAATACTTTAGTATATATTACTGTATATGTAAAATTGTTAATTATATAAAATGTCCTACAGTCAAATTACTGAAGTTTGAAGAATGGCAACTTTCCTGGCATTAGCTAAAACGAGTGCCAAGGCATTAAATTAAACTTTCCTCCTATTTTTGTCATTTTCAACAAAAACAAATACTTTTTTCAGTTTTACTAGAAAATTAAAAAAAAATTGTTTTCTTCTTATTCCACAAGTAACGTTAGATGGGACTGATTCGCGTGTTTAAAACGGTTTTTAGATGCTCTTAAGGTTTCATAAGAATAGTGAAAAATTGTTTCGTGAGAAAGGACATTAATTGAAAAATTTCCTGTTCTTTTCGGTCGAAGTGATTCAGATATATTAGTTGTGCATATAACCACGTACTTGCTAGTGTAATCCTAGAATGCGACACAGAACAGTAAGAACTGAAAATAAACAGTTATATCTTATGGAGGATTGTGTCAATAGAGATACAAGCTTTAATGTTCTAAATATCCATGCATATTAAACATATAAATACATTTTATGTAATTATAAAGTATTGTGTTTATATTGTACCAATATTGTATTGTAAATATTATATAATTAAAACAGATAGGTAATAATATATAAACATAAGCTTTATCTATTCCGTGTTCGATAGCATTGCTGTGTTGAAGTTATCAAACGACTGTACAACTTGCCTGAAGAATTAACGCAGACGGCCGATAGTGGAAGCCTGCATAAAACAGAGAAGCTGTATGACGTCACTATTCCCTGTACCGTTCGGTAATAGGAAATGCAGCAGTTGGGTCTCTTTCAGTGGACGGGTTCGAATTATGTCAAAATGTAAACAGGAAGTCCCATGCTCACAAAGTAGAAAATTAATATACAGTGCGTTTCACTTTTCCAAAGCAGAGAAACATACAGGTATAATTGCCCGTTAAATAATGATATAAAAAGGGCAGGAACAGGAGCATGGAGAAGTGTACAAACTGTGCATAATATAAAAGAGATTCAAAATGCAAAGCGAACAGGATTAAAGCTTTAAACATCTGGTAGATATCGCACACATCCAAAAGGATTCGAACATCCTTGTATTACATTTTATGTTTGTTGTGAAATTTAGTTTGAAAATTGTAGGTATTAACTTTCTTACACTTGCATAAAGGAAATCAGTGAGAAAACTGAAATTATTCACCCATTTTACAACGAAGGCAGAAATAATGCGCATCGTGAGACTGGATAAAGCAGAAATTGCATTTTAAACTCCTCTGGTGTCAAACAGACACGAGCAAAGTACATGGAAGCTTTAAAGCTTAGTATTTAACAATCAATCATTTTTTTTCCTGGCTGTAATTGTTTTATCACGAGGTACACACTAATATGGATGACATTATTTACTCTAGATAATCCGCTCAAATTTGGTTTCTGCTATACCTTCCACGGTTTGTATGAAATCCTATTCAGGCGCACTATCATCTGGTGACCGACTTTGACAGATTTATCCCCATTATTCTGCTACATTCACGCAGCCCCATGGGGCTTGACGTCATTAACTGTGTATCACACAAACGAATGCGCGGGCTTTTGCGCGGAAAAAGCTGTTGAGTTTCTTTAGAGTTGCGTGCAATTTTCAACCAAATTGCTGCTCCCATAGAAATTGAAAATCTATAATTCAATTATCAATCAGTCATAAGAATGGGAGGTGCTGGAAGCATAGAAATATTTCTCACTGAAGTACTGGGAACAATTTTATTGTAGAAGCTCTTTCATTTACAGATTTTAAATAAGTATAAAATGCAGTCTCTATAACAATGAAGAAAAATGACAGGTGAAGCAAGTCCGCATTTAAGAAATGTCATTTTCCTCCTAAGTGAAGTCAAACTGAAAGTCTTTGGGAGCAAGTGCATTTTATGATATATATATATATATATATATATATATATATATATATATATATATATATTATTGCAAGCACAAGAATTTTTATTTGTAGCACTTTTGTGTTACCCATGCCTTAACGGCTGCTAGGTGCAACGAAATTCTATAGAAGTGATCCCTCTTTAGATCAGGATCTTTAGAGTTTAAGACAGAATATGAATTACTATGCAAATAAAAACAAACACTGCAAACTGTGCAAAAATCAAATATTGTGTAACAGTAACATATTTCTTAAATGTATGAAAGCAAACTCAAAGCGCAGTAACGGAAGGAAATAAACCTTATACGAAAAGTGTAGAAAAAACACATGACAGGGATACAACCGACATGGCATTAGTAAAACTACGGGAACTTGAGAATTTGTTTGTAGAAGTACAAAGTAAAGTAGGAAAGAGACAGCAGCAAAGAGTAGAGATGAGGAAACATGGCAAACAAGGACAATTAATCAAAAAACTGAATGTAATTACGAAGTAAATTCAATACATAAAAAGAAGACTGGATGACAGTAACACACAATATAACTTAGTGATATTGGGAACTGAAGGGAGAAAAGAGATTCTAGAGCTACTAGAAATAAGATTGGAGACGGAAGTAAGTAACTATGATATGCGGGTACTGGAAGCGTTTAGGGAAGCTGGAGTGAAAGAAGAAATATTCTGATGGTATTTAAAGACATGCAGACGTTGTTGAGGTGTTAAAATCGTGCAAACATTTGTATATACCCATGTAGAAAACCTGCGACATTTATGTGAACAGGCACAAACCACAAACAATGCTTTGTTGATTATATTGTTGTATACAAGTTCCAATGCACGAGAGTCGTTTGATAAGTCTGGTAAAAAACCAGGAATATACCTACGCTTTTTTCTTCGTGAACATCTCACCTAATTTCTCGACATAGTCTACATTGATGGCTACACACTTGGTCCAGCAATGTTCCAGCTTTTCCATCCCATCGGAAAAAGTAGGTTCCGTAAAGGTCTGCAAAATAGTCGTTGATGGTGATTATCAGTTCTTCATTTAATGAAAATTTTTTACCACGAAGCCAAATTTTCAAGTTTGGGCAAATGACCACGTTGTCCACGGGCCCTAAAACACCACACACTCACACTCAAGTTTGGTAATGGGAAGAAATCACTTGTAAGTCTGGTGAGTAAGGTGGTTGAGGAACCAATTGAAGGCCCAACTCATGTACTTTAGCCATTGCGATTACTGATGTGTGCATTATCTCGGTGAAAGAGCACTTTTTTGCGTTTCAATCTTGGTCTCTTCAGTCAACTCTTGTTGTAAACGATCTAACAATGAAGCATATTATGCTCCAGTTATGGTTATCCCTTTTTCCATGTAGACCATGGGGATTATTCTTTGAGAAGCCCAAAAAGCAGTGGCCATCACCTTACCAGCTGACAAAATGATCCTTGCCTTCTTTGGTGCATTTTCACCAGCCTTTGTCCATTGTTTTAACTGCTGTTTTGACTTTGGTGTGTAATGATGGAACTAAGTTTCATCCACGGTCACAAATCGCCACAAAAAGTCTTACAGAATGTGATTAAACATCGCCAGAATCTCGGTAGAAGTTTTCTTCCGGAAACGCTTTTGATCGACTGTGAGCAATCGCGGCACCCGTCTTGCACACAGCCTTTTCCTTGCCCATTTTTCATGCAGAATATTACGGAATCGCTCAGTTGAGATGCCTAAAGCCCCAGGAATCTCACGAAATTTGATTCAGCAGTCTTGCATATTCAAATCGTGTGTTTTTTTTATGGTGCCCTGTGTGGTGACCTCAATTGGGCGCCCACGACGCGATTCTCCTTGGTGCTTCTACGACCATGTTTAAATTCATTGATTCAAAAGTAAATGGTCTTTAATGATGGTGCAGACTCTGAAGGAACTTCATCCAATTCAGTTTTGACTTGAGCGGCAGTCCAGCCCTTTAAATGAAAATGTTTAATAACAACACGAAGCTCTGTTTATTCCATTTTCAACAGCAGCTATCACATTGATTAGTTCAAATAGCTTTCCACAATGAACTGTATATTGTAGCACATTCAATTTTTCTGTAAAATCTTGTGAATAATCAAGCTTATCACCCACAAGGTTGCAACAAAAATTTTTCATCCCTTCATGGAAATTTACCAGACTTATCAAACCATCCACGTAGTTGTTCCAACACAAGTTATTGAGTATACATAAAAGGATTTGATTAAGTATAATGAGATTTATTGAGAATGTTAATAGAACGAATGAGATACGAGCAAAGGTATAGTCATTCCGATTACATTCACAATTCTAAACACTGGGGAAATAGATGGACAAATAGGGGAGGAATGAACGGATCGAAAGATCGAGTACGATAATCAGCAAACCCAGGTGATGACACAATAAGAGAAGACGACAGTAATTTACAGTGATGAAGAAACATTGTCCACCAGAGACGATGGAACTGATTGCACTATAACAGAGGTAGGGTAGGGAGAGAAGATGGTGAAGAGGGAGGCATGCGAAGGCATTCCCAAGAAAGAAGAGAAGAATGTGTTGGTAGGGAGGGAAAGTGAGTGAGAACATGTGTGTTAAGACGATGTGAGAAGACACATTGTATATCGTAGAGGTGCGAAATCTCTGGAGGGGCGGTTCCGAAAGTAACTAGGGGAAATACGGAGGACGACAAAAGGTAAATTAAAATGACGAAGATAAAATCACTTGTCAGAAATATGCAAAACAGGAAAGTGGTCAATAGTGGATGATTTAGGAAAGCCTGCACATGTGACTAGACAGAGTAAATGGAGGGATAGATTTAAGTACATACTAGGAATTAATAGCGCGGTAAAAAAAGTGAGATAATGCTAATTGCCAGTGAGAGAGTAGAATATCTGTAGTTAATGAAGGAAAATGGTTAAATATCGAGAATTGGGAAAAAGATAAGCTTTAAGGATCTTAAAAGAACCTAACCTTCCTGTGACTATACAAAGTAAAAAGAAGAGAACATTTAGGTAGAGATTACAGGATGAGAAAGTATAAAAATATATAAGGGCAAAACATGCAAACTGAGCGATCTCTGTATACTGAAGAATAGCATATGAGCAGTCAATAAGGTAACATCATTAAAGAAAGATAATTAGGGGGGACATGCTTATAGGAAACTAACACCATTTAAACGAATAGGATAAGTCGAAAGTGTAAGTTAAGTAAATAGTAAGCAGCAGAAAGCAGAAAAGGGGTGACAGTGTTAAATAAAAGTAAAGGAACAGAGAGCTAATCAGCAAAGAAAACTGGAATAAGGAGAGTTAAAAGAGCACATATCAATCATGTCATTTTGTAAAGTCTTTATTTAGATAGCTCTCCATAAGACACAAGGGCAGGGATCCATTCAGAGACAGCCCCAGAGGTTTTGACATTGCTCCTTATACAAAATTGGCTCTAACAACAGCGTTTGAGTCTGTAGGAACAACCGCATAATGTTACAGAGCTTTCTGAGCAAAAACTGAAAGCAAAACTATCATGGAATGAGTAAATACCCTAAATGTGTTCAAACTAAGAAGTTGTAACAGCCAATTGTAATGTTCAATATGCAGAAAGAGAAAACGATATTAAACTTTACATATTATCACATTTTTCAAGGGCTTTCTGTGTTTGTGTTTGTGTGTGTGTGTGCGTGCGCGCGCGCACGCGCGCGCGTGTGTGTGTGTGTGTGTGTGTGTGTGTGTGTGTGTGTGTGTGTGTGTGTGTGTGTGTGTGTGTTAGAATTCCAACTTTTATCACTTCTTCGTGAGCATTTTTTACAAAATTATAACACACAAAATATTTTATATCTGTAACAATGCATTTACGTCTGATACACAAAAGTAAAAAATCATAAGCAGTGAATTTTCTCATTAACACCTGAGTTCTATAATTATTTTTCCATCTAGTATGCCGCACTATCGTCACATTTCCATGCATTGTTATAAGCAGACGTCGGATCCCGTACACCTTAGCAATCAATGTACGCGCACAGGTACTGTACAAAGTCAAGCGCGACATCAACAAACGTCTGTGTCAACAAGTATACCGAACCGCTGTGTGTGTACAGTCCGGTACGGATACAAAGTGTAAGCTACGTTACAACATGTCATCCTTCTCATTGCTTTCGATTTGGGAATTATAGTGAACAACCATGTAATTCGAAAATTGTCGAATGTGAATTTTCTGCGCCTTTCATTGAAACAACATAAAAATATTGGGAGAAAGTTCGTTCGTTACATGACGTTAATGGTGCATATGAGTAGTACAGATCATTTTCATATGTTTCTCTGAGACTTAGTTTATTTCTTATATTACGCAGCACTGAAAATCCAGTATTTTTGTATTGCATACTGGACAATTCATTTTTTGTTCGTTTGGTAGGTGGTACATTCTCTATATTGTTAATTTTTGCAGACACATCCTCGACTGCTTTTAGACAGCTCGAAAGTACATTCTTCAAACTGTTTAATGGCTGTTGATAATACCCAAAACTTTTGATTTATAAAATGGAGATTGCCCAATAATTGTTGTGAATATACTTGTAGTTATACTTGGGTAACAGCCCGCCAAACTGTCTACCTCCCTTACGCCCATATATACAAGGCAGTGGTGGGCGATCATTCAACCGATGCGGGGAGAAGTTGTGGTCAGCATCACAGCATCCCCAGCTGGCAAGTTCGCTTTCCATACCAAGGTTCGCAACCTAGCGTAGCTCCTCTATTTCCTCACGATGCTGAGTTGGCACCGGTCCTATATCTCGGATATAAAGATCCCTAACCCCAGGGTTTGGATCGATGCCAGGTGTCTTCCGTGACACGAACCAAAGCACAACACTCAAGCCCACTACACCATGATGCAGGACAATTACCAGCGCAATTCTCAAGTACAAGACAAGTAAAAACGTCAGAACAAATAAACTATATAATCTTTTCTTTATTCCTATGAAAAATAGGAATTTTCTTTGCATTAAGATTGCTTTCAGAAATGCTTAAAGTGGAGTGAAATACCTTCTGGACTCATTTCGATATAATTATTTTTTCCGAAAAGTTGCCTTCGCTAAAATGACCACATTTCCTAATGCCATGATAAAAATGTAGATACGCCAGTGCATTCATCGTTGCTTAGCGCAAAGTAAAATTTGCATATCTATTTCTTCCCACATCTGCTGTCATTTACCCAAAATGGTGTAGCATCTAATGGGGTACTTCGAAGTCTCGTGTTTTACATTTCTTTGTGCAAGAACCCGCATGTACTTTAAAGCGAGACTTAAAACTGCATTAGTTTCTCTGTGGTATTTCTGCTTCTCCTTTGGTCTAAAAGGATTCACTAGCAAACTTCTTTTTAAACGTCTCCTCTCGCATTCGTATGCTTGGTTTGTGCTTTTGCAATTCAGGAACAACTTGCATACATATAGTAACGATCAACTATGAACGCCAGTGTGCAACTTAAAAGCTGTGTATTCTACAGACTAACAATTCCTGGGTTTATACGGTGTGCTTGATTTACAAACGCCACTGTCGTTTAAAGGGCAGGCTTGAGGGGTGCCCAGAATATTTTACCATCATATATTTAGGATGAGAATAAAATAATAATAAAGAAAAGAAAAATATATAATTTTCTGTTTTGCATACTATATTCCGGGAAATTTCTAGCATAATACAAAAAAAAAAACTTATCCATTTTGAATTTCTTTTTCTTTTACCACGAAACATCATTACAGAATGTTTGACTTAATACTTGCTGTATTTGGGTAGAAGGCATTTTTGCATTTAGTGTTTCTATGCTTCAACAACTGAAGATTATGAGCTGTTTGATTCCAAAATACTGCGTTAGTGCACTCAGCATCTATACGGTGTTTTGAGAGTGTCCTAAAATGATGCATATGCTCTTTGAGACATTCTCGGCAACGAGATTAATAGTATTTTTGATATGTTATATTTTTAAATCAGTACAACTTCAAAATATACCATACAGTACATTCCGACACCGGCATTATTGACTCGTAAATTAATAATTATTTAAAGAAATAACAGGTGAGTCAGTAAACAATTGCAATAAATATTCTGCATATCTGAAAATCAATGCATAAAGTATGAAGCACAAGTTAAAATTTTGTCAGTGAATAAGAGGTTATTAGCAATAATTATCTAGCTAAGCTCAGAGTTAAGAAAAAGCTATTAGTTAAGTCAGGATAACTAAGGCAATAAGTTAATAATCCAGCGAAATTATGTTGACAAGACACTATCTGCTCAAGGCCCAGTTACTTGGGATTTAGGACACTGAAGAGCTAAATTTGCGAGCAGAAGCATAGGCATATGAATGTCTAATTATTAGAAATGGGAAAGAATTTTTAGAATTTAGAAAGTCACAAAGTAACACTTAAGTTCGCATAAGAAGAGATATTTAAGATTTCACAACATTTAAATACGAAGTCCAGGTGAGGTGGTGACAAACTCAACGGGACTTATAGCTTTTTCCAAAACATGACATTTCTGCACCACACCCCTGTGAAAGGGGCGGCGTTACTTTGAGCTTTGGGTTTACAAGGTACGTATCTGCAGGAAATAAAGGAACCGGAAGACTGGCTACATTGTCTCTCGCCCTGTATATGAGCGTTGCCTTTTGTTGATCACGGTTACAACGCGGCGGCAAAGGAGAGCAGTTCCCTTTGAAATTTGTCATCTTTTAGCAACATTTTGTAATAAACGAGGCCGTGATTTTAAAATCCGTGTATTTTCTTTCCTATTTTAGAATCTTAGACAAGTGTTTACATCTTAATGACTGTCCGTAGTCCGCAGTGCCTAAAGACTCGCTAGCGGCTATTGCAAGCAACTTTCCGCTTAACATTTCAGGGACTTGAGTAAACTAGCGCTGTTCATTACTACAGACATTGATACATCAGAAGTAGGTATATTAATCGTTACAGCTTCTCTTGCTGAGATTCAGGAACAATCTAATTCTATACAGTCCGCAGCTCGCTTCAAATTACTCTGTTATTAGCCTCATTAAATTTAGTAGACAAGTAGTGTTACTGTTTTGCTAAGTAGGGCCTGTCTCATACTCATCCATCCACCATGTGCACCATCACTTATTACTGCGCTTATTAACCCGTAGCAGAAGGTTTAACAAAGTGAGAGACGCAATAAAAGTAGCAGAAGGAAGATGTTATCAACTTACAACGACAACGTTTTTCCACAAAACCCTGCACCCTCGTTATCTGTAAAACTTCTCTTATTTCGCGCCAACCTTTCAGCACATCTTCCGCCACTGTATCAGCTTCAAACTTCTCTTGGATCCTTGTAATTATCAATCTTAATGGAAGTGATGTACCAAGTCTTTGCCAATTACGTTCAGAACTAATTTATCCTCGTGTGTATACAGGCTTTCCATTGCCTTCTGAATCACAATCAACAAAACTTTTATTTGTGCCTCCTTTCCTTGATGAGAGAAAATGCATACATTAATTTGAAACACCGTTTATGTTAAGATAAATTGTCAGTCAGTATCCAGCCTTCCATTTCACTTTGTAAGAGGGAGCCAATATCATTGTCACTGTTATCATATCTTTGCAAATCTAACTAAACTAAAAAGCTCCATTGCTAAACATTTAGCAAAGCGCATCTTACTCGTATTTTCTAACAACAATAGTTCCACTTTTCCATTCGCCGATGGTCTCGCGTCGTACATTTTCGACACCTCGCCTCGTAGAAGCCTCTGAGCAACATTAAACAATCTTTCAAGCCCAATGTAGTACCAAATTGAGAACCAAATAGGTCACTGAGAACCAAAGCAGCTAGAGCGTCCATAAAAAGCCCTGGCAGTACTAATGGCCCAACTGCCCTGTCTTTGACATAAGCAGACATCCCTTTGTGCGTCAAAAGAGTTGCTGAGCGAAACCGCGCAGTTCCAGTTAAACCATGGCAGTGGCCTGAGCAACCTTGGTACTGCTCCGAAAGACAAGGCAGTTCCCAGGATACACCTAGCCTGTGCAATCGGCTCACCCACTGCTAGGTGTTTAAATGGAATTTCCCCGTAGCGTTCTGCAACTGTTCTAAAACACAAAGGGATATCTGTTTACAAAAAGGACGGGGCAGTTGGTATATGAGATGTGGGTTCGTAGTTATACAAGAAAACAGAAGCATTTAAAGAATAGTTTGAGCAAATACAAATCTCTTAAAAACAGCAACATCTTAGTTCGAAACACTTTACTTACGGGATCATGTTTCTTTTTATATTATCATTTAAGACAAAAGGGTATAAAACTGATAAATCTTCACTACACGTTACGTCACGCAGTTTTCCATCTGCAAACTGTAAATTTGATTGTCTTTGGTAGTTCAGATGCTTAGGAAAAACTAATGCTGGTGATATTTTACCCTTTTCTATACTCGTGTAACAGTAGCTCTATTGCCTTTTACAGTCAAATTCTTTGTTACATTCTCTCATAAAACCTGCATATCTGACAGTGTTCCGATTGTATATTATATGACCAATTTTGTTTTGAATTCATTTTTAATACTGCCTGCATACAGAACATTTTTGTACAGGTCTACTCATGACTAACGGCGACAACTGTTACATGAATACGACTCTAATGAAGGCTCCATGCCTGGCCTTGTTTACAGCCAGCTCTTCTTATTTTTCGTATCGAAAGAATGGGGCAAAACATGAACAATTTATTACTAATGACGACGATAAACGGTTTATCCCAGTTCCTACATTTCGTAATTTCACAACTATCACTATTAAAAGATTGGGATGCACATTATAAGCATGCCCAGTACATTTCTTGATTAATTTTGGAAAACTTACCGTTTCAAGAATTCATTTTGCACTATACTTCAAATATCAACTCACCTGAAACAAACAGAAAGGAATATCTCATTAGAATGTATAAACAATTTTAGTATATTTACACAATATGTACTTTTCTTTTTGTTTCTCTACTACGTAGAGAACTACTTATGGTATTGTTGCTAAAAAATTCGATATCAAAATTACAACCTTATTAATTTATTACTTAACAAAACCTTTAAGAGAAACATTTTAAACCATACGTGTTTTGTCACTTTTTGATTTAAAAAAACAATAAATAGCATTTCACAAACGCATAGCATAGCTGCCATTAAAATTCAGTGGCTTCCAAAGATGGCATAAGAAGAAAAGTTCCCATCAAATACAAATTAGTCCTTTATACAAAAGAGTGTAAGAAATTTTATATTTTTTAAAATAACTAACGATTTTAAATAAAATGTGATTTAGTGGGTTCGTAAATTTAAAAGTCTAGTTTGCAGAAATTCAAAATGCTCTTTATTTCCGTAGAAACACGTTTTGTAAAACCCTTTGCAGCAGAATTACGTAACATACACAACCTCAACCTTCAAGGTCGTCTACCACACGTCCATAAACAAAAGAATTCACTTTCGAATCACTATACAAATCCAATTATCACTGTCCCTTGACAAACTAGCTTTGGCTTCTTTTATAACTCCACTCATTGTTCTAGAAATTAATGGGACGCTCTGTAAGAATCAAGACTGCATCAGAAAAGGAGAAACTTCCTGACAACTATCTGTCTCTTTCTCTGTTTCGGCAAGCTTTTATCTCCGCGGCGCACAATCTGTTTCTTTCGCGCGCGCCACAACAATGTCATACGTGACGAACAAAATGTAGGTATATCTGTAATGTTCTGGGAATAACCTCTGAAATTATTTTCATTCACATGGAATGTTGCACAAGTGTACAACGGTAATTTTTGGGATAGACGAAAAGGTACTACGCAACAACTGTGAAGCTCTCTAAGGTACACAATTTACTCCAAACATTTTTTGTACCGTAAGCCATTTCCATTCGCTATTAATGATTCGAACTTCATTTTTCACAAGTTCTTTCGATATTCAGTTGTTTTTCGCGATTCTATGGATAGTACAAAGCGTTCAATTCTTAAACATTTCATCATCGCTGTCCCTTAGTATGTTTAACGAAACGGTAATTCTATTTCTGTAAACTATATCTCAATTAAAACCAGATGAAAAAGTAATCTTTGGTAAGAACAATTTATATGCACACCAATAAATGAGGATGGAGAACGTTATGTAATGCAACATATCGAATGTTTTCTATTCCGTGATGAAACGTGTGTGCAGATCTGTCGATAATTAGGTCATTTGGGCCCATCCAGTGCGCGGTATAGATAAAAAAACAACAGTATACTGTATTCATCACACTAAGTTTGTTTCTGTAGATCGGTTACAAATTATTCTATGAAATAAGTAAAAACCTATTTTCCTATATATTTTATTTGAGTCAAATTAAAAGTTTTCAGAATTAATTTCGTAACCACAGCATTGTAGATTAACAGGGACAAAGCTGAAACGATAGCCGGATATTTAAAAAGAGGATGGCTATATCCTGGCCTTGATGTTGTACATTCTTTCCAAAACATCGCGAGGAATAACACAATGGCCAATGTAAAAAAGTCAACGTATTGACAATGGCAGCATCCCTGGCGTATTTTACATCAAAATATTTATTTCGGATAAGTAGTGTGTCTTAAAGAGATCTATATTTTTATGAAGGGAGTTTTACTCACTATCTTATGGTTCAACTGCAAATATACAAAATACATTCCAGATAAAGAAAATTTCATTGCCCATTCCCAGAAAAGTGAAAATAAAGCTTTATTTCTATAGCAAATATTTTAAAACCAACATACAGTATAATCAAGGGGCTTAAAAAACTAACTTTCATTTTCTGTTGTGTTTAGGATTTTTTAAAAATCGGGTATATCCCCCTATGATAGTGAGTGAAGCACAATGTTTACTATTTATCCTACTTCAATCTCGAATTGAGCCCTCCCTCCCTCTCTCTCTCTCTCTCTCTCTCTCTCTCTCTCTCTTCTCTCTCTCTCTCTCTCTCTCACTCTGTCTCTCTCTGCCTCTCTCACACACATACAAACGCACGATATTTTCCTAACAGCGTGATCTGTTTCATTCACATATCTCTAATCATTGTATATGTTTCTACATCTTTTACTTCCAAAATCTTTGCAACGACTTTAAAAAGTACTCCCAGACCAAGGTCAGAAATAGAATTTCAGTCACCTTGAAGTTACCACGTCTAATTATAAATTAGCTGTATATGTATGTATGTATGTATGTATGTATGTATGTATGTATGTATGTATGTATGTAAGTATGTATATATGTATTTATTGACTGCAATTGGGTACTACCCGGTGGCAGAGTTAAGAATACAGATCAAATTACAAATACTAGATTTACAACAATAACACGGTAAACAATACAAACATGATATTATTTTACTTTAGTCACTTAAAACATATCTAATTACTTCTCTATTTACATATTATACCATTATGATTCAAAAGTTAAACTATAAACAATCTAGATTTTTTCTAAATTTCTTCAGCGACAGAAATTAAGAGCACAGTATTACACTTCTGCTTATAGCACAATATATCACAGTAACTAATAAGATTTGGCTCCAGATATTTCGACACCTTACGTCCCAATTTAAAGGAGTGTAGTGCGCATCCGTTCCATATTACGGTAACTCAAGCGTAAAGCGTCGTCAGTGACCCGTAATTCCAGGTTTAACCATGGCAACGGACTCTTAACTGATTCATTTGTCGACATAGTCGTATACGGCAAGTACAATATCACAATTATTGTAAATGTAAAAAGTTTACTGTTATAAATATTGCAATCTGATAATTACGTAAAAATGAAGCTAGTTACAGTGAAGCAACAAATACTACACAAATATAATTATTTGTAACAGAAACTTTACTTATCTTTTAAGAAAAGGATGTAAATTTTCTTTCAATATAAGTGAAGTTTATGTTACAAATAATTATATTTGTGTAGTATTGCAATCAGAGTCAATGTCAAATAAGTTGCCCTTCCTTAAGTAAAATACATCTATCTGGGCTCTGTAATTCTCCGAAGTAGACTTTCGGTACAGAGAGGCATGACATCATGAATGAGAGGAATAGAGCTAGAATTATTTTTAATTTGGAAAGTTTGCTCAACCGCCGTCCGAACCTTTGAATTAAAGCGATTACACTACATAACTTTTGAAACTAATATTATTGTACTCAAGAAAACGAAGGATCCAACTCATGTCCGAAAGGATACATCTTTTGCAAATGTTGGTTTAAAAGAATGAATACTTATTCAGAAAGTGAATTACGCTTATTAGTACCACGTGAGATTTGGAAATAACCAAATATACTGAATTATCGTGCCATAAATAGGGAGAGGTCCCTTGGTAACCTTAGCAAATTAGATTATTCCCTTCATCTACAATTATAGAAACACAATTAAATATTTTTAGAAGTATGCAAAACCTAGTTTTAAAAGAAAATGTTGGTCATGCGCCAATATTTAGATTGGGCTCACAGTTGCATTCATTTAACTTTGAACACATTTGAATATCAATTATATATTTTGTTGTATATTTTAATGTATAAAATACTGTGACATGATGCTGACCACATTTCCACCCCGTATAGGTTGGATGATCGCCCACCTCTGCCTGGGAATGTGTGGTGCCGGCTGTCGGGTTGGCAGCTTAGACGCCTGTTACGCCGTGGGTTACGTTACGGTGTTGTATAAAATAACTGAACAAATATGAGATTATTATATTTTATAAGGTGCTTAGTTTATATTTTTTTGGTACAAGATCTCAAGAAACAACGATTTTCATTTATTGATAACATTTGAAATTCGCTGCAATGGTCTTTCAATAATATGATTTATCAATTTTCTCGGAAAATTTAGCTGTACAAATGCTTTCACTTAATGCAACGCAGATACGACATTGTTTTCTCGACTTCTGGACAGTAAATTAACACTGCACTGATCTTTCTGCTGACTTCTTTGACTTGAATCTTCCTCAACGCTTATGCGTATTTCTTGCGTATGAAGTCATTATAGCGCGTTTTTTATTTACTACTACACTTCTCTTTGCAGAACTTTTCCTGAGATTTTGTATTTCAACATTTTTGTATATAATTTGTATTTCTATTACGCAATAAATTTATTAATAGCATAAATCTCGTGTTTTTTCTTCTTTTTCTTTTTCACCATATGTATATTTTTATTTTACAATTATTTGTATTGAATAATTGGATCTAAAATTACTCTGTGAAAAGTACATTACCGCTTCCTTTAATGCGTATAAACTGAAAGTTGAATTAATTTCTGATTTTCCTTAACTTCAAAAAAACCCACAGATTAGTTATTTTAACGAACGCCTGTTATTTTGAACATACTTTCGTGCGGAGTTTAGGGCTGTTTGTTAGTTTTATGCCCATTTTACGCAATGCTGGCACACCGAATTATTCACTTTTCATATATTTAAACATAAATTTAAAAAACTGGAGCAGCTGTATAGGGCCTGCTCTCTGAATCAGTTGACACAGCGATGATAAAAACAAAAATGAAGGACTGGATAAATACGAAACTTTGTCTAAGCGAACTAACCATTCCAGCATTTGTCTAGCAACCGAAAGCAACAAGGAAAGCTTTGGTAAGGTTAGCTAGATCTGGGCTTATGCTCTGGATGTCTCTGATACAAGTAATATATTAGCTAACGCTTGAGGCATCACCTTTGAGTCATCAACCTTCAAAATTCTAAACCTTTATTACACAAATATAAATATTTGTAAACAAAAAAATTCACTTAATAAAACAGCGTGAATTCTTCTTTCTAATGGAGATCGATTTTAAAAACAGATTGTTTTCATCATCAGTCCATCAATAAACTTCGTAGTCAAGGATTCCGGTTACCATGTTCTTATGTTTTTTCAGCATTACCAAAATCTGTAAACGAAACAAACCTAAAAACAGAATCAACTGTTGGTATTTCTACACCTTTATTAACAAGGCCCCTAACATTCTTTTGATTACAGTAATAACTGTGCTAAATGAGGCCACATTTTCTGAGATATGTTACAGGATTCCCGATGAAAAGTTTTTAATGTTATCCAACTTTTGTTTCCTTTTAAGCAGCGGAGCTTAAATTCTTTATCTACAATTCATAATGTATATAACGCCATAGTTTTATGGGACAAAGAGCCACACTAACTAGCGGAACATGAAAATAAAGTTTTGTTGCTGGCATGCGTGACCTTTACACGTTTGAAAACGCTTCGAAAGCTTGCGAAAGTAAATTGCCTTCGCTGTCGTATGTTATTTTCTTTCACTAGCTTCAACTCTTTTGGATAAACAAACGCTGGCCAGGCTTTGATCTATAAGGAAGCTCAAGTAACGCATTTCTAATTTTCTACACTTTTTCGCCTTCATATCATTTTAGCTTATAGTACGCAGGTGGATTTCTAAAGCAAGTTTGATTGCGAATTCCGATTCTTTGTTTTCGTCAAACAAAGAGTGATACGAGCCAAATTAAATTTCGTCTTCTGCAGACTTGAATGCTATTTAGCTTCATACTGAAACAGAATCTGTATACTGAAAGACGGAGGGCATCAACAAGAGCAATTTTCTTAGTCTAACAAAATGTACTAGTAGACTACTCTTTGCTCACAATCATTGCAATCATAAAGATCCAAAAGTTGCTACCCCCTTCCTACTGCCCTAGGAAGGAGGTGGTACGGTAGAGAAGGAGAAGAATTGGAGTTAGTCGCGGATACTGAGTGAGCTAACTCTCTCAATTGGCAGCCGTCGGACCTGCAGATCCAGTATGAGGATCAGTCGTGCAGCGGTGAAGAAGCACATGAGGTCCCGCATAGTCCATGAGACGTCAACCAGGGCAACCCAGGAATGGATAGCCAAGAACACATCTCAGAGACATCCCCTCTCTGACTATACAGCCAACAGAACTGGAACTTGTCTACCAATGAAGTTCATCAACGTACTTAGCCACAAATTTAGTTGTCTGTCCTCTCTTTTCTGTCGCGTCAACGTAGCGAGCGTTTACCTGACGCGCGGAGCCACTCTGGGACTCACTTCATGTAATTTTATATAGGCATTCCGCAGAGCTGACCAGAACTTAAAATGTCGTGCTGGTAGAATTTTCGAATCTGCACAAGGAAATAACCTGAGCTATAAGACTGATGCAACACTCGCGAAAGTGCTCATACAGCCAAAGTCTTCAAGTGTCTCGGATGTTCTAAAGTACTGCTTTGCTCCAAACTGATTACATCGGTGAACTCTTGAACTTAATGCACATAAGGAGACTAAACAATGTTATTATTGTTATTATTATCTATTTGGAATAAGTCCATGTAGGACTACCCAAAGTACTTACAGATGTTTGTAAAACTCTTCTATGAATCTAAAGTTGTCTCATTCTTTGGCTGTGGACTTTCTTTCTCTCGTCTGTCCACGTTGTTACAGCCTTTTCTTCGGTTTGTCCTCTTGGTCAACTTGCCACTTAGTAAAGACGTTCCTGTCTAGGAGATCAGCTTGAGCGATTCCTACCGATTTTTAAATCAATTTCTACTTCACCAATCCATTTCATGTCTACTTGTGCTTTACCTTTATTTGCGTAAAATGCCATATTTTTTTTTTTTTTTTTTTTTTTTTTTTTTGTGAACCTGCTTGAAGTTAATCGTTTAATATTCTTCTTCTTTAGTCTCCCTAGCTCTGCCATTACCGTGGTGTTAGGCGATACTTGTTCCTCTATCCCTTAAGGTCGAAACTGAGGAACCGAAGATTTGAGAACCAGGATGGATTATCAGCCCAATGCGTAGTTTTAAGCTAAAGGACGTGGATGATGTAAATAAGAACGAAATGAATGGCAGGAAAGATGATGGAGCAATTGGTGGAATACTGACGGAGGACCCGGAGAAAACCCGTCCGAGCGTCATGTTGTCCACCATAAATCTCACATTGCTGTCACCTTGGATCGAACCGGGCCGCCTTGGTGAGAACCAAGCAGTCTAGTCACTCAGCCATGGCGCGGCTCAATTGTTTATTATTATTATTATTATTATTATTATTATTATTATTATTATTATTATTATTATTATTATTATTATTATTATTATTATTATTATTATTATTATTATTATTATTATTATTATTATTATTATTATTATTATTATTATTATTTCGATAGCCCACTAACTTTTTTGGCCATATCGGGAGCTTGGATTTAACAAACAAGTCAGTGTTATTACTTGCTGAATTGCAAAATTTTTAAGTTGATTTTCGCAGTTTTAACATTAAACCCTGATAATAATCCTCTCAGATCGTGAGGTCGTATCTCGGCCAGGGTGAGTAACCTGGATAAAGCTTTTGCCGGGTTTTCTCTTATCTTGAAAGTTGAATATCGGATAACTCTGAGCTCTGTGAACTCTGGTTTAATCTGAGTACATTTCACCCATTTTATTCACCGTCCGATACGACTTAAGGTTGGAGGAAATTAATTTAAAAATAACTCGCTCCCTTATTCAAACTTCCCAACTCAGTGGTTAATGCCGAATAATTATGGTTAAAGAAAAATTCGTAATCCTTCACGGAAATCCAACCGTGGATATCTGAGTTGAGAAGACTCAACGGCAGATGTAGTCAATTATTATTATAAACACCTAAATCATTTTGTAAATATTTCAACAGCAGTTCTATAACCTGTTTACTTTAATAAAAGCCAAACAAGGAAAGAGAAGATAATGGGAGGAAGGACCGTTATTTTGCTACTTAATCGGAATATATGAACCTAGCTTGTTCAGGGACTGGAAGGGATGGCCTTTATTTATGAAGCTCTAAGGAATGCTTTTATTGTGTTCAAGTTCCTCTTTCAAAGGTTCCTTCAGCTACAGAGGAAATAGTATTTCAGCTCACAGAATCACGGCACTGTACACTATATTGCACAACACAATAGCTGGAATTACAGGGACTTTAGTGTTGTTTGCAACAGGACCCATAAATAAGAAATAATTTTCTCAACTTATATACAACAAGAGGAATTCTTGGGAATAGTCCGTGAGGTCATCTTCATACGGAATAGATTTTGTATAACTGTATTTGTATAACCAAACAGAAAGACAACAGACACAATTTCCAAACAACCCTTCGTTATATATTACGAGAGGCACTGTTTATATTGTGACTTTGTGGGTTCGTAGAATTAAAAGTCCAATTTGCCGAAATTCTGAATGTTCTTTATTTCCGTAGAAGTACACTTCAATTCTCAAGTAACAACATTACATCACATATACAACACAATCTTCCAAGGTCTATGACAATAACAAACAGCGTTCAGCTCTCATTACAACACTCTACAGCTGTTTACTCTCCTGTTTTACAACTACATCAGCTGGCGTGTCACAACCGCTTATAGATCTCATTGATAAGTTCGAGATATTTCCGGAATAAACATGATTTCGACTGTTCTATACAACAATCAAGATATCACTAGAATGTTCCAATTACCTCACTTATCTGTGTCGGTAAGTCGTCTCAGTGATACACAATCCGACTGTTTTTTTTTTCTTTGTGTACACTAACCGCGCTTATCTCTCGGCAACGAAACGTCTATGCTTTCGCCGCGACAATATTTTGACCCTTGGCAACCTTGAACGTCCCATCTGACGTTTCCAATGGAAAGTATGACATTTTTTTACCATAATCTACTTCGCCATTTGTTTTGTTTACATTAACTTCAAACTTGTGTCTCAACAAAAATATGGAATTAATCGTGAAAATGTTCGTGCAATGATTTATTACGACTTTCGACGTGGATTATCAAGACAAGAGTGCATCGATGAACTAACTTCCACATTTGGCAATGAAGCTCCAGCTTTTGCCACTGTGCAACGCTTGTATAACGCCGTTCGTTCAATAATGAAGTACGTGAAGGTCGTTCAAAATCAGTTGTTGAGCCAGAAAACTTTGATGCTGTGCATAAACTAATAATGCAAGATCGCCATGCGACATATTGTCAGATTGAGGCAACCCTAGGCATTAATTCCACCACCATATATAAAATATTGCAGGATTATTTAGCAGTGAAAAAGGTTTGCTCTCGTTGAAAATTATTTGTTCTTTCACACTGGCCGTGTGTAGACTGAAGTATGGAAAGATAAAGTCAGACCGACTCAATGCCATAGCCGGGATTTGAACCACGGATCTTTTGGTCGCCGTCCAGCCGCTCTAAACCATTGATGGCAACCAAAAGATCCGTGGTTCAAGTACCGCCTATAGCATTGAATGGTTCAGTCTGACTTTACCTTTCCATTGCTTTCATTGGATCTTACATAATTTGACGCAATCTCAAGAAGATGCTCGTGTCATTTAGTGTACAAAAATGCTCAAGAAATACAAAGGCTGTCCTCAACAGACGTATATAAGATTGTAACAGGTGACGAATCATGGATCTATCCGCATGAGCTGGAACGTAAACATAAGTCGACTTTTTTAATATATATGTACATTCATATGTTCCGATTTCTTAAATCTATATCAGAACCTAATCTAATATTTTACACTTGAACCTAACCTACACATAATAATTTTAACTTTTTATATGTGTTTTATTTATGCATGAATATGTTGCTGTCAAGTCTCAGATTCTATGCTCTTCTATAAGGAGTTCCTCCTATTTAGATTTCCTCTCCTGTGATGTTTTGTAGCTCGATATTTTCCTCTTCTTCTTCATCTATGTCGTCTAGATCTGCCGGTGTTGCCTGTGTTGTAGGATTTAGGCCTCTTTGTTGCTCCAGTCTTTCAATTTACCTTGTAGATTTTCTTACATGTACTGATGTGGCAGTTCTTTCAGGTTGCCTGTGTCTTCGGTCCCAATAAAAGGTATACTCTGTCCATGCCTTCGATGATATGTGGTTCGAGTTGATCGAGTTTCGTAAAATCCTCAACATTTATTATCGTCCAAGTGGTTTTGCCTTGCAGCTCCTGTCTTATATCGCCAATTTCGTTATCATGTATTCTGCATTTAAATATTTGATGCTCTGGTGTATCATCTATATTACATACTGTACATAACCTTGTTCCTTTTCTTCCTATTCTATGAAGGTAAGTAGCCTATGGTCCATGACCGGTTATAAATTGTATAATTCCTTTAGTCGGGTTAAAGTGCTTCATTTTTAGTCTTTCATTTATTAGTGGTAATATTTCATATGCTCTGCGTCCTTCTTCTATGTTGTCCCATTCATACTGCCAGCCCATTAATAATTTCCGTCTGATGTGCCATCTAGTTTCGCATTCCTCTCCTATTATTTCAGCTACTTTCTCTCACAAGTCGACTGTATGGGTGTTTCAATATGAAGCAAATTGTACAAAAGTTGTTCGCACTCGAAGGTAATGGTAGCCTGCTTCTTCAACAAAACTGGCAATGTGGCAACAACGCCTTTAGAGGAAGTAAAACGGTCAATGCCGAATGGTACACAACCATTTGTTTGCCGGAAGCCTTCGGTGAAGTACGGAAAACCAACAAGTAACTTAGGATCGTTCTTCGTCGAGACAATGCGAGCGCGCACATATCTCGTCCAACAACAGAGTATTTGAAGACTCAAAAAATAGAATTGATAGGTCATCCCCCATACGGTTCTAATTTGGCACCCAATGACTTCTTTTTGTTCCCAGACATCAAGAATAAATAGCGATTTTCACTGGCAGAAGAAGCCGTTGATGCTCTTCAAAAACCATGTATTGGAGGTGTCTCAAGAAGACTGAAATAAATTGACAAATTATTAAACGGACGCAACAGTGTATTGATCAAAAATGAGAATATTTTGAAAAACAGTAAAGCAGTTTTCAATCATAAATTACTTTGATTTAATTATTAGGTTCAAGTGCCCCTCGTATCTCATAGATATTCGTTTTAATTGGTTTAAAATTTTAAATATCACGTGAATTCTTAAGACTTGTCAGAATTCAATTCTTTCTCAAGATGTCATGGCAAGAGTAAACGATCAACGATCAACGTCAACAAATACAAACACTTTAAGCATTTGAGTAGCATTTGGTCCTTCTGGGCGTACAACGAAATCTGTAATGAAATAACTCTGCAGAACTGTAGCTCTATTGACATAAAGCAAAGTTCTAAAAATCCATATTTTGCTAGAGAAGCTTGTATCACTTTTGCATTGCAATTTAGAATATATGTTAAAATCTAACAGTTGGATCAGCGCATAGCTATTTTTGTACTTACATATGTTTAGGAAAAAAAGTGTTTTGTGGCTCTGTTATATAACGTGCATAGTATTTCATCTAAAATTTTCCGAAATGTACAAAAATATACTTCGAAGCCTTTATGGAGCGATTCTTTAATCTTTTGTATATGAGCTTGATGCTTGATCAAGTACATCAGAGTATTTTTGTGAAAAGCTGTCAAATATTTCTTTATGCTCCTAAAATTCACAAATACAAAATATTTCAACTCCAATATTTAATTCGAACTTCTTCTTCTCCTTCTTCTTCACCTTATCCCTAATAGTACCAATTACAGTGGTGTTAGGGGATTATAGTTCTTGTAACCCTTAAGAGGAACCGAAGAAATAGAAGCTAATGCATATTTTATTGTGATCGTATATAAGGAATCATCTAGAACAAAATAGCCATGTCTTTGTTTATTTTATAAAAATGATTCTTTTATTCAAAATAATCATAGTAAATTTTGCCTTTTTAATATTAGAATAGGATACCAATAAATGTAAATATTAACGTTACTTACACTGTGCTTTCTCACGCATTTAAACGTTTGCTGAACATTTTGAAGCAGCAGACGCAATTAGTGAATATACGCAGTATATGCACAGAACACACACCTATTCAGAAAACCAAAGTTATAACCCTCCTATTTCTATTATATCTTTTTCACATTTTCGCGCTAACATTACAGTAGGTAAGCTAATTACGGAAAAGTCGTAAGTTTCACACTTTATTAACGCTACTTACATAGGCATAATTTATTAAGATTGTTAAATTAATAAAAAAGGGGAAAAAAGGAAATTAATACAAAGGAAAATAAGGTATTAATGTCGAGGCTGAGATGATTAATATTTATCTTTGTCTTACTCAGGAATGGAACACTGGCTTTCTAAAGAGGTCAGCAGACCCAAATTACCTAGCTGTCAACGGGCCCTTAAACCCTCCACACTCACTCAGACTAAAGAGGTCAGTTTCGTGAACCGATGCTAAAAATAGTCTAACATCTTATTTGCTAATGTAATTTTGAAATTCTACTTCATAAATTATTTGTGGCGAAACTTTAACCACTATGTCGTTAACGTACAAGGCAATGCGTCCGTAAGTTTTCAAGGACGTACCGAACTATGTAGACAACCGCTGCTGTTATTCATCTCTGAGCTTAGAATCCTGATGTAAACTGAAAAATCTAGGTGCAAAGCATTAAGGCTTCGTCATTCAAAAAGGCGTTAAGAAACTGCTTAGAAAGCATAGACAGATTATCTAATGCCAAAAAGCTGACGCAAAATTAAGGGAATATAAGCAATCTGGGATACAGTTGCGAAGAACTTAAATGAAATGTACAAATTAGTAGGCCACTATGTAACTTTATGCTAATATAACCCTTAAAAGGTTCGAAGATAAGTGATATATGCGGCATTGAAACTATTATGGACGCAACTGTACTCTAACCAACAAGCATAGAAGCATAGAAATTCAATTTATCTATACTCGCACGATGAAGTCAATAGAAATAATACTAGTATAAAGCATGCAGGTAAAATCGCTGACTACAAAGCCAACAGAGCTACGAGGGATGGGTAAGGTCCGTAACTACCAGCACTGCGTAAAGTCAAGCAGCAGTTCAACTTCATTTCCTTTCGTCCCAACTTCAATACCTAGAATCACTGATTGGCCAGAGTTTAACACAAATGTCTTACTCTTAAAGCAATTGCTTTGAAAACCGCCCGAATGAACCTACAAACAGTACTTTTGGAAATTCTAACTCATCATGTAGTGAAAAGTACAGAACACCATATTATCTCAAAGAAATTAAAAATTATAGAATAGAATAAAAAAAGAGATGTTTATGTTAGAAGTATGCCAGATTATTGCATTTCTTCTACAAACCCGCTCACGACAACTTTGGAGACGTATCGGTTTTAAAATACCTCGTCTTAAAATTGTAGAAATAATTATCACACATGGCTCCTTTGGTTAACAACGCAGTTCAAAAATCTCAAATAACAGCAATTTTAACATGTAAGAAGGACATTTCTTAATAACTCTTAAGTGCCTTAATACAAGGGTACACGTTGTTCACTTAAAGATTTAAACGCAGTATTATAGCTACTAGTGTTTCATGAAACGTAATATAATCAACATCAATGTTAAATCACGTCTTAAAGAATACCTGGAACTCCGCCGTTCTACAGAGGCAACCTCTCAGACTGGCTGGCATAGCGTGAAGCAAGATATCAAGGGGCAACGGCTCGGTTCGTATATAAATTAAATCTGGTAGTTACAATTTTTGCCTGATACATTTTTTGTGCAGTTAACCATTTCAAAAATATTCCTTGTTATTTTCTTGAATGTTTCAGAAGATACTTATAGGTTACACAAATGCAAGTCAATACTGAGCTGTAGTTGTGAATGTATTGTATTCTAGCCATAAGTTCGATATCTAGTTTTTAGTGGAAATTCACATTTTGAAGTCCTCTGAATAAAATAGACCTTTAATAAAAGGTCTATTTTATTCAGAGGACTTCAAAATGTGAATTTCCACTAAAAACTAGATATCGAACTTATGGCTAGAATAAAAGGTCTTGGTCTTGGTCTTGATGTGTATACTAACCTTGACAATTAAGTCTATCATCTTTCAAGAATACAAGAGTAAGGCATTTCACAAAGTTTCCCACGTCAGACTTCTCTTTATATTGAACATTGTTTGAATGGTCTATAATGTGCGCTGTAAAGAATTTGACAGAAGAGAATGAGTTTTCCAGACGGAAGTGTGTTACAGCCAAAGACTTAAGTTACAGGTGATGAGCAAACGCCTCCAAATCGTCTGCAGCAAAAGTTTCTAGATATGATACATCTATTTTTCGTTCTATTGCTTCTTCCGAGGTTAAGAAAATTACATCTTATCAAAGTTTTAATTTATCAGAGTCAGAACACTTTGTATATTGATTTTTGTACCTCCTTTAGCAGTTAGAGCAATCGAGGAAATATTACGTCACTAAGAAACGCAAATACATATTTCAGTATGGAATTTCTGCTTTCTGCAAGAAGCCCCTTATCTTTTGAGTACTTAAGAGCAACCTTCTGATTTTGGATTGCCGGTAGCAATAACCATAACATAATTTGTGTCTCTAAAAGAGATTTAATTTAATTTAAATGAATACGAAACAAAACAAAAGCAGGAAACAAATGAAGAAAATTACAAACTGCATTCCAATCGGAAATTGTGAAATTTACTTTTGTGTCGTCTCAAATAAACAAAATTGTTAATTCAAAATACATCAATTCATTCACTAGAATTTATTTAACTAATAAAGGCCTGTTCTTCTCACAGAATTTTGCACTGACTGTTTATTCGCTCTTTCTAGCATATTTAAAATTAGTTCTCACTAATTATTCATAGCGATATAATTAAGATTTTATTTTGTAATCGCAAAACTGCGTGATTTTAGAGCGACCACAAACAATGCAATAGAATAAAAATTTAAGTAAAACAAGTATATAAGATATTGAAAAAAACTAACCATTCTTCAGGTGCATAACAATTCAAGTTAAATTCAAACATTCCATACAACGAAATTCATAACAGCTACGTTGCTAACTATAAAAATACACATTGTAGTTTAGTGCATGGCCTCCTAGTAACTTGTGTTACATGTGAATTACTTGTGCTACTATTACGTTATGTTATGTTGTTGATTAAATTTGGAAAATTCGCTGGTTTTAAAGTAACTAAGAACTAACCTTAAACTTCAACAACTAAAATGCTGGTTTAAGTATTTTCAGACTTTGATTAGTTATCTCTTGATTGTTTGAGGTATTAACTAAAACTTTCAAAATTATAATTCAAGTAATATAGCTAAGTTTTGAGAAAAACCAGAAATTGAGGTTAATAATTTAATACATTAAAATAACATTTTAATACAATTTCAAACATATTTAACGAACAACATATATTCGCCCCATGTTGAATTATGGCTAATGAAACATGAAGTTCAATTATTATCATGTTCATATCCGACTTTCTCAGACGTAGTTCACTCACTTTTAACAGACAACTTCCACAAAACAGATATGTTTTAAAAGGAAGACGAAGCAACAGCTAAACGAATTATTTTATGCCCGCCTCGGTAGCGTAGATGGTAGCATGTCTGCCTCACGTTCAAGAAGTCCCAAGTTTGAATCTCGGTCAGGGTGAGTTACCTGGATAAGGTTTATCCGGGGTTTTCCCTTATCCTGATAGACGAATGTCAGGTAACTCTAAGCTCTATGGACCCTGGACACATTTGAGCATCATTTCACCCATTTCAGTCACCGTCCGGTATGACAACGTTGGAGGACGTAAAATTACAAACAAACAAAAAAGAATTATTTTATCCAGAAACAGCCTAATTTAACAACAAACACAAATAATAATAATAATAATAATAATAATAATAATAATAATAATAATAATAATAATAATAATAATAATAATAATAATAATAATAATAATAGTAATAGTAATAGTAATAATAGTAATAATAATAATAATAATAATAATAATAATAATAATAATAATAATAATAATAATAATAATAATAATAATAATAATAATAATAATAATAATAATAATAATAATAATAATAATAATAATAATAATAATAATAATAATAATAATAATAATAATAATAATAATAATAATAATAATAATAATAATAATAATAATAATAATAATAATAATAATAATAATAATAATAATAATAATAATAATAATAATAATAAATTGTCCTTCGAGGTTTTTCTCCAAAGAGAAAATGTCAAAATTATTTAATCCAGATATTCACAGCCATTGTTTACAAAAGCAACGGAAATAGGCAAGAGAGACAAGACTGCCCACAAAAAAGTAAAATACAAATAAAGTTACATGAATTGGGATTCGCAGAAATAACTAATAAGTGCACCCTGTGTAATTCGCGGAAATATGTTGACCACATTCCATGTTTCCTGCTAACTTGCTGTTTCATTTTCAGGGACACTTCAAAACTAAATATCCTGCGTTTTTTCAAGAGGAAATGGAAACGAAATATTGGCTTTGCAAAACAAATTATGACAACAGTTCCTGAAACCAATAATGAAAAAATACTGAAAGGTTGCTATGAAAAAGGTTACGCTGAAGCACATAACCACTGCAGACACTACTCTATTAAACCTTGTATGTACAATCGATACTGTTAATTGTCTGCTTGATGAGCACGCTGTTATATTAGCATACAACATTCCTTTGCTGCACGAAACACTGATATGGTTGATGTGCAAGGCTGGTATTAGGTATCACAAATTCGTACCGAAAAAGGATGAAAGAGGGAATGAGTATTTGAAGCTTAAGGATCCATCGACAGCTAAGTCATTTGGATCCGTGTATGAACGACTGTCATCGCAAGATTGGTAGTTTTTAATGTGTGTTTTCGTTTTTAATTAACGAAGTACAAGGTGGGCTTAAAGGTTCGTTATGTTTACCTTCGAACTTACTAGGCGAGCCTTCTTTCAGGAACACTACCAACGAACATTGGGAAGGTGAAATACTAATTTGGATGTATTCGTCACATTCTCGTCAAATAAAACAGCATCCAGATATAACCTCAGATGGTGCATGAGAAAGGACTGAGTACAATGCTGAACCATTGATAAAATTAAAGATTCGCCAAACGGCTGTAACAGCAGCCATTGTACAGAGTGATTTATATAGAACTGAATACATTTCTTTCTATAATTATTCCGGTGGAAATTCATTTAATGGCCAAATTTTAGCACCAGATTAAGCAGAATGTTCTGGAGTTTCGATTCCTTATCACTAGATGCGCAGATGTTTACGTTTTATTTTAATGCTACTGTTGGCAGCTGTTTTCGACATTTTGCTCTAGTCAACGTGAAAATGCTATACACATTAAATCAACAACTGCTCCTGGTGAAGCAATACAGGATTACGAATTCAATTACAGCAACTTAAAGGACATACCAGAGAGAATTTGGAGCTTAGATTCCTCCCAAAATAAACACAATACTGGGATTGGTAAACAACAACTAGATCTCTGGTGAGTGAAAAACGTAAGCAGCGTTCATCTAGGCTTCCCGTGGTTGTGGACGTAAGAGCACGGCTGAAGCAATCATCCAAAAATTCATTAAGACGTTTGTCGCAGAAGACAGGATAAAACACCTCCACGTGTCAGAGAACTGCGAGTAGTGCAGGTCAAAGGCCACATAGAATTACGGTTGTTCCTCAGCTACAGGAACCAGATAACGATAAAAGATTGAATTATTGTCGTTGGTCTCAGACGTTCATTGTGCAAAATCCTGCCATACTGTCCATCACATGGTTCACAGATGAAGCATGGTTCTATTTATCCGGTTATGTGAACTCAGAGAACTCATGCCATTAAGCCATCGGAAATCTACATGTCATCCATGAACCACCTATACACCGGTTAAAATCGGCGTTTGGTGTGCAATTTAGGCACAGAGAATAGTGCGGCAATTCTTTTTAACCAGATTATGAACACTACAGAGTACCGACGGAGTACCGATGGAGTTTATTGAGCAACTGGGCGTTGTAGAGCTGGTCAAGGATATTTTCAGGAAGGTGGCGTTACATGCCATATATAAAATGAATCCATGGAAATAATTGCGAGTTTCTTTGACGATCGGATAATTTCCAGGAACCTATGGCCACCGAGATCTCCGGATTTGACATCGCCGGACTTCTTTCTATGGGGCTACTTAAAAGACAGGGCTTACGCCACACGTCCCCAGACATTGGACGATCTGAAGCACATCACACAGAAAATTCAAGCTATTGACGAGTTGCCAGTAACATGGATCGACTGTTGAGTTGTGCCTTATGCAGAATGGAGATTTTCAACATTTGCTATAGAGGTAAATAATCTCCCGAAATATTTCTACATTTTAGTTATAATAAGTTGTCGCTAGGACAATTTGTTATGAAACAATTATTGAAAAAAGTGTGTCAGTTCTGTATAAATCACACTGTATTTTTCATAAGTACACAACAGCGTCGGAAATATAACTCCGGAACTTCATATTGTTAAATGATGCCATAAAAATAATAAATGTTATTACGAAGTCAGTACCTCTCGACTCCTAGTGCAGCCACCATATATTCTCCTTAGGCATCCTCGAAAAAGATTATGATTATCGGAACAAACTGTTTGCAGAAAAAGTAGCTGTTTAATTAATCATAGTTCTCTACTTTTAAAATATAAAGACTGGTATATTTGCCATTTTTCCAGACTGAGCATTTATCTATGATTGTACTGTAAAACTACACATTTCTTAGCGGAAATGAAAGCATCTTCTTTAGGTTAAAGGCGTATGTATTGAACAAGTTCTACGTGATAAATAGAACTTGTGGCATATTTTCGTTGACTGTTCCTGGTGCACTCATGCGCTTATCGTGCATACTCTGATTTTAATTTGGTCACTCCACAATAAATTGAATATGGCTGCGAAGCTGAAATATAAAGCGAATTTCATCTCGCAATTATGAAATATAACACTACATGATGTGGTTGCAACTGAAAACGGACTACCAGCAGGATATGAAATTGTGGGCCGAATACAGAAGTAGTTGAAGTGCCCAAACATACGTCATCTGTGTAACGTTTCCGTAACGAACTCAGGTTACAAGTTAGATCGTGTTACTCATATTGGATCTGCAACCAACACACAGTAACGCTTTGAATGTGAGTCTATCGTTGTTAGCACTGGCAAGGCATTTTCGTATTTGTAAAGTAAGTGCTTTACATCATAAATACGAAAAAAAAAAAAAAACTCGTAACTGAAATAGAAGTCGGACGGAAACCAAAGTTAACAAAGTTCAGCATCATCCATGGATGAACCATGAAAATCTTTGAGAATGTAGTCCACCTCAAACTACCTTTTACATGGGGCAGTTTTTGAATTTCCCATTTACAGAAAAATGGCTGCAATGATTTTAATTAAGGTACTATATATTTACGATATTTGCATGAAAAATAAAACGCATATTCTGGTAATAGCCTATGATTTCCTCTTCATTTGGAATGAGTTTGTATAAATTTGTATAACTGGAAAAAACATGAGGGTAGACAAAAAGCAACTGCATAAAAATAAAGACCTCATGAAAACAGATTTATTGCAAATGACCTATAAGCAATAGAAATTTCTGATATAAGTACTTCTTGTTATTTATTTTAATTTTCAATAATTCAACCTTTTCTTTAAATACTACCATGTATTTATGATAACATTTAAATAGTATGTAATTTCTAGGCTAGCATATGGCACTTTGATTTTTAAACATCTTTGGATTCGGCTTTCTCTTCTCTGTCATGCTTGCACTTTGAACGAAACGTGTAATGTAACTACTTCTTTAAAGGCTTGTATCCATTAATATGACGAACAGCGTGCCAGTAACTGCAGTACACCAATCCGCGCCACCGCAAGCAGCAGCAACATCGCAGGCCGTCAGTGAGGATCTCGAGGCAGCTCTTCGGAAGATCCAGCTCGAGCTGCAAAACACCAACGCCCGTCTGGCTGCACTGGAAACGCGGCTCGTCGCCGCCTCCGCCATCACATCTAACCCGTCAACCTCCATAGACGATACACATTACCTAACTGGGGTCCTCACCAAGCTCGAGGAGACCATCACCAACTCTGCAGCTGCAAATCTCACTACTACACGGAAACAGCTCAAGACAGACTACACAACATTCTCAGCCCGCCTGGACCACATGGAGGAGCTTCTGGACGCACATACCACGTCCCTCACTAGCAAACTTTCTCGAATGAAGGAGAAATACAAGACTTTCGAGAACTCATCAACCAGATTCACCAATCAACCACGTAAGACATACCTACTTCACTCCAGACCATAGTTTGACCCTCCGACCTCTCCACTGCAAACTGCCTCCTTCTTCAAATCTCTGCTCAACTTAAAGGTATCAACGATCCACACACCATTGAATACATAGAAACATCAACAGCATAGTAACTCTACAATGGAACCTTTACCGCGAGTTACCAAGAGTCAACCAGTCACGAAGATAACACATGAATCTCCAGTTTGGCTTCCAGGGGGTAATGCCATTGCCTGCCATCCTGGTCTTATACAAACGCAATACAGCACGACACATACTGATCAATAAAGAACAACAATTCCCAGAGTGCTTATTGCGGGATCTGCCAACACCTTCGCTAATATCCCCTCACCTAACCCCGCTTCCTCTTAACCATAGGAAGCGAAAACATACTCCTCAAACTATTAAACCTTGTTTCTGAGTTAATAAAATTAGATTTAAAAGCAGATAGAAAAATAAAACGCCTAGGGTATCCAATGTTGGCTTTTGAACATAATCAATAAATCACTATTTTTCCACTACAACAATATAGATTACGAGGGAAGAAAAAGGAATTCCATTTGGGGAGATACTATGGAAAAGTAAATATTTCTGGAAGGCATTCTCGTGCGTTACGTTGTTACGCATTCTCGTGCATTACTTGTGAGTATAGTAACACTAAATTGAACTATTATATTGGCTTCACTCTGACCAGTGGTCATGCACGTATATCCTTACCTTCGCACTGTTTGTCAGTTTCAATAGTTGTCGACTCCCCCTACGATGTTCTGCTGTCGCCCACTCAACAAAATTAATTTGTTTGTTAACAACACTGTCAATGCCGGAATATTATAAACGCCGCCGCTGTGCGAGAATTTTGTCCCATAGAACTCTTTTGCATGCCAGTAAATGTATTATTATTTATTCTCTAAATGAAGTAACCCTATATTACCAGTAAGGTATGCTAGGATTCTAGTTACCAAAACACATAAATACAAAGATCAAAATAACTGAACATAATAATAATTATAACGTTTTAAAAATCTGGTCAATAAAGTGCTCAAAGGCTGAAGTGCAACATTTTTTAAGGAATGCATTAAACAACGGTGTTTGAAGATCTGTAATATAACATGAAAGATGTTGAATAAGATTATATGTCTTTTTGGAATGAAGATCACATCTAAATATTAAGTGTTCAACACTTTCATCAGCACTTTCACATTCACAGAGGTGTCCATCCGGAGAGTCTATATGGAATCTTCGAAAGTAAGTTTTAAATTTCCCATGTCCGTTGAAAAGTACTTGCAGTTTACACGATCATTAACATTAGGAAAAAATCAATTTCGAGTGATTTGTGCTTTATCGCTATTTATCCAAAGCGTTATTTCATATTTCATAAATTTCTTTTGTGAATGTTTTTTTTTTTTTTAAACAAATGTGATTGTAGACTCTTTGAAACTGAATTCCTTTTGGGATAGTGCGTAACGTTTAGCAATTTCATTTGCCTTCTCATTGCCATGTATACCCACCCATATAGCCTCTAACCCATGTGATAATCACGTGATTGGTGTTTGTTATAATATCGTTCCTTATTTTGGTAGCAAGTGAATATGTAGTGCATTTATCCCCGATGACATTGACAGATACCTAGGATTCACTGTATAAACATGCGCTATAGTTATTACTGCGGCAGCACTCCACTGCTTGATACCAGTGCAAAAGGTTCGGCCTGGAATATAGAGCAATTAGGTGCAAGTCTGTATCCTCTATAAAGCAACTCCACATTGTTTTTATCAAACACCACAAACGCACATTCCACAAGAGCTGGATCTACTTCTGGCACGTTCTGTTGCTTAATAAGCACCCTTAAAAACCATAAGTCTGGGCTAGATTTGAACCCACCACCGTGAGATCAGTAGATCAGTGCCTAATCAAATGAACCACCCAAATCGACTGTTCACTTAATGAGAAGGGAACTGTCAAACTTGGTCTTTGATAATCCTGCACGTGTTGTTTCCTACATGGAATGCTCCGGTTTCCAACGTGTCATAGGAATGACGTTTGTATATCTCCAAGTAACACACACGCACTCACGCACGCACCCAGGCATGCAGGCACACACAAAAGGATATGTGTAAAGCTGTACCATTTGATGTTCCTATTGGATATAGAGCTATAACATAGAATCCCCCCAAAAATAAGAATCAATGTTGAATATTTCCGAAATGATGTAACGTTAAAATTGTAACCATGTATAGCTCCAAATTTTGTTACGAAAAACCTGAATTCGCCTGGTAGATGCCGCTTCCTTTACGGCCTGCTAAAGCAGGCGCCCGAAAGATCCAGTTGTCTTTCCGTTTGCATTGTGGCTTACATCGTCGTCGTGTTGCATTGTTTGAATACTTAAACAGGCAAAGAAAGTGCCTAAGAAGTTAACTTCATCACAAGTAGTTGTCCCCATTCAATAATTTAGTTTTCTAATATTTCAGAAAGTAGAAAATATGATTGTAAAGTGAGTTACAACTACCAATTTCCCCTGAACTATATTGCTGGACAATGCTGAATGTTCTCTAGCATACGGAAGTAATAAACATATAAGCATACGTATACACACATATCGGACACAGGTTATTAGGACTATACCTGTAGATAGTTTGATAACTGGTACTTTAATATGCATCCCGTTTCTTTCTCTTCGTCTGATAGCTCTTCCAAATGCGTCACACGATTTACCACTTGATGTTTTTCGTATGATTGTAATTACATAACCAAATAAATAACACCAGTCAGTATAGACGATCCATGAGTTTTTCGCGTGTTCACACCTTCAATGCCTGATCTGTTGCACAAATAGCACGCCATTAGACTTGCAAGGAAACTCGCTCTGCTTTCCGCCAAACAAGAACTCCCCCAGCGTTTTCGGAAAAAAATGGATTGTGTGTGTGAGTAAGTGTGTGTGTGTGTGTGTGTGTGTGTGTGTGTGTGTGTGTGTGTGTGTGTGTGTGTGTGTGTGTGTGTGTGTGTGTGTGTGTTTCACGCGTACTTGCAACTACTAACCAACCTGAAAACATATTATTCTTAATAACTTCAATTGATGAAGTAAATACTGATGCACTGTTGTTCATTACCCTATTCTGTATTATCAATACAAATATCAGCGCTTATATGCCTAACACCTGTAGGTATATACATAAAATATCATACAAGTATAATCACGGTGCAAATCACTAAGCAGCAGCATACACAGCCATGAATTAGATTGCACTTAAAAAACTCAGAAAAACGCCTTAGAAAACCCGTAACACTATCAATAACGTAAGAGCCGCTTTATATGACCTACAGTTAAACTGGCATGAATCAATACAAGGACAGATTCAAAATTCCAGAACATTTTGCTTAAAATTTTTCCCTAAATAACAATAACAAAGCTAACTGTGCAAGGTAGTTCCACACTTATGTTTAATAAAATATTAAATTTATTTAGACAGATGAATACCGCAAAATGAAACGACCAGAATAACCAAAAGTCACCAAGTACATGACCTAGTAATGTTTTCAGAGAAAACTCAAAGTTAGTTACCGATCCATATATAAGTGAAGGTCTCGAGAACAAGTTCTCTATCTGAACTTAGTAGTGTCTCGTCTCGGAACAGTAACGCCACCTGCCAAAACAGTAACAGGACCAGGCCGCACTTAAATTCGACACACATCTTCGTCTGATGCTGCAGTGAAATGCAAATAAAAATTCGGCACAGCTTCAAGAACATAGCTCGTTTATCCTTTCAGAGAATGGCAGTGTACAGATTTTCCATTTAAAATTCAGTTGGATAGTTAAGACACTTATTGTGTGAATTAAATTTTCAAAACTTGCAGTACTGCATTTTAGTGATACATCATATTCAGATAAATTGCTAACAGTTCTCGTATAAGCATATGGCAGTGGCTGATCAAATAGTCATCGAAAAACGGTTGCTGACAAGGCAGAATGAGTTGCTTAATCTTTAATCGTGACACCTCCATGTAGTGTAATTCTTCATTCTCCGTGTTTTACTGGTAGCCTAAGTTCTAGATGAGGGACATTGTTTTACGGCGCAAGTCATGATATGGTGTAGATCGGTCTCCTTGATGCCCTACCTGCCTTATGATTTTAAATGCAGAGGGTCATTCAAGCATACCTGTATGATGAAGCAATTGGAAAATGTGGTCTTCTTCGTAAGTCCCCACAGTGATGGAATAAGCGAGATTGGAAATATGATGGTAACTCTGATCCCGTGCATTTCTGTGGCTATACGCGCGAATTGGTCGAAATTAATTTGGAGAAAGTAATAGCAAGAAAATCCAAGGCATTAAAATCACAATTAACCTGTTCATCTATATAACTGTTGAACTGTCTCCCATTGTGTTGAACGCTCGGTTTCAGACGTTTAGTTGTGTAACGGGAGTTTTTGGTCTGAAATGAGTTTTGTTTTCTGATCTGAGTATTAGTGGGCAATGTAAGGACAATATAAAAAACTGATGAACGGTTGCTAGGAAAAAACAAAATCAATAATCTTGCTTGATGTGAAACGATGAAAAGTTTTGGACAGAAGAAGAAAATCAATAATCTTCATAAGGAGATGTGTTCTGTAATCTTGTTAGTGATGAGTAGACAGACGTGTAGGAGTAAGGAGTTTTATGTAATTAGTGGAATCTTTTTACTAAAGAATTAAGAATTTGTCGATATGATGTAGGTAACCTGCAATGATTGACTAGGAAAGAAATTTCAAGTAAAATGTAATCCAGATAATGCAATTAAATTATTTGTTACCAAATTGGACTTCTCCAAAATTGTATTTATTTCACTCTGAACCACACCTGAAAACGAGAAATCTCATGGCTCATATTTAAAATAAGATGATACAATTGGTGACCAGAAGAAACTGATAGCCGCAAAAACTCACACGAGAACAGAAAGAATTGTGCTTCCAGCATAGAAATCCTGCTTCAGTTGTATTGTTAAGCATTTTGATTAGCACTCTTTTGTCGCTGAGTGAATGTAAGTTATTATTGCCAATTTCAAATCATTTGTTGTTTTCGGATCATTTATCTATTATTTCTTGCAGCATCGGGAACAAAACCAGTCTCATAAAATCTATTAATTAAATCCTCAAAAGAATTACGAAATCGTAATCTGTAATTCGAAAACTTCTCTGGGAAGTTTTGTTTAACTTTTTCTGTGTATTAGCCATCTTTTCAACAAATATGCTCCGCTAAGACACACGCTGTTCTATAAAAAACATTTAACCTTAAAACTGACTGGCACATTGGCAATGACAGGTACTAGACAATAACTTGGTTTGGAAGTAAACTGAAACCACACCTGCGATACAGAAAAAGAACTAAAAGATCACATTGTATAAGCACCTTATGCAAGGCAGAACTGGCATGACGTTCTGAGACGTTATTTCTGTTATTAACACCAGATATGTTTGGTGTTTTTCCTAAATTGCTGCTCTGATATCTAATCTCTGTTCCCCTGCAGCAGCACTGACCGTGGTGACGTCTCACGCTGAACTCGTGTTTACTGCCAACATACGTGTTCAGCGGTATGGACAGATGTCACACCCGAATTGTCCGTCCTCCATTGACCTGGTGAGACCAGTTCTATAGAAATGTGCAGAATCAGTCTTTTAATATATTTTAGTTGTAATTTAAATGTTTTCACTGCATTTTTCCAAAGTTGCGATACTTTTCCCTCATGTAAACCGAGCGAGTGAATACTTTTAGTAGTGAAGTTATTATAGGACTACTCAGTTTATTTATGCACAGCTGGAAATATTTTTAAATCTTTAGTTTTATGTTTATTTTCAAATTATTGTAAAAACGACGAACAAACCAAAAACATTGGAGAAATAATACTAAGTACTTGTACAGACGTATATTTTTTTTTCTAGAAACACTGTCCAAATACCAAGTAATTTTAAAACCGTTATAAAATGTAAGGAAAGGAAAAAAAAATTAAAACGTCTCTAACCACGAACAAGATCGTAGATAGTAAAAGTGAACTGCATACTGATTTACAACTTGACTTGAACTGCCCTTTCTTTACCTCCTAGTCGTATATACTTAAAGAAAGTTTTGTAAAATCCAACACAAGCTATATATATATTGTAAATTCGCCATTCCGATTCATTAGTGGTGCAAAAGCTTAAGTGGTGAAATATGCATAAAATATGCTTATTACTCAGTCTTCAAGCTACTTAGTAAATAAGCGCCTAAGAAAGTAATAATCACACAATATATAATTTAAAAAAGAAGTATTGCAGGCAAAAGCTATACATAAGCTTAAAGCGGCGTGATATTTTGTAAGCGGCGGTGGCCAGAGGAAGCAGTTTGCGCATTCATATCATTCTTTCATCCGTATTGTTAGTGAAACAATACAGATGAGAAGCAACAGGTTACAGTGTCCGCGGATTCAAAGCATTCTCCCGTTGTTACAGTTCACTGGAATGGCGAGACGGCGAAAGAGAATTGTAAAACTTCAACAGGCGCATTTTCTAGAGAAAAAAAAATTAATCCTCTCTGTAGAGAGAACTGTTGCTGAAGGCGCTTTTAACTGACTACGTAGGTGCGCATCTACAGAAGGGGACATTAACTCAGCAGAACCCACAGTTAACCATTGTAGTAATACAATAATCTACAGTATTATTAGAGAAACACAACGCCAGCGCCTTTTACTCAAAATACGGCCTCCTTTTGCCTTACGGACTACAATCAAATTTACTCCATAGTTTCAAAGCATGGTGCGCAAAATACTTAAAGATGCTACTATTCCTACATTCATTTTTAAATTCGATGTTTAGATTTCGTCGGAATTACACGTTTTGGAACCCGCAAAATCCAAAAGAAAACCAGTTTAGAGTGTGTGGGGGGGAGGTGGGGGCGGATGTGTGGGTGGGTGAACAGCGTAAGTCAAAAACGGAAAGTTTGTATTTAAGTTCAAATCTTCCTAGGTGGTGACACGAAGAATTTCACGATAATCCTCAATTCTCGAAACAACCCATTAAGCGATACAGAAGGTTATTGTATTTCCGCACTGAAATGAAAATCCTTAAACCCCTTGAGGGCAAAGGTCTTCTGCTACGCAGAGTAGCAGTTGACAAGCTCATTAGAGTTGCAACTCCTAAGAGCCGTGTGCAGTTCCTGCGCTCCAGTAACGCGTACTTTCGTGTCAGCACTGTCAATGTCTACTTCACACACTTAACACATACATCATTGTTGTACATATTTAGATATGATACACACTTTTAGTTTATATCACCTGGGTAGCTACTTCTTCCAGCGTCCTCCATGTAGCTCTGTTATTAGCTTGTGTTGACCACTGTGTCCCTGCTAACTTTTTTGAAGCTATCTGTCCATCTCATCTTTAGCCTCCCAGCTCTTCGACGTCCTATTCTGGGATCTCACATTGTCAATCATTGCGTCCATCGGAGGTGTTGCACTCTAGCGACATACCCTCCCCATCCTTTTCAGCTGTTGCGCCCGTGGAGCCACGTCGATCATGCCTGTCTTCCCCCTGACTTCCTCGTTTGTCATCCTGTCCTTCCTTGTCACGTGTAGTATCTTCCGCTCCATTTTGCGCTGAGGTTTGCAACATGGTACTCTGCTTTTAGTTAAGGGCCAAGTTTGACATGCATAAAATAACACTGGTACTGCACAGGTTAGCAGTATATGTTTATCTCGAATAACACGAAGTACATAGGGGACTAAGCTTTTGTAAGAATAGTTTGTGCAAGAGTAGAGAAAGTGATGTGTGACATAGTATGGCTTTTTGTTCTTTGGCGTATTCTTTTTTATCAATGGGTATGTTGACTAGTCTGTGTGTAAGGCTGTTTATTACTGCATGCTTATGTATAATAATTGGGTTGTAGATGATATTTTTCTGTAATTAATACATTAGATTTTAATGCCTATAATCTAATTCGATTCGATTAGGGATCTAAGAAGTCTATCCTCGCCCTTTTTTACTTTTCACAGCTGGTTGGTTTGAACTATAAAAATAGCAACATTTTGGTGATCTGCATATTAAGAATCAAAAGAAGTAGTATAATATAGAAATGCATATTAAAAATAAAAATCAAAGAGGTAGTATGGAATCAATTTTCAGAAAAATAAAACCGGTAAGCCACTTACTTCAGTAGTTATTTGAAACGATTGCATCGCTCACTGCTATTCCTACAAATCCGTTCAACAGTACTTTCAATTCATGCCTGCTGCCATTAGACAACTATTTCTTGACCTAAATCGAAACAGGTATCTCCTGAACAAGCATTGTTAAACTCAATTTTAGCTGCCGAAAAATTATCAACAGAAGCTGTAGAAGAACAGAACAGATGTAGAAGAAAATAGGTTTTAAGGGCGACAGCTCAGATGTTCATTGACAACTAACGCTGAATCTCTCCGCACTCATAAACTTCCCATGCTTTGTGCGGAGTAGAAACAAGCCATTTCAGCTAGTACAAAGATAGTGTTGACAAATGATATAGGAATAAAATTTGAATCATAAACAAATCAGAGACCGCTTAATGAGAACAGAATTCTCATATTACAAATTCGTCAGTATGACTGGTTTCACATTGGTATGCATTATCTGCCCTCTAAACTCAAGTCACGGGATCCATTTTCGGCTATGGCGGAAGGATTTTTCTTTAATTGCAATCGTGCTATCTAAACTTCCGCGGAATATGAAAGTCTTACAGTGAAAACGTTTCACGGCAAAACCTGTTTAATTCCATGTAAAACCTACAGTTCAGAAAGTTATTACATCGATGTCAGCTCGATAGTTACTAAAATAGTCACATTGCTCAAGTCAGAGGCCACGATAAGGCTATATGAAAATAATTTAAAAAGGTTGAAAACGAAAAATAAATGAAATAAACTAAAATTAAAAAGCTGAATTATTCTACACAGCAGAAACAAGTTTTTTGATCTGATATCCTTCAATGCGCAATGAACAAGACATTCAAATGTGATTGATGCTCTTAGGCTCATAGTCAATATTAAACCACAATTTAAAAATATTTTCCAAACTTCAAATATTAAATTGAAGTATAAAAGAACCAAGTGACCAAACTGAGGTAAAATAAGTATTTTAATAATTTTATAAGGATTTTTTCTTAACCTGTGAACAGGAATGTTTACCGATCCAGTGCTCATTTTTAACATCGTTTCAACCATTTCATTCCTTCAACGTCTGATATGACTTAAGATGACGTTAAACTGCTAAAACAACTGCTAACTTTATAACTTAATAGCGTGGTTAAGACGACTTTGAAATTGCAAGTTCTGCAAGATTTAACTTGCCCTTAAGCACGGTATTTGAAAGATATCTTGATACAAATAAAGCTGCATTAGAATCGACCACTGTAGCTGAGTGACAGAGCATCATCGTAGCAAGTCGTAGATTAACAAAAAACAAAAAAAAAAAAAGTCTAAAATCGCATCTTACAACAAACATTATTATAAAATAAAAAATAAAATCGGCAAAACATTTATTTTATTCAATTTTCTTACCAAGTTGGTCTAAAAGGGAGTGATATGTTCACAAAAAGTGGGCTAGAAAGCGAGAAATCTTGGCAATATTTGCACTGCACTCTCTTCGGGAATCATATCTCACCCAGGAGCATTTGCCAGGCGCCAAAGGGCACCCAGCTTTACAGCTATACGTGAAGCAATTTGATCACCTTTTATGCAAACGACTATTTCTGACGTCGCGTCGGTTGGAGGTGCTAACAAAAACTCGTTCACTTACTGAGAACCCATTCATGCGCTTCTTATTTGCACGATGGATTCGGAGACCAGCGTTTTACTGCCTGCCTTCCTCTGCCAATAAACTGTCTCCGAAAAGAGATCGTACATCAGTCTAAATCCCAGGGTGCCCTCACTGGTGGGAGAGCCGAGTCGTATATCTTGTGCAAGCGGACTGTAATATATTTGCATCACAGATACAAGCAATCTAAATTTAGAAACAATTTCACCAATCTTTTGTGGACAATTCCTTCCACCCCAATATAAACTGCAGCTGCCTCTGAGTACCAACAGCTCTCTCCAAAGGTCTATTTCAATTCGCCGAACGCAGTTCAATGTTCAGTTTCCAACCGGGATAGATTTCCACTGAGTTCTCTTTTCTTGGGTCTTTCCCTGTTCTATATAGGCAAGTGCAACTTAAGCATTTATTAATCAACTTCAAAAGTTGAATTATTTTTCGATTAAACTCGAAGTCTGACAAAAACGAGTAGATTTGAAATTACGTAAGCTAAACAATTTTAATAGTTACATTTGCATTTCGAGTAAATCTCTTTTTGTATTGTATATCTTCACTACAATTCGCTGCATTTGTTCGTGTGTATGACATTTTGTGTGTACGTGTGCTGATCTGAAGTTATGTTAATAAAATTATGAAAACAAGACTAAAGAAAAGCTGTACACAAATTTATATCTAGGTGTAAGTGCAATACAACTACGATTAGGCAGTTTGAGACTCCTAAAAACGGCCTTACTGAATATCATTACCCAACTGAAAGAAGTTTACTATACTCCTGCCGTCCTAAGCAACACACTGCTCCTGTGAGCAATTCAGCGAACAAAACCTACAAAACAAAACCTACTGGTAAGTTACTTTTGTACATACAACTTGTTGGGATGTAATATGGCGTTACACATGGACGAAAGTGACAGTCGTCTGTCACGCTTGTGCACGTCGGCGCGGAGTAATACAAAAAGTGTGTTTCTTAAGACGGATGCAGTATAGAAACTCCTGATGTGCCAAATAGCGCGCGAGTCTAACATTCTTAAAGGATGTATTGCAGTGGTAATTACGTATTTCTAAGCCTTTTCTTTGTCTTGAAACAAATTCCGATTAAATATCAAGCGATAAACAATGCAAAATAAACTACAAATGCAATAAAATGTCCTCCAGTATTCATGTTTCCTTAATGTTCTAAAAACCCGGATGTATTCAAGTACCTGTATTGACTTCTTGTGGAATATCCAGTAACCTATCCTGCTTTAACTTTCTGTCCATTCAGACGTCAGTGAATTTTATTATGACAAAGACTACTACACGAAAACAGTCACACACCATAAGTAACGAGGACACAATTTCTAACAATCCTCTTGCGAATGGTTGCATTCATTCTTCAGCAGTGAATAATAGTTTAAAGCGTTTCAAGCGTAATTTAACTTTGCTTGAGCATTATTATTGTTGTATTTCATTGCATTATTATATTTGTTTACTTTATTTGACTGTTGTAGCCATGGGCACTGACAGAATAATGACTACGAGCGTAGGAGCCTTCTACAACACACGCGTTTGGATTTGAAATCTACAAATAGCACATATTTCTGATGAATATAGTAACTAATGTGGGGTTTAGAAATTGTCATGTAAAATAATTGTCATGAGGAAAACACAGTTTTTCTCATTGAAATTATGAGACGAAGGTTATTTTGTAAAGCAAAGTGGAGACATTAATCCACCTCCAAGCAGGTTATACACAAGTATGTTATCAGTCATCATGGTGATACATAACTGGACAATCTTCGGTCACAGAAACATATTTTCTGCTAGAAAAATATTGATATCTAAATATTGAATTTTAATGGGTATTTATGCCCTGTTTGATTAAAATTATAAAATAATGAACAGCTAATAAGTCATAATGAACCTCATTTACTTCTTTCTCTTCTATCTGCCAGATAAGCTCCAGTAAAAGTCAAACCACTATTATTATTTATTGAATATACTACTATTAATATTATTAGTATTGCGTTGTTATTGTTTACCATACAGTAATTCCGAATTGCTTCCATACATAGCTTCTTTCGATGTTCATTTAAATTTTAAGAAAATATAAACAGTTACATTGCACGACTGCATAACCGAATATCATGCGACCTTATACTACGCATAAAACACAGATTGGCAATCAGGCTGTACATTCTGAATCTTTACCTAGCGTGACTGATCAGGCTGGAGGTCGGAATAGCAAATGATGCACCAACTCGTATGGTAGTGTATGAAATGGAATGTACGGAGAGCGGCCCAGTCCTCGAACTTCAATATACCCAACACGTGCGTTCGCATAAGCTAATTATTGTTTCAAACCTAGAATGGTACAAATTAATTACCTAACTAGCTCTAACAGCTATATTGCGCCGATGCTCAGTTTCATTTACAAAACTCATAGTTGTCACCGCTCTTCCGAGCAACGTCATGCAAATTTGAACGATGCGCGGTCTAGCTTCAGTTTAGAGCACGAGGTTTCTCTCAGGGTCTGCTTGGATATATAGGAATAAGGATGACACTGATAGCACTGGAATCCAAGTTCAAGACTCGCTTAATGACTGCTTCTCTTTTTATTATCACATAAACCGCAAAGTTGCCGACTAACGGAAACCAATCTATATTACTTTCTGGAGTTACCGTATATGAAGCGCATATTACGCAATAACACTTAATTCGTGATTTACGCAGGAACAGAGACTTTCCTACTTGGGTCACGTCTGTCCTTCTGGACGGTCAGTCTAGCTGTGTCTGACCCTTTCAAGAAAATTTGCTATTCACACCAGAATTCCCATACTCAAGTCGTTCTTTTGTTACATTTGGACTTTTCTATCTTTTGTTACGGTCATCAGTTACTAAAGAAGGGTCTAAGAAAGCCACTTCTATTCAAGTGTCGACCGTATGGACCGCCTGCGATGATAGCTTTCCTTACCCCATAGTGAATTACTAAACTAATATCCCGTTCACATATAACAAATACACCCCATGTTCATATCTAATTTACTGAATCCCTATTTCGGTAGTGAAAGTTGTTAGAAGGAAATTAAGACAAATTTCTGCCACGGGAATTCTAACAGGTCAAATTGCGTAATGCGATTCAAATTCTTTTCTCCAAGCGGAGGCATTTTTAGAACAAGTGTGTAAATTTCGAATGACGAACACAATGAAATCACTGAGGCTGCTTGCAAGTTGTCACTTAACATACCCAGTGAAACATGAAGGGGAGGTAAGGTTACAGCCCTTTGAGCTAGCGGTTCCTAAATAACCATGAGCTTTTTGCCGGTGTACCAGTAAACATAATACTACATATGTTATGTCATGTGACATTGGTACGTATAATACATGTACATTACTATAACCTATAATAGAGCTCTGACATGAAAACAACAAGTCACACAATTGAAAATCACTAATTAGCAGAGCTTGTTATATTATACTTTATAATAACTTCGGAGCATAAACAGCTATCTCCCAGCGTGTTCTGATTTCATTTTGGCAACAAGTACGTTGAACAAATTACAAATACATACGACCGTTTAAATGTGCAGTTGTACCATCCAATGTATAAATTAGGGGAAAGTTTTACATAGTTTTAACATTAACAAAAAGAGTAAAACAATGCCTAAGACAATATAAAATTGTCAGTGAGAACTATAATATACTTCAGTAAAAATAATTTCATTGGGAAGTAGAACAAAAGACGGTGATAAAATATTCATTATATCGCCTTAAAAAGAAACCTCTCCTACGGTGATAACGATTTTATGCCGACAACACATGCGCAAATGAAAGCATCTAAACATGTAAAAATCTACTAATTTTCTCCAACCTTACAAGTAGCTACGCATAATACCGAAGCAAGGGTCTTCAGCTTACAGTTTACACGGTTCTGTTCCACATGGTGTTAGGTAGTTTACAGAACCCCGGTATGAGGACTAGGCGTAACTGAATATTGATGCTCCTCATTATGTACGGTGTCCTTTTCACGGACTAACCACCGGCTACATTAGAAAGTTCTTGAAGCAAGTACTCTTACTTTCAATACTCTTCTACTAAAGACGTTTACACGTAAAATGATAAATCAATAACATTCAATTGTAGCTGATTAATAACCTTTCGAGAGAGGGCCTACTTATATATTGACATAACGACGTGGGTGTCTGCCGTGGAGAAATTAAGTGTGAGTCAAACCATCGCACCACCATTGTTGTTTGCCACCACGAAAAACGTAACATTCAATTAAAGCTACCAAGTGATGTCACAAAGCGAGGAACATTGCTAGCGTGCGGATCTGTTCTCGAGCGTTCTAATATCGGAACTCGAGAACATTCAACTTCCAGAACTTTCTCTTCGCGAAAGGTAGGGTATAAAACTCGGTGCAAAGCTTAGCATTCGAGCTGACAGTTCAGTACAGAAAAGAGGAGTAGACGAGTTATCGGGAGACGACCATCTTGGCATATGCAACAGTTACTGGAGCGGAGAATTAAGGATGCTTTGTCCATTTCCTCCGAAAGAAGCACCCTTAATCGTGATGCTGGATTTCAGTTCAGCTCATTTGGAAACCGGCCATAAAAGTAGAAATCCGTCGATTTAAGAAGCAAAGATCAATACACCTTGATAATCAAGTTAATTACTTAGTACGATTCTCTGACCCAATTAATTTTCTATACTCACGCCATCTTCTGACCTGGCATTTAATTTACTGAAAACGATATTATGTCAGTTACGCGAATTTTGATAGTGTTTCGTCTTTGTTTATATTGCTGTTATATCCAGTGTTTCATTTGAGGTTATAACATTTAATAAATTTCCTGATGACGGGAGAGATGCACACTCCCGAAACGTCGATTTCTAATCGTCTTTTCGCCTGGCTTGCTGCCCGAGAAGAAATTGAGCTTCAGGTCTTATTTTATTTTAGAGGAGTGGTGAATTGAAAATTTGATGATGATAATTACAGTAAATAACCATAGGATAGAAAGAAAACTAGAGAAAGATATAACGAAATAAAGTGTTCTATAATGCAATAAATAAATCAGACCTGATTCCTTTTCAGAATGAAACTAGTCGAGCACAGGCTGACCTTTCAAGAGGCAACTGAAGGGCAAAAGCAGAAAAGATACTAAAATAACACTATTCATTAAGAGTTAAAAATGGAAAAGTATATTTAAATATGTAATGTGTTACATTCACATGTGTTTTAATAACCATAGCTTATTTTTATACAGCTTCTAAAAACTTTTCATGCAAAAAGTTTTTCCAACTCTTTCTTTTCATCGAAATAAATTTTTGCAGAATTGGATTCACTGCAAATTTCCTGTAGGTGAGAAGGAAATACAGAGGGTGAAGGAATAGTCAAAGTATTTGAAAAACGAGTAACGTATGATTTAAAAGTAAGTTGTGTTTGTCTCTTTCGCACTCAAGACATGCTTAATTTGTAATGTAAAAATATCTTCAAAATAGTTGCGTAAGGTATTTTAATAAACACAAAACCATTGTTGAGAAAATTAAACGTAAAAAATATTTCTGTATAACTGGTTTGGAAAGGGTGGGTGGGAACTTCCTTAAATAATTATATTTTCCCAGCCTTGGAGGATGTTGAACTTTGGCATTTGCCTACGACATTTATCATTATAGAATTTTGCTGTTTACAGGCACCCATCCACGCAGAGACTTTAATTGTGATACGGGGACCTTAAAAGTGTATTTCCGCTAAACTTTCCGAGTTTTTCAGGACAAACGCAACACTGGCTCTGCCTATTACCTCATTACAGGAATAAAGCGAAGGCTAACGTTACGGGAAAGTTGACAGATCTACGTTCACTACAGCCAACCAAACCAGAAAACTCTGTCGTTTTGAAATAGTGAAAAACTGAAAATTAACGTTTTCTGGTAAAAGGAGAAAGACGGAGAGTGAGCTTTACCATTCGATAAGCAAACAAACCACTTCTTTGGTTTTTATTGTAAAGTTTGTGAAATCTGAGAAGATTTCATGTACCTACATGATTTATCCGTTATGTTGGAACATATTACCACAAATTGCACACAGATGCAGAAATGCTCGAGAGAAAGTGTACTACAGTGTGCAACAGACGAGAAACTAGTATGCTGTCGGCAGTTGTTCAAACAAAGGCTCATGGCATCTGGAGCGTTTACTGCATATGTACTTGGAAAACGAGCCCCCTCTGCAGACTCCATCGCCATGTTCATGAATATGACGCAATTCTATTACTAATTGTATAATTACACAGGATTCAAAATATTAGCACTCAACACTCTTGTTTATGATTTGGTGAGGAAATATATCCTAAATGCAACCCAAAAAATAAAAAAATGGTATATACCCATAAATAGGTATTTAAATATATGCAGAAAACTATATCATTTTCATAGATTCCTCTAAATGAAAAATAATTACTCGTGCCAGTTAAGGTGAGATGAAAAGACTAAAATTGCCAACAAACTTATATTTTTAGATATATGTGCATTCTTGTAACTTTGAATACCCCCTTTTAATGTTATATATTTTAGCATTCTAATCGCAGTTGTACTTATATTTTAAATATAGGTACACTTTAAAACGGTACTGCATTTCCCATTTTGTACTGTGAACTGTAGAACCCTTTATAGGGAAAAAGGTATAATTATTGCACACTTTGGAGTTGTACAATATGCTTTAGATAATTTTTTAGATGTTTTGTTCTACAAAATGTTATCACTACTATTATGGAAGCTTCTATGTACACAATCCATATTTTCACGTGTTTGGTTGTGGAATACTTAGGAACATACCGAATTCCGGCAACTTATTACTTGATGCTCTTGTTGCTTAATGCCGTTGGCACACATTGCACATTCTACAGTCCGGCCGCTCTATCTCCGGCTCAGAGTTTTAGTGGCTGCAGGAGGTGGAGGGGAAAGGTTAATAGTACCTAACATCACTCTATTCGAATATTTCGTTCACACCTTTCACGCACACCAACTGCTTCTGTTGGCGGTACTGAGAGTCTGTACATCCGGTGTCGTGGTCAGGAAGTTAAAACTGTCTGCTAGCGCTAATCAGCGTAGTCGCTGCTAGGCGTGGCTTGCAAATCCAGCACCGTGTTGCCGCTGCAATTTTGTGTGGACCACGTGGCTTTTAGTTGATTTTGGATCCCGCGCTGGTGGTTTGTTTAATTTTTTGTGTGTGCGTGAATTCCGATTTGTAGCGTCTGTAAGTCTTATTACTATCGCTATTATAGTAATGTGGCTAATGGTTCCGTCAGAATTCAAGAAAAAAATCGGCTCGTATAAGAGCCAAAGCCGTGAATTTATATTCAGGCTACGTGAGTTCTTCGAGAAGGAGCGGGACAATGGTGGACCTCTACTACCTGTTACCAAGGTGCTGGACAGAGTTTGCGACGACTTGAAGGTGGGAGGAATGTGACCAAGGAAAAGTGCCAGCTGATTTAAGTTCGGCGTCTGCAGTTCTGCGTACACCGGGAAAGCAAAGGCAACGAGGCAGCCTTAAAGCTTCACTAGATGCTTTTCAAAAGGATGCTATAAGGCGACATGTATATCAATATTATATGAGAAAGAAATTTCCCACTCGTGCGAAGTAGCTTTTGGTTATTTCTTTTCCAGTAAATGGTATATTGTCTCCATATGCAACTATTCTGGGATCATGTATATACACATTGTCCACGTACATTTACGAAGTTACGATCTGCAAATGCGTGAAATATTTAAAATACAGATGTTCCTCTGCTTGAAATTCCCGCTAAAGAACTGGCAACAATGCGCTTCCCCCTCTCGAGAACTGTCAGAGCCGGAGATAGAGCGGCCGGACTGTAAAGTTCTTAATTCTGCTGATCTTTGAGAAGCACATAATACGAGTTTTCACATGACCTTAGCTTATGAAATCAGTTTCGTGTTTACTCATGTTGCCCACGGTAACTGGCCGGACGGAATTATGCTGACTAAAGCAATTTGAGACACTTAGACGCCAAATTGCAGTCAGGTTGTTTTTGAGGAATATAACCCTACTTTTAGCTTTGCTTGGGAAAGATCAGCGTAGTTTCTTTAGCGTGTGAATGCTGATTTAGCATTAGGTTGCCATTTTGTAGAACCCATACTTGAGTGCTGCTTAAGTCAGCAGTGGAGAGCAGCCAGAGTAGTCAGTTTAGAGGGTCGAGAGTAAAGACCGTGTGGCTGAGGGAGTCAGTCAATAAGATCCACAATCATACACGATCACGCATCTCTGTATGGGACCTGACTATTGTAATGTAACTGCTATAACTATTTTCAGCCAAAGTCTCTTAAGACTTACGGACAGCTTTGTACTACCATCTACCTTCCTTATACCTCTAGTTATGTCCCTGGTTACGTGGGAGATTATGAAACCTACGGTCTAGGCTTGACAACTTATCCATACGTAAAAATGTGCTTTCTGTCCTTGCAAAAATAAATGAGTGCGATTTCTCTAATTTTGCTTTGAATAAGTTTTCTGTGTATATTATTTACTGGAATACATGACCGGTTTCTCCGTAATAAGTGAACATAGCGAAAACAAATTTTAAAATGACATCACATTACTTTTTACTAATAAGAACATGTTTCCTCCAATCACGGTTGCGTTTCGCACATGTTTGTCACCTCCCTATATTTGTCCATTTTTTATCATCTCTATAGCATTTGTAAGGAAGAAAAGAAACATGCGCAATCAAGAAAAAATACCCAAGATTCTACTGTTAAGAAACTACACGTTTCCTCTAATAACGAACTGCCAGCGTTAAAGAAAACAGTTTATAGAAGAGAAATAAAAACAAAACAGCAGAGAAGTTCTTACATAATGTCTAACCATTTGTTTTCTCAAATACGTATATCTCATTTAAATCCATTGTTTATGAAATACGGCATTAAGGACCGGAATAGAAATGCACCTACACTAAAGGAAAGATAATATTTAGCACGTTGGATTGTCAGGTTAACAATTTTACACGTGCAGTATTAGAACATGAGCGAATCACATGTTTCTACTTATTTCCTAATAATTGAGCTTTATTAAGCCTATGTTCTCGTATAACTGTAGTTTAATTGTTAGGTATAAGCAGGGAGCTATGGTGCACTAAACATGTTTTCGAATATTATTCTTTAGTTACACGAGATAACTCACCTGTTCCTATTTCTTCGAATTGATGCTAACCTGCACTTTGTATCTAACTTGATGGTTTATCTCCACCTCACATATATACCTAAATAGAAGAACCTTTCATTTCACTTTTTTGGATTATGGCTAGGTTTATTAAATATAATACTATTACTCGAAAATTAAAAATAAATTGTACATTTTTGTGCTATTGAACATGGTAGTAAATTCCTAGTTTAAAGCCACTTTTCTTTTGTTGGCCTTAAAGTCATCCATTTAACTAATCGTAACCAATGGCGTAACAATCCAAAGTCAGCCTGAGCCTGCCAAACCGACTGCCGGCGTCACACCCACATACACAAATGTGTGCTAACTACCGTGACTCCTTAATTTCCACACGATGCTGAGTAGGCACCGGTTCTATACTAGGGACTTAATGTCCACACCTCTTCGGGATTTATGGATCCCGGGCACAGGGAACCAAAGCGCAAAGCCATATTAGGTCATACAAACTATGTATTCAATCGAGAAATATGTGGATTGCGGCTGTTCTATGCTGAGGCAAGATGTAATACAGTGGAAACATGGCACTTATACCAAAAGCGATGTCCAGGAATTTAGTGTCGCAGATATGCCTGCTTTAATTCCCTTCCGAAGGAAGCCATGCTAAGGATTTTAAGCCCAAAAATTAATCGGCCTCCGCTGGGTTTGAAACCGTGACCTCGGAACCAGAGGTTATCACGTTATCTCTAGACCTTGGAGGACAACACAATGGTTACTGCAACACATAGAAGCTGATATGATTCTTAAACAATAGATATAACAGAACTGAAAGCCGACACCACACCTAATTTTGGAATATAAATGACCCACACGGTATGAGACAGACTCGTTTCAGGTGGAATGGAGTGTCAACACGGTGTGGAATCCTAGACGATCAATAATAGGACCGTTATTTGTTTTAAGGTAACCTCACTGCACTTCAATTTCTTTAGTTTCTCCAAGAAGATCTGCTGCTATTATTAGAAAATGTGATGCTGATGAAACAGGTGCATGTGGTCCGTAATGCTGTAGAATAACTTAACAGAGTATATCCAGGAAAAAAAAAAATGGATTAACGGGCCCTAACGCTTGGCCGGCTAGTTCTCCTATCCTCGCTCCAATGGATTTCTTCCTCGGGGGCTATTTAAAGGGAAGGGTGCTTCCAGAAGAACCACAGAGCCCAAATCAATTAAGGTTGTGGATCAGCGAAGCCCACAGGCATTCTCACCACATGTACTGCAGCACCCAAGAACCTTTGTGCAACAGCACGTTCTTGTGCATGAAAGAAAGAGGGCGATATTTTCAGCATTTAATTTATTAATCGATTGCCTTTGAAATTCAGTTTATTGAGGCTAACAGTAGAATATTTAAAGACACCGTATTAATATTTTATTTTTTATCTGCTGGTTTTACATACCAAGCTGCAGTAAATTAATTATACAGGAGGCGGCTGCTAACGCCCCTGGCGCTGATATGTCTTGCTCGGGCTACTGTAGTCCAGAGTTACCCTGAACTGCGTGTACTAGTGCTTTATGTCAATAATTTATATTCTGCCACACTCACTCAGTCACACCTATCTTTTGGGCAGCAAACCAAATCTTTCATCTCTCAATGATTTATATAACCTTGAAAGAAGTGTGTAATACTGTTGTTCTGCCCAGCGGTTTTGGAAATATATGGAATTATAATTTTTACCTCGAGCAGGGAAATAAGAGTTGGTTATGAAGAGTTGATAAAAAACACCTTTCTACAAGTCCCTTGCTTGCAAGAAAATGTCTTCACACCCTGATAATTTTCAGCAGCACCACAAGCATCCTACTATGAATGGCATGCCATCCTCATGTTTCTGCAGCGGAACCAGGGCAAATCAAATCACTGGCAGATAATATACCCTGGTGGTCTCAGCGTTAGAGAACAATCATGAAAACATGGTGCTCTGATAATATCTAAATGATCATAGCAAACATCCGCCACAGCTTCCCCAAGAGGCATTAACTACTTTGGCCTACAATGACAATGCCTTGCAGCCATCCTCTGATGTTATATATGTTTACACACAATCTGTCTCTGTCCTCTTATCATGGATGTGAATAATGCAGTTTATAATATCTTTCCTTCTGCTTAATCCGTGATATCTATACACTTTACTAAGCGGCGCTTTAAGCCTTCTTAGTTGTGCGCTGTGCCAGAATTTCATCTAGGCATATATACTTGTAATATAAGCTTAACAAATTCTTGTAATAAAGTGTAAAACAATAGAAGTATAAAATGTAGAGCATTATATAAATCTACGTACCATGTGAGCTATATTGCACTGCAAAACTAAATTACTACTGACACATTTATATACAGGTGAGTCAGCTGCCCCTATTTATTCTTATTTACAGCTTACAGTCTAATGCGAAAACGTTGACCCCTTTAGCACAGAAGACGTTATTGCAGCTCTCACCTTCCAATCGGTACTATCGCAAACAGCATTAATACTTACAGCCCTGAAAGAGGACCAAGAAGTTTTGAAAAGCTTAAATAAACGACGGTTTTCATACATATAATACTTGCAAGGTGATACATTGTAGTTGCCCAAAGAGCGGCATAGGATACGTGACAGCTAGCCGAGTGCGTTAGTTAACTGCTGGCGTACGTACTGCTGGTGACGCAAGGGCTAGGTTCGAAACGACGTCACATTGTTTTTTTGTTTCGTTCTCCAAGTCTTTTTTGTCTGTATTTAAGTTACTAGTTTATTTATTGTTGCCACTGGTTCTCTTGTGAGCCAAATACACAAGAATGACAATCCGATAAGTAGGGATCTACAGGGATTGGCTCACCGTATAAGTTGCGACTAGCTCATTCTACCTTAAGGCTGTAGAGGCCCTTGCACTTCAAAGGGAAACTAGGGGCGATTTGTATGTTTAATTAGGAATCCTGTTGAACTTTGTGAGCCCTTCTTATCTTTACAGTATTTGGTGTTGTAAACCATGTTACTCTTTCATTTTTAGGAGTATGTCGAGGTCATTAATCTAATAGTTTCTTTCATGCTTAAATCTTATGTTTCACTTTGCATTTGTGAAAGGTTTGAAACTTGGTTAAATGGGTCAAGCAAAATACCAACCTTAATAAAATATCTACTACGAACTATACATTTATAACTATCTGCCAGTGGAAAACATGGCTATTACTGTATTTTGTAAACGCCTATAATGTTATTTGGATAACAACGTCAAGTTATAGGCCTCAAGAGGTAGAACAAAGGGTAATGAAAATTATGAACGAATAACGAAGGATTTGAACCCAAGTTGAAGTTGCAGAGTGTCGAAGTAACCTGTAAAAAACCATTTAGCCAATGCTACGTTCGAGGGAAGGTTCCTACAAGAATAAATAATGGCGGATCCTCGAATCTTTGCACGCTTTTTACAACTTCGTACAGTGCTTTAAGCTCGTTTTGGTAGTTCTAACGGAAATAAAAAACTGCATCCACCGTTACAATTACTGTATGAACCAAAAAGTGCCGTAATTTGTCACAGAAGCGAAAACAATCTACCTAATTCCTAGTAATTTTGACATGGCTGTACAACGAAAACACGTGTTGGCTGTATATTTAAAGCCAATTGGTCCTACTATATAGATCTGCCATTTTATGTTCCAATGTTGTCAACTGATGCATTTTATAGGTTGTTCCTTCAGGGGCCTGTGTAAAGCTGTGAGTGAATGTACATTAATGAATAAAAGTTTGTAAACTGGTCTAAATTATTACTGCAGCTCCCTGTATCTGGGTATGACGTTTTGGGAATCGACATACATAGTGATTGATTTCTGTCTCATACAACACTTATGCACTGAGTTATCTATCCCTTCTCTATAAACTGTTGTGCAAATCATTCATTAGAAAGCATTTAACAAAGGCGTAAATGTCACATATGTCGCTTAGCATGTTGCATAAATGAATAGGGCCAGGTGACTCAGCACTTATATAAAAAGCACTTATATAAAAAGTGTAACAGCAGCTACCAAATGATCTTAAGAATTATGCTTGTGCGAAGAATACATTTTTTAACAAAGCTTATACTTTTGGAATGTAAACATAAAATGCTGCATAACTCAAACGTTAGAGGTATATTTTGCAAATTGTTCAGAGGGAGACAATCAATTACTTGTTTTATTCGTCAGTCCATTGTGCTGGAATCAGCAGGGGAAAAACTCAACGTCCGTCGAATTCCCTGCTCCCATCGGACAGGAGGTAAAAATGTGGGGCATTTTCATTTTCCGGTCGTTTAGTAAACCTATTCCAATTAAAAACTTACCCTTGTTAACAAAATCGGATTGCATGTACTTTAAAGCGAGTGAATAGCCGAAATGTTTACAGGACAGTAGAACTTCAGAGAGGAATATAAGAATTAAAGAGTATAATTTGAATAAGTTTCAAATTTCCATGAATATAATTGAAATAATTTTTGTTCCGCTCTGCGGTAATAATTAATATTATTAACAAAAAAACAAAAATTAAAACGCAAATTCGGTTTTTAGCAGCTAAAATTGCAACAGCTGCTGATCATGTAGCTCTTCATTTTCGGGGACAAATGAATGTCATTCTCTCTTTAAACCAGTTACTCATATTCTTTATGTAAATGTTATAGAGCTTATGAGAGACCAATAAATGTTTGGATTCTCTCTCTGTTTAGAAAATTTCCCAGATAAAGTATCACTTAGATTACCAACCACAATAAAGGCTGATCTTTGTTTCGTAACCTAGTGTACAGAACCGCTACTTCACAGCTAATTGTTTGCAATTATTTATTCTTAGCAAATTTATGTAAAAATAGCTATGATACAAGGATTAAAAGGAACATTTATTTTATGAATAGGTGTGAAACATACAAACAAAATAATTTTTTTAACCCATGAATCACACTATTTTACACACACGCACGCGCCCACGCGCACGCACACACATAATACTTATAAATATATGGTGATGTTTTACCTTTCCTATGGTCATGATATTCACTAGACTGCGATGTTCATTTGCCTTGCGTAGCAACAGTGTTTGCAAGATGACTTTTAGAAAATCACAACATTCTACATAAGGGAGGTAGTGGAAAGAGTAAAAGGAGGAAAATAGCGAGACAACAAATTTAATTAACTTACTCATCTTTTGAAGAAACTGCAATGTTGACTGATGGCATTAGCAGCGTGTTACAAACTTTTGAGCACGAAGTGAGAGAATTTTCTACTTTTAATACAGTCACTGACTTCTAAAAAAAACTATTAAACTGAAATCGCATACAGTGAGTATAATCCTAACACAGCAGTTTGGATACCGATGGATCACAGATTTGGTGCACTCTTCCGTTTGCTTCTGTTGTGTACAACGCTAATCACACTTGCAGTAATATTTGGGAGGTATCAGAAAATTCCTTTAGGTCTGAATGTTCCAGATTTTTTGAAAGACTTTAATTTCATTCATTACAAATTGTTACTCAAAATGTATTGAAAAAGTGCAGAAGAACACCCTGTTTCATAATTTCAAATGTTTTCCAGCGTTACACAATTGGTCAGGAAACGAAAAATTTTCTAAAAATAATTACAAATTACAGTACTTAAATGGTGTCTTAACATTTCTAAAGATGTGTATTACACTTATACACCATTTTGAAATTTTGTTTCTAATATGATTCATTATACTAACTTCCTTCTTGTTTTTCTTCTTCGTCGTTACTTTCTTCATTTGTTAAAATTTTTATTGTACTTCGACCTTGTGGTATGCAACAACAGAAGTACTCAAAACAAACCAAAACTTACAAACATTCCATATTTATTTATTCGCTGTGGATAAGGCTGCTGCAATATAAAATTTACATTCGGCTTTGATATGGACAGTTCTGAACAGCTCGTCTCACCAGGTAACGTGTATTTTACCAAGCCCAACATATCGTAGGTCTAGGAAAATCCGGGACCATATTTGCTTATTTTAAATTTCATTGTCTGAATTGAGATGCATAAGACCAAAACCTTCGTGTTCACCACTGCTATTAATAACCAAGTATTTTATATGCTTTAGGTCTTGCAACAGAATTGAAATGGACATGATTCATGATTTACACGTATTTCATTCCATAATCTCAGTGAAAAAGATATTTCTCAGTAAGCAAGACCACTTCATGGGTAGCATATAATAAAATCGTTACAATACCAATGGCTCCTTTAGGAAAACGGCAAATTGTCCCGCTGGACTAGTTCAGCGAAAATGGGGTCGATAAGCCAAATCGTTACCCTGAGCAAAACGTGCTCCCAAACCATAAAAACCAGAAACTGCCGCTAGCTGCCGATGAGACACCTAAGTAACACTTCATAAAGATTACATCTTTTCTGCAGAGGAATGTATAAGCAATTCAAGGAGTTATACTTCTTTAACTTCCTTCAATTTAGATCACATCAGATAAATAAAATGGGTAAAATGATGGTCAATAAGCCCAGGGTACATAGAGCAAATAGACATCTCATGTGACTTAATGTTCTCGTGCCCCTGACACAGATGGATCTAATTAAACCTACAAAAATTCTAATGTCTCAATCATACTACTTTCTCTGTATTTTATCGTTCATAACCAAACATGCATATCCACCAAAATAATCCCACTATAAATGATTCTATAAAAGATGCAGAAACCTTTTAGGATAGTTAGAAAAAAGCGGGGGTATTATGTGGTTCTCCTTACGTGACAACTACAAAAACGACTTTTCCTTTTACTGGGACCTTTTCTATCTACTCCAATTACAGTAGAGTTCACTGATATGAGCAACCAAGAAGTTGAGGTGTTTTTTTTTAATCTTATCAGCTTTTAAAAACATAGGAATACCAAACTGTTTCACCGTCCAAATTAATAAATAAAGATGCATCATCTATCAATTAATTAAAATTTAGAATATCTATAATAATACCGAGGAGGAATATTAGATAGTATGATCTGCTTTGTTCAACCTATCTCATTTAGAAGCAATTGATAAGTACTACGATATATTATAAGTGACACAAACAGTACTATCCTATTACATTAGTTTAGTTCATATAGATTGACTTTGTTCTGTGTAATTTTGCATACTCACATGAATGAAATGGATGAAATAATGACCAAATGAGCTCAGCATTCACATCTTATAGTTACTCCACATTTATTTTTATGAATAAGGCAAAACCACAGAAAAACTTATCTAGATAACTCACACTGTTCGCTATTCGAACTCGGGATTTCTTGAACGTAAGGCAAGGCACGCTACCACTTACACTATATAGATCCGCTTTCTCATCCAATCCAGTTGCTAATTTGAAACGGATAATACAGTCTTGTGCACTTCAAATGGGAATTCTTACGGTCTTCTATTGAAACATAACAAATCATATGGATCATATATTTACATCACCTAACGAATGTGCTACAAAGGTTGAGATTGGCTCTTCTTTGCATTATAGAGCACGTTCCGTTACCACAACTACGTATAATATGAATGATGTTTCTGCATTTTTTATCTATCCACTCACTATTTAACTTGAAATCATGAATAGGCAAAAAATGCATCAAATAATCCTAAGAGGATAAAAGAACAAATAACCAATTTTATGAACAGTAAAACCTCGCACAAAACATTTTTTATTTTAATCCCAAAATTATAAACCACCAGTGTAAAAGAGTAAGCGAGCATTGGCCGGAATATACAGTCAGTAAAGCCAAGGTAAAGGTACTTAAGATAGATATGAAATGAGGATAGTCAAACCTTGCATGTAAACAAATCAATTCAGGAACCACTAGCGACCAACTCAAACCAAGAAGAGAGAGAGAGAGAAAAATAAACAAATAAAGGTAAATAATGGACGACACTGGCCTGAATAGAAAGGAGTAAATTCGGACCTCCATAGTGCAAGCCACAAGCTAACTCGCTCCATAAGATGGAGCATTTACAAAGTATGAGCAGGAGTTAATCACAAATCCAAATATTTGCCTTTCTCTCCTTAAATTATTTTTACAATGAAGATTTGTATTTACTTTTATTTTTCATTTTTTTCTCTAAATTAAATCTAGATATCTATGAAAATAAAGTATAACTCTAAAATCCTTTACATATATTTTTTATTCAATATTTATTTTCCTTTACTAATCGTTTAATATAAGAAAAACAAAATATATCTACCGTAGTGATGCAGAATTAGAACATAGTTGTCCTTATAAAGGATTATCAAAGTATTTAAAGTGAGACATCTATCTCAGACGTCTGAGTGAGTACTCTTACACAAATTTAAGCATGCCAGCTACTCGCAATTAATATAACATAGTTGTCCACCTACCTCAGATGACATATGTACATAATCAACAGTGCTTCTAAACGCCGTTCTGAGGAGTGAGTCATCCGGCAAGTTTAGTAATTAATGCCTGGATGTTTTCAGTGATAAATACATAGTTTCTGTGGTAAGTAAATACATATAAAATTTGTGCTTAGAGTTGGAAGAAATACCTACGTCATCCCATTCATATTTATGTCATATTGGAGCACTGTGATGCATTAAAAAAGCTAACACTTTTCATAGAGAACGTTTATCTTTTATTAAAAACATAAAATTGGAAGCATAAATCTTGCATTTAGCATACTCCTAACTCTAATTCATAATACTAGCCTTAAAATTGCACCTGCATAATGCTAGCTTAGAGAGAAAGACGTCGACAGTTCAATATCATTACCAGAAGGAAAAGCTTCAATCTCTTAAGGGTGTGTATGTGAAAGACTGTTCATATGCAGCACCTTGAGACTGACTCATTCAAATAGAACCACTTATTTTCTGGGAAAGTATTACTGAGTGAAGGCAAAGAATAATTTAAACTTAAAGAGTAATTCCAAGCTAAACAAATTTGTTGAAATTGCTGAAATGATGGCAGCAATTGAACCAAAGCTTTTGAAAGTAATCCTCAATGTACTCACAGTTACCTGTTATCTTTCCTGGAAGTTCTTAAATGCTTTAGCTTTTCGCACACGATTTTGCCACTGGTAGCTTTTGACACAAGAAGAAGATAGAAAGTTTCAATGCTTGAACCTTCTTGACACCCGTAAAAGTAACAACTTTACAAGCGTATATTTCGTTATTCACTAGTCCAATCTAGACACTTCGTTATATCCGCCCTTGTCAGCTATGTGTAACAAGCAAGCGCGAACTATGTGAGTGAGTAACGCAGTTCATTTGGTTCTCAAGGAGAAGTTGGGTCTAATGAGTGTATGACGCTAACGTGTTAGACGGGTAATTAGTTTAATGCACCAGCGCTAGACTGTGTTACCATCAACACATAACCCGGAGTTACCACCTTATTACTCCCATGTTCACTGCACTGAAAGGTACATGTGATTCAGAAGTATAGTGAATGTAGCAAACGTTACAGTATATGTGAATAGCTGATACAGTGTTCATGACGAGAACAATTATCTCAGAAATTGTTCTAGCATATCTTTTCGATATATTCCTGTAATAAATGTCAGGAATCTTCAGAACTCCAATTTTAGTAATTTTGGAACAGCATCAGCTTCTTTGAAAAAATGACGGTCACACAGCGATAGTTTTATAACTGAAGATATAGTGAAGAACAAAAAGGAAGTACTTCGTGCTGCTACTTTTTTTTTTTACTAACGAGAGCATGCATTCGATTTTAGAATTACAAGCTTTTAGGAAATATAATAGACGGAGAAATATATTCTAACTTGAGAAAGCTTTAAATGTTAGTTTACTATTACTGAAATTGTAGGATATAAAAATAAACAAAGACCGAAGATAATTGAGTAAATTAGAGACGAAGTTTTCAACAGATTTATAAACGATCTTAAGAACTGCCAGTTTGGAGGGGTTGGGAGCTAGCTTCTCTATTCAAATTAGGGCCAGCAGACTCTAAGCACTGCCTCATATTAGTAAGTTTATGCCAGCAGCATGATTTGACTAAATGACTCATAGCAAGAAAAGGTAGCAGTACATAGTATGGAAAGGAACTTCCAGCGGTACACCTGGTGGGGCCCATACGGAGAAGCATACTCGCTGTTTAATTCCAACCGACATATTTTAGATGACTTATAGTTCATAATAAAGGAAGTGAGAGACCAGAAAGTCATTGTAGAAGAGGAACCACTCAGCTTTCGCCTACCGATGCGAGGAAAGCACCAAAACATATTAATCAGATTGGGTGACCGCCAAGGATCGAGCTTGGGATCCCTCGAGTGGTAATCGCACGCGGCGCTACTTCACTCTGCTTATAAGTAACCCCAGCTATTATTATCATCATCAATTAAAAACTGAAGTAAACAAATGACATTCTAGGAGTATGCTTATTGACATACAGCATTTCCATTGTCCTTATCACGCTGCAATACACCAAAATGACGAAAAACTTATGAAAGGGTTGTATGCAAACAATGCGGCCTAAATCAGTCCCATTAGTTGATCCAAAAACCTTTGAGGGTATACATCAAACTCAGTTCCAGGCAATTCCAATAAGTCAGACGTTGATAGTTGCAGTATCTTGCAATATGGAATCAATTTTAATAGCGACTTTCCATAGAACTCAAATAGTACGCTGCCACATGAGTCAAACACATACTGATAAACCGGACTGAAGTTGTGTTGACGTCATTTTTAGCTGTTATATCAACATCATACTGTACATAATTCTTCAGCATAAGATAAACAAATAAAAATGCATTCGTATAATCTGTTCCCGTGATATTTTTTTTATTTCAGATATTTTATGGCTTTTGCAAGTTTCTGTCCATTAGGTTTCCATTTAGGAATTTTTGTTCTATTTATATTGAGTATACAACGAGTGTTATACTGTTGATATTTTACAGAAAGACAAACTTGTCAGGATAAGAAGTAACTTTTCAATGAGATATTAAGTACGTGCGTATATATCCTTTACTCGCATTCCTGGGGAGGGGCATCACTTTGATACTTGCAGGTGGAGGGGTAAGCTATTGTCAAGGGAAGAGATCACTTTAATTACTCTTAGGAATTCATCTCCCAATCTACGGATGAGACATGACCTTTTCCTTTGCCGTAGTAATGAGTGCGTACAATCTGCTATTGCCATGCGATGACCTGAATATGCCTTCAGTTGCAGAAGAATTACTGTACTGAAACACGACAAAAGTGTCGGAAGGAAAAAAGGTTGACGGAGCTACTGTTGTAGAAAGTTCCATTTTAGCTCTTCCTGATGGAAACTAGATGCATAATATGGGCCTCTCTAAAGGTCAAAAGGTTTAATAGAAGCTTCCCCATTCCAATAATCTTTGGTAGGTATACATGGAAGCGGAAGTGGTTGGGGCGAGTGGCGCACGAAATTTAAAGGTCAAACATCCCTCGCCTCCACAGAGTCTATGCAATAACGACGAAAATGTAGCATGCTCTGTGGGAACTTCACAGCCAGCGAATTCAGCAAGGCTCCAACCAGCAACTAAGATATGTAAAAGCTTTGTGTATCTTGGATATTGCACGAGAGGAAAGCCAGTTGGCAACCAACACAATGTTACAAAAATGAAGAGTGTTAAAAGGATGAGGAGCAAAGATTAAAAAGGACTCTATACAAGAGTAACCGACCTTCCCCAACCTTCACTATTTCATGGAGATTCTGCAGACTCGACTATTCTATTTATTTTTACCATAACATGCAGTTACATACTGGTAATAATTGCTATTACTTTCCGGATAACACTTGAATAAGCGTGCAATATTATAATATATTTATCTAATTTCTTTTGAAAATTCCAACTGAGGACCATATTATCATACAAAAAGTTGAGCAACAGATATAATTATATCTAAACTTAAAAAAACCACGATATATTACATATCTCTTCTTGTCGACAATTTCATTAACCACAGCATATCAGAATGGGAAGCAATTCTCTAGGGAGAAAGGGAACTGACATCACAACTTTTATTTGCTAAAATAAATAAAATGAGGAAGAATGTAAAAATTAAAAAAAGATCTATCCCAGTTTGAATCACTCCACGGCCACGTGTGTTCGCAATTTGTTTTACCATTAAAAAGAATAAATTTATTCATGCAGCACACGACATCTTAACTGGAATCTTAGCTGGACATTGGTATCTTCTTGCCTGAGTTCTAACCTCGACAATTGTGGATTTTTCTTTGTAAATACTTGAAACTGACACACAGGTAAGCTCTGGTTATTAATTTCACGACTTAAACGATAACAAGTTTTGGGCACTTCTCGCAGTACTTGTTAAACGTAATTTTAAGCATTTCGTAAACTTTTTCCGTGCTCATATTTAACACTCGCTCCTTCCGCCATGCTGATACATATTATTTTTCTTTCTCCCTGTTGCTCCCTCGTCCAGCTCCTCCACTAAGGTTACAAATAAACTTCGTGTATAGTTTTGTAACTGAACTATGCTTAGTACTCAGTAATTGGTGCTTTGGAAGAAATGCAAATTTTAAGCCATAGTAGTAATGCCTTCTCGACGACTATTTAGAAGGCGAAATCTCAAGTACACCGTGAAGAATTAGCATTGGGGTCAAAACGCACGTGGTTTTGTGTATGTCTGCCTTGCCCTCCTGATGCATTTAGTACAGAAAATAGACTAAATCAAGAGCGTACGCAAAGAGTAGGTTTGGGAAGAGGAGACCTCAAACCGGATTACTGAAGAATCCAAATCAACAATATCTTCATGGTCATTTTATAGATTTATTCGTGGCATAAAAATGAAAGTGCCATGGTTGAATACTACCGCTCTGGAGGAGGGAGTTGAGCCCTCTGGGTTTCCCCTACGTACGTTCCCGAACAAGCTACTGATGTACAACCAACTTATGCATGTAGACATTTAATAGAAATGCTTGGACAAACTGACTTTGAGTAGGTTAAACGTACCTGTCTCTGATATTTTTACATTCATAGACACGATACTTTTTATTTATAGCAACCTCTACTTTTCAGCATCACGGTGCATTTTCTGAGGTCTACCAAAATAAAAAAGCTTTCTTACATCACATTATTGGAGTTAAACATTTGCAGAAATTACCTTACTCTAATTACCCTGTAGGTTCAAGTGGAATATGGTACTACATTAAGCTTTAGACGATAGTCACATAATAATGGGTTTACGATGGCTTGAAATTCCATTATCTTTGCATGGCTAAAATAAAAAGAAATCTGATGTATGCTTTCATAGGAATTTATCTACTTGCTCTTGAATAATTTATTGTGAGAAACACTTCTCTTCCATCTAATTCATGCCAATCGAAATAAATATTAGTAAACATGTTTTATTGCAGTTCCCTGGTAGATACAATCAACAGGTACAAGCGGTAACCAAGGTGTTCAAAACATGGTCGCCATCTGACTACTTAAATATTCCATTGTCTTTACAAATCCAGGGCATAAAAGTGAATAAGTTCCCATCTGAGGAAAGCGTAAGCATTGGAAAACTGAAACAAATAACAAGGATTATTTTGGAAATGGTTAACACTACAAAAGATTGGACTGAACAACATTTCTGTTGATACCGAAATTATGGTTTGACAGAAGCAGTCATGATAGATGTCGAAGGAATGTTGGTTCTTTGTTACGACAACGGGCAAGACCAGTTCAGTTGGGGAAAGTGTTGTAACAATGCCATGAATGAAAGGAGCAGTGTCCTTAGAAGGTTTCTAAAGGAATTGTCACTTGACGTATATGAATAGGGAATTCTTTGGATCGTTTACAATGGCGACCAAAACAGCCACAAAGGGACTTGGTTTAAAGGAGTTTTGAAAAGGGAAAGTTAGGAGATATATACACACACGCGCAGATGTGGTCAGGCACTCTACGGCGTAGAGCCGATGGAGACCGTTCGCGGCTAGTAAGCCATTATAGGCAGTCGTCGGTGTGTAGCCGATATGGCTATATCGCGGCTAGGAAGCCAGTATAAACATTCTTCGGCTTGTAGTCGATATGCGGAGAGGAGTCAGACGTGAAGCCTATTAGAGCGGTCAACTTAGTCTGTATTGAATATTTGTCGGGTCATCAAAATTTATCGAGAGATATAATTAGCATTCAGTCACTATAAACCGAGATTGGTAACCCTCGGTCGGCAGCTTCCATTTTGAGGTTTGAAAAGAAGCAGTGAATAAATAATTTGGAGACGGGCATTCCAGTGTTGTAAAATTTCCTTCTCACACCCATCCACGCATACCCTGAGAGAAACCTCATTGCTCGCCGACTTCTGTGTTCGCCATAAACATTGTTCTATCAAACTGGCGCACAACGTGGAGCTGTGGTAACCTGTGATCGCCACCATCATAATTTTTGTATCACTGTTTTAACATGATGTAAACTTCTTGTATAGTAAGCTCTTGCTATTTCATATGCTCTGTCAGTTAGTTATTCCACATTCAACGAAGAGGAGTTCTGAGGACACTGCCATTGCTATCTACTTAGTAGAATCGATGTCGGTGGGGCAATCCCTCCGCCTATGTTGTCTGCTGGTTGAAGGGGCAGGAGAAGGCGAGACATTGCTGACGGAAACTAGCTAACCGTTTTAGACATACAACTTGAGAAGATTCGACTTTCGGAACGATCCTCGCGCCCGACAGGACTAAACCTATTAGAGCGATGCGAGGCCTGGCAGAGCAGTTACAGTTTCTATGTATTTCGAGCTTCGAGTTGAGTCACTGACTATGGCTTCTTAGCGAGAAGTCGGCGCAGGAAGTTCACGAATCAGTCGGTCGGTTAAGTTGTGCAGAAAAGTAAGGTGCGTTCCAAGCTCCATGGTGAGGAGTCGGTAGGCCATGGAAGATGTAGTTCAGGAGTCAGAGATGCGACTGCGTGGTAAGGAATCGGCGGACAGTGGAACCAACAAAACAGTTTACAGCCGAATATTGTGCTCCGTGAGAGAGGCAAACCGGTGCTACGTCAGCGAGACAACTAGCAGCATATGTTGATGGTGCAACAAAGACATAAACAAACATTAAAAGACCTGTTGAAGCGGTGTATTTATGTAAAACAATAACATGAGTGCATGCGCAAACAATTTTGATGACGAAAAAGGAAAAAATGAGTTAAGATGAACTTTCTATTTTTGGCACAGTATCTTAAGTATATGGTATTTCAAATAACATAGAGTTATTTTTGTGCAAATCGGAATGTTCCAAAAAATGTTCCGTGCACTGGAGTGAAAAGAGTTGCTTGAAAATCTTCGCATCTCACCCTCGAAAGATGCTGAAGGTAAATGCCAAGCTTGGTACTTAACCGACTTTTCGTTTCTAACTTAAACTGTTTACTCTCACCTTCTCTCTCTCTCTCTCTCTCTCTCTCTCTCTCTCTCTCTCTCTCTCTCTCTCTCTCTCTCTCTCTCTCTCTCTCTCTCACACACACACACACACACACACACACACAATCAGACTTTTTGCTAAAACTACCTGTTTTAGTTTTGGACGACCACAAAACATGTATTTCCGGAGACTTTTGGTGCTATAATTCGGTGGAATTGGATTACGTACACAGGCCTTTACGTAAGTGTAACGATGATCACTAATTAAGCGCTTATGCGGTTATTTTATGCACATTAATCAGTTATCTGAGCACAGGTGGGATATAAGCGTGGGGTAATCTGGTGTATGTGTTCGGCTGATGCATAATGTACATTTAATATCATTAAGTGTACCCTGAACTCCATGTAATACTATTATAAATTATATACGCAGAACTAAACGCGTATCCTACACATTACAACAAACTAAAACAATAAAGTAAAACGAAACAAAACACCTTGCAGTACACAAAACGGATGATGAGCAAATGCGCATGTGTGATGTTTAATTAGTTCCCTAATTAAACAAGACAGAAAATGGTTAATAATCTAATAGCCGTGGGATCATCCATACAAGGAAACCTGGAAGCCGTTTTGTCCCCTTATCTCTTGAGACAGCTGTCATCAGTTTCATCGGCGATACGTGCTCTTAAATCCGCAAACGCGAAACAAAGAAGGGAGAAAGGGAGGGAGGGAGGGAGGGAGGGAGGGAAGGAGGAACGGAGGAAAAAAGGAAGGAAAGAAAAAAGAAAGAAAGACACAAAGATTCCGACAAAATCCTGTGTATGTGCCTACGAGAGAGACAGGTGAGAGGAACTGAACATCATAAGAGCTTTATATTTAGGAGATAAAGACCGTAATATCTGTCACTCAAAAACTCCCTAAAAGGGAAAAATACTTTATTGCTTCGCATCTTTCTAAAAATAGCTCTAACAATTTTGGATAAATTAACGCTAGCTTTTCACCCGAGGTCCCGCTCCCGTTCCATCCCGTTCCGACCAATGCAACCCGAGGCAATTTCTCGATTGAAGTGAATACTTAAAAAGTTATTAATCGTTTCAAACTTAGATGCCGGTATCATCCTTACTTTTATTACACACCCACGAATACCCTGAGGTATGACTTAACTCGAGTTTGAGGCAGACGCGTTTGGCTTCAAAATCGGCGAAGCATCGTAAGGCAGTCTTACTGCTTCAGGCTTTAGGTACCAATACACTTTAAAGATTACTTAAGACATTTAAAAATAACCCATATCCTTATTTTCAACCACATACAAAAATGTACCAATATAATACCAAGTAAGATATGTATAGCTAAAGAGGAGGGTGCACCATACAAATCTTATTGTCACGGCAACAGGCATAAGAGTTTCGACACAAATAAGAAAACAGTCAGCGGATCAAGTTTCATAGTAATAATGAGCCTTGCTAAACAGTTAATGATAGCGCGGCGATTATAAACAAGCGCCGGCAAGCAAAGATAACTGTGGTAAAGAACTCGCCGGCATAGATTAAGTTACGCTTCTAGAATGTGATAGAATATTCGGTTTCTTTATTCTTCCGGAAATTTCTGGACTGATAGAGATCGTCCCGGTTCTGGCTTATGTAGAATAATCTAGAGTTACGAATTAGGTATTTAAGGACGTGACGGCTCGCAGAGTTGTAGTTGTTGTAAAACAGTGAGTTGTAGACAGAGTGAGTAAGCAGAGAACAGCTGACAGTATTGTTGTTGTAAAGACAGTTGTGTAACAAGAGTGTTGTTGTAAACAGAGCTGAACTGGACGCTGTTATTGTCATCGACCTTGGTAGACTGATGGTGTACGTAACGTAATGCTGCTGTAATCTATAAGAGTATTTCTACGAAAATAAAGGAGAGTTTTAATTTCTGCAATTCGGCCTTTAAATTCTACGAACACACAAAGTCACATTACAGATGAGTGCACATTAATTTCATAACGATAACATAAATGAAACTAATTTCACATTTGAGTTTTAAAAACTATCGTGGAATATCCATCAGCAGCTAATAGGAGAATGTAGAATAAACGAGATACTAGCTAAAAAGAATAGGTAACGGCAAAACAGAAGTATTAAATGAGTGTGTAAATAATTAAAATAATATATAAAATGTATTCAAGAAAGCGGCTAACAGGGAAGACCTGGCATTATGCACGTGGTTTAGGATAAATAGTGACTGGAAAGAATAAGATGGGCAATCTTAGAAAGAGATGCAGATAACATGCAATTCCAAAAGCAGTCAAATTTTGTCAGAGAAACAGAGAATGATTTTTTTGAAACACAGCAGTCGATGGGAAACGACCCATATATTTTAGCTGGAAAATAAGCGTCCTTCTAACAGAATATAAAGAGTGAACGGTTCCGAGAAACTTTCTTTCAGTCGTGAGCGTTAAGAGGTCCACTTCACTTCGGCTGGGAACCTTGTCAACTCGGATGTCTATCTCGTACCAGGACGTCATTTGGGAGCTGCAAAGTGATCCGGACAAGTTATATAACTGGCTAGCAATTGCAGTCTTATTGTTTATTCAACTCTCATTATCCTGCCCAAGATCCAGAATATAACAAATTTAGGATTACAACAAGAGGAGCTAGCAGTGAACCTGAAGCCAGTATATGGATATCAACAGCACATCAATTATACAGTTATTTAAAAAGCTGCAGTCACGGAGTTGCAAACTCCTCAATTATCTCTAGTCAAGACTACAAAATTTAAAAGGGCTATACAACTATTAACTGCTTGTTCGTACCACTTCAAGAACAGTGTGTAAAGCAGATCATTTCAGATTGTCGTAACATATCGGCATAGGAAATTAATGCTTAGTTAATACGAAACATGTATATATTATCTATATGCATAATGTATTCCATCCTAAGGAAACATTATTTAGGGAAGCTTGTTATTGGAGTGCATTAGCTTACTAAATTACCAAAGCATATAAAAACCAAACAATCCATAATTATTTGTACTGAGTAGTTGCATGCAATATATGAACAAAATTATACGTAAACTGTATGTCCCAGAACTCAAATTTGTGATTACAATAAATCCACTGTAATGTTTCTTTTTTCTAGCGAATAAGTTACCCATGCCTCCCTCTGTAAATATCCGATACAGTCCTGTAATAATACTGTAACGCTGTAGATAGTATTCGTAGCCAGCAGTTTTTCTGCTGTAATTCAAACAGAACACAGATTGACAGGCTCAGGAAAAGAAGTCTTTTTGACATTTCGCCGTGTCAAAAAGATGACTGCCAGAACCAGGTATAACCACTTTATGAAAAGCAGTAAACTAGGGCAAACCAGGCCAAAATAAGGGGAGGGAAAGGTTTAGCAACTTATCTCCCCCGGCGTTGTACTTGTAGTTTTTGTAATTTGTGTACAACGCAGACATTTTGACTGGCTAAGAAGGCAGATACTTTCTGAAATGCAGGACCTCACGAAGAGAACATCATAAAGTCAGGGTTAGCTGACTAGGTTAAAATTATGAAAGCAACATAACATTCAATTTCAAAAAATTAAAACAGTAGTAAATTCATCAATTTTTCCTAAAATATATCAGACTCCTCATGCGGAAACCTATATTCAAATTGCTTGAAAGAAGCGATGTAGTTTATGGAGGTCATGCCGAAAAGATCAATTGACAGCATTAACCGCAAATCCTCAAAAACAAACGCCAAATCTTCCACATGTACAAACAGTGGTAATTGCGCAGTTATTGACACCAAGCAGTCGTAATAGTCAACAAAGCGTCCGCTCGCTCAAACTAAACACCCGAATGCTATCGCTAAAGAACTAGAACTTTCTGGATGTTGAACATCGCAAATGTTCTGGAAAGCTTCTGGGACTATGAGAGCTCTAGCAACGTCAATGAGTACCTAAGTTGGGCAAGTGACTTGAGCTCGTGGAGTTCAGCGAGGCCAGTCTTCCAGTTCGGGGAAGTAAATCTTGCGGTAAAGCAAGGGAGCCAGTCTCGCGATGAGAAAGTTCCGCTAGTCAATAGACAAGTGTGTGAGCGAGGAGCGACTTAGTAAGTGCGATGAAACACACTGTTCTTCAAAAGAGTTTCTGACGTCCGCGGCGAATACAGTGAGTGCATGGGATTGGAGAATCTCAGATTCACTTCAGAAAATGAACCGTTCGGAAGAACGGTGCGTCTCGGAAATGAAATTGAAGGCACATTGAAGTAACAATGACAACTGAACTAGTTTATATTCCTGAAGTGAAAATGAACAGACTAACCAGTGCAGATTAGTGAAATGACAGAGAGAAGTAATGGAACTCTTGACACAAAATTGAACTCGGTTATTGAAGTGAGTTTTGCCGCCTCGGTAGTGTAGATGTTAGTGGTCTGCCTCACGTTCAAGATGTTCCGAGCTTGAATCTCGGCCAGAGCGAGTTACCTGAATAAGGTTTTCTCTATGGTTTTCCCCTTATTCTAAAAGAAGAATGTCGGGTAATTCTAAGCTCTAAGGATCCTTGGCTCATGTGAGCAACAGTTGAACCAGTTCATTCATTGCCCGATATGACAACGCTGAAGAACGTTAAAAAAAGACAGAAAGAAACAAAGAAGAAAGTGACAGTTTAGCGAACTGGAGTAAGTCAGACGTGTTTTAAGGATCCTGTTAATCAAATTCTGTACACTTCACTGAGGCAGGGATGCCTATCTGAATTGCATACTGAGTTGCGTCGTAATTCAAGCTTTAATTTCGGCACTCTTGCAATGTAAACTAGCAGCAAAGATTTAAGCGGTAAACTATGCATAACGTTTGTCACAGGAATGCAGCACGAGAGATCTGATACTTTCATTTTTTGTTTATTCTCTACTTATAAAATCTTTATTAAAAAAAGAAAGTAACTTTACGGCAGTCTCTTGCAAACTGTAACAAATAACGTTTTAAACTTTTAAAAAATCGTACAACTTTATCTACGAGAAAAATTTATTGTCGTTCTATATTTATGAATTTGTTGTACAAATGTCCTGGGGCACCATTTGGTTGGTAACATATTCCCTGTCTGGAGGGGCCCTTCATGAATTAAAACGATGTCACTTAAATTTAATGATCCATTTAAGAGTTATGACCAATATTCCATACCTTTAGTTCACATTTTATACACAAACAACCACATTTATGCAAGGTCCCTTTACATCTATCATCAATGATAATGCATCAAAATAATCATCAACATTCCGATCAGATGTAAAACAGCTCTTGCATGACTTTTAATTCCTGTATGTCAATATTTATTCCAGCTCTGACTATGCAATGTACATATTAGGTGAACTGAAGTGAAGTGCAAATGCAGTGTGAGTGGTTGACCTACTGTAGTATTATTAAAAAGCGCAACGTTATACAAGATTTATCTGTGACTGCGTCACAAACTTGCGGGGGAGAAAAGGAGAGACCACCACGAATGACGACATTAGATTTGGATCTAAGAAGCTCTTTTCAACTTAATTATGAACGTTTAATTTAATGCACAATGCTCTGAATGAATATTGCCGCAATGTAATTAAATATCATCATCAAATATAGCAACTTTTGATACAGCTTCCACCACCTTCCTGACAAGACCATGAATCCGTAGTGATTTTAATAAGGTATGTGACTCAACAATGCGTTATAGCAATCAAAAATATTGTGACTTTGTGGGTTCGTAAAATTGAAAGTCTACTTGCAGAAATTCAAAATGCTCTTTATTTCAGTAGAAAACAGACTCTACACCCCTTATAGGCTCTAAAAAGACGTAACACACACGAACGCAATCTTCCACGCCCTCTGCACACTGCACAATTAACAGTTCTCGACTGCTCACTAGCAACTGACTAGCTAGAGGTCCAGAGGTAGTCCTAGTCGGGCGGGGCTTTCCCCGTCCGGGTGTCATATGCCGCAGTACCTAGCCGCTTTGCGGCTTAACCTGCGAAGTGAGTCAGGTGTGATTGGTTTTGATCTGCTGGTGGTAGGTTTTGAGTTTTTCAAATTTGGGTTCAACTGGTTGCCCTTGAGTTTATCCTCTGAGGGCTGGTTTGTTGTTTCTTTCTCCCGTTGGGGGAGGATCTGTTTTAGAACTTTTACCCCGTTTTGAGTACGGGTGTCCTGACGCTCGAGCCATTAGGCGTTTGTAGAGTGAGAATTTTTGGGGTTTTCCTTGGGTTACCCAAGGGGCCCCAATACGTCTCTGGGGAGTTTGTAAGATGGCAAGCGTCTTTGCTCCCTCTGGTCATACCTGCCCAGTGAGTTCACCAAAGGGTTGCCATGGGTTTGAATTTTGTCGTACATTGAACGAGCCCTCTCTCGAATGACGTCGACAATGTACGGAATGTTTGAATGTTCGTGAAGGATATGGGCGGGAAATCTCCAGTCAGTATCGTAGATGACCCGTAGCGCCCTGTTCTGCAGCGTCTGGAGTCTGACGAAAGTGGTATTCGCCACTGTTCCCCAGATCTCACAGCCGTACAGGATCATGGGCGGGATGATCGCCCGATACAGCTGGAGTTTGAGACGGAGTGGCATGGTAGAGCGGAATATAGGATATAGGTTCCTGAGCGCGACGTGCCCAAGCTGTACCTTGCCCTTGACGTGCGGAGCGTAAGTTAATTTGCGGTCCAGCGTCACTCCGAGATACTTCGCCGTTTGAACCCATGGGATTCCACGACGCCGTAAAACGAAGTTCTGCTGCAACCGATTGGCTCTGGTTTTTGCCAGGAGAATCACAGAGCTTTTCTCCGGGTTAATCGCCATTCGCCATTTTGCGCTCCATTCGCCAATGGCCCGGAGCTGGGTTTGGATCTAACTGACTAGCAGCTCCAGCTCAGCTTATTTATAACCCAACCATCGTTTCTCGATGGCACCATGATAACACCCTGCTCAGAAATCATTGTCTGTGCGCGAATTTTTGGCTAAAGAACAGACACATAAGGCAGCGAGAACACAATCGAACTATATTTGTCTCTTTCTCCCTCTGTTGCTCTGTCTCTCTCGGCAAGTGCCAACGGCTACTCGGATTTGTGGGCGTAGCTTGGCTGCTATCTGTCTCTTTCACACCTCGCTTCTCTCTCTCTCTTTATCGGCAGCAGCACAACAATGTCTCGCGACAATATGAATTTTCCTAACTCTCAAGAGCAAGTACGCTCCTGACAATTTCATAGGATTTTGTTTTGATGGAGTAATGACATTATTTGGGTTATTGAGCTATTTGTCTTGTGTTTTGTACAAAAATTAGTGACGGCACGGAATTTTTTTTATAGAAACAAAATCCTTAAAAGCCACGTGTCTTTCACGTTAATTGGCTGTTGCTGACAATATTGATATACTTTGATGAGTAGAATTAAATGCAATCCATTGCAGTTTCTTAGGCAATTCTTTTAAATTTTAAGAGTCAGCACAGATGTTAATTTCGATAGTAAAACAATATTCACGACATACACGTGGAAGAAAAATTACCAAAGACGTAAAAAATATAATATATAGCATATCCTTTATTTGCTACTGCAAAGGTAACCTTTATTTTATGCACACAAAACAGATATACTCCGGATGGCCATTATCATTACAAATGACTAAATATACCTCATATTTAAAAACAAGAATTCTTTCATAGAAGAGGAAGAAGGGATTCTCATAGCAGTTAGAGAGAGCTGTCAGAAGTTCTGTCTATATGATCAAATGCACTTTTTACACGTTTCAGCTTTTTACTCTATATTTGATTGTGCCTATATGATGTAACAAAGGCATTGTTTAATAAGGTGCATATATGAATTAATGTATCACTCTGCCCAAATAAGTATTGAACTTCATGTTACCGTATTATGAAACACATTTAATTAAGGATACTTGCAAACAGAATACTTTGGGACAAAAATAGGTTTTAGAAAGAATCTACTCTTTCTGAGAAAAAAAAGTTTGCACCGCCTGTTACTCCTGTTTTGCTTTCCGACAGAATGATCTGTGTGCGATTAATGCCCTAAATGCTCATGTAATTTTACGGATATTTTTTTTGTCGTCCTATAAATAAAGCTCTTTTTATACAAATATAACTCACATTTTGTTACTGCATATCAGCTGGAATGTATTTTATCATTTTATCTAAAGATTGCCTCATCTGCTAATGACAGAAAAATACCAACTGCCATCAGCATCACGCTCTACATACATACGAGGGTCGTTTGATAAGCCTGGCAAATTTCCATGAAGGGATGAAATTTTTTGTTGCAACTTTGTGGGTGGTACGCTTGATTATTCAAAAGAATGTACAGAAAATGTGAATGTGCTACAATATATAGTTCATTGTTGACAGCCATCTGAACTGGTCGGTAATGATAGCTGCGATTGAAAATGCAAAACAACAGAGTTTCGTGCTGTTATTAAAAATTTCCATTCTCTTGCCGCGCAAGTCAAAACTGAATTTGATGAAGTTCGCGCAGACTCTGCATCAACATTGAAGACCAATTTCTTCAGAATCAATGAATTTAAACGTGGTCGTAGAAGCACCTGAGATGAATCGCGCCCTGGTTGCGCAATTGAGCTCACCACACAGAACACCATTGAAAAAATCCACGATCTGTTATGAAAGACCGCTGAATCAAAATTCGTGAGATTACTGAGGCTGTAGGTATGTCAAATGAGCGTAGGCACAATATCCTGCACGAAAAATTGGCAATGCAAAAGATGTGCAAGATGGGTGCCGCGATTACTCACGGTCGACCAAAAGTGCACCCAGGAGAGCAATTCTACTGAGTTTCTGGTGGTGTCTAATCTTAATCCGCAAGACATTTTCCGTCAAATTGTGCCGTGAATGAAACTTGGATACATCATTATACACCAGAGTCAAAGCAGCAGTCAAAACAATGAACAAAGCCTGGTGAAAGTGCACCAAAGGAGGCAAATACCATTTTATAAGCTGGTAAGGTGATTGCCACTGTTTTGTGGGATTCTCAAGGAATAATCCTCATAGACTACTTGGGAAAAGGCGAAACTGTTATACTTTATTGTTGGATCGCTTGTAACATGATTTGACTGAAGAGTCCAAAATTGAACGCAAAAAAGGGCTCTTTCGCCAGGATAATGCACCATCGCACACATTAGCAATCGCAATGGTGAAAGTGCACGAGTTGGGCTTTGAATTGGTTCCTTATCCATCTTATTCACCAGATTTAGCCCCAAGTGACTTTTTTCCCATTCCCAAACTTGAAAATTTGGCTTGTTGGTAATACATTTTCATCAAATGAAAAAGTCATAACCCTCGCCAACAATTTTTGTTTTTTGTTTTTTTGTTTTTGTAATTTTACGTCCTCCAACGTTAAGTCATATGGGACGGTGAATGAAATGGGCGAAATGATGCTTAAATGAGCCCAGGGTCCATAGAGCTTAGAGTTACCCGACTTTCGTCTTTCAAGATAAGGGAAAACCCCGGAAAAACCTTATCCAGGTAACTCACCCTGACCGAGATTCGAACTCGAGATCTCTTGAACGTGAGGCAGACACTCTACCACCACGCTACCGAGGCGGGCTACGAGTATTTTTCAGACCTTGACAGAACCTACTTTTCCGATGAGATGAAAACGCTGGAACATCTCTGGACCAAGTGTATAGCCATCAATGGATCCTATGTCGAGAAAAACGGTGAAATTACTCACGACATATACAGTTGGTTTTTTACCAGACTTGTGGAACATTTGTATGCTTGAATTCATGCCACATTGCCACCCTCGGTAGCGTAGATGGTAGCGTGCCTGCCTCACGTTCAAGAGGTCCCGAGTTGGAATCCCTGTCAGGATGAGTTATCAGAATACGGCTTTTCCGGGGTTTTCCCTTGTCCTGAAAGACGAATGTCGGGAAGCTCTAAGCCCCATGAACCCCGGACTCATTTGAGCATCATTTCACCAATTTCTTTCATCGTCCGATATGACAACGTAGGAGGACGTAAATCACACAAAAAATTGCCACATTGGTTATCTTCGACACAATTTACTGATTTGACAGAAGGTGATATCTCAAACAGGAAATTATACTATAGCTATAAATACATCGGAGTTTCTAACTCCAGCAGCTGGGAGCCACAATTTATAATACTGAGATTTTGTAGTTTGCGTTAAACCGCTAGAATGTACCCATTTGTGCCACTTCAGAACAAACCATTTGAAAGGATTCTCACAAGTTATAAGAACATCAAAAACGTCCATTAGAAAACTTATTTCTGGGATGAAGATGACCTACATAAACTATTTTATTACAGCACGACAGCAGTAAATGCACTGTAATATACCCCCTTCCCCGAAAAAGGGGGCTAAGGGAGTAAGATTCTGCTATGTTCTTCGCGTTCTGTCCCGATTTATGTTGCATGCTGTTCTGTGCTCTATGTACAGGGTATCCATGCAGTGTTGTAATATAAAGCATACAGGAGTATGGCATATCGTACTCTGCACGGCTTAGTTTTCAACTGTTGCGGAAACGGGGATTTAAGTACACTGCTGTGCCATTTTATGTTTTTTTTTTTTTTTTTCTGGCTGTCAGTTGCCAGAATGAAATCAGTGTTGCCGATGTGCCAGAACTACGTTTTGCACGCGGATGTAGTATTTAAGCATATTCAAAAACCATCGTTAAGGGTCGAGTTGAACCCACGACCTTAACATCAGGAAATTAGTGTCCAATCACCCAGATCGACAATCCCGTTTCGTGTGATATGGATATCATAAAAGTTGTTAGCACTTTATTGCAAACGTGCCAGATTCTTAAACTTTTAACGATTCAAAGGACTAAATGGAAGGCTTAAAATACTGGAGTTATTGGATTGCGAGCAATTGTATACTACTCTATTTTTCTCTAAGTATATTGAATGTTGTCATCAACAGGTATAGCCCATAGTTTTGATAAAACTTGCCGCCCTCGGATTTTAGAATTTGGAAAATTACTTCTTATTTTAACCCCTCACATAAAAAACGTTTCGATTTACCTTTACAAAATTTTAAGCACTTCTGGGAGACAACAGTATAACATACGTTAAGGTTAGACTACACTGAAAATTCGGCGAAAATGTTGAAAATCATGGAATTTTCTTTTTGGCACTTTTGGAAGCTTAGGGTTTGTAGTAATAGATGGCATGCTATTTTTACAATTTACACCCTTTTAGGCCATCACGTGACAATTTAAAGCGACCTTTAATAACCGTTAAAAGTAATAATCATTACTTAAAAGTTAGTTTTGTAAGAAACGTTTTTTCTACCACTTTTCAGTATACAAAATGCCTCACGCGTGAAAGATTTTATTTAACTTGGTGAAACTTACAGGATAGGTCCATAATATGTAAATAAGAAACTTCACATTCCCCTTTTTTGTTAATGCTGATGTTTTGAAAATTATATGGTGTTAAGAAATAAAAAAAAAACTTAATATTTTCAAAATTTTGAGAGCTAACACATGGAAAATATTTTAGAGCAAATGCTACAAGAATATTCCAATAAATAATGTGGGTCTTATAAAATTGCTCAGTACTAGCCGAAAACAAAAATTCAACTTACAAGCTCAAATTTTTTGACGCGTAGAATATTTTTTAATTTTACAATATTTTCACAAAAATAATTAATAATTAATGAACAATTTGGTGTAGCAACATGAAGTTTGCAAGTTTGAAATGTACAATAATTATGTGGCTAAATTGTCTTAATAACAGGTTTATTATTATAGAAGTTGGAATTTTCGGTGTCGTTTTGCCTTAAAATTGTCGAAAGCACCCCTACCATATTCTACCTCATTCGGTACAAATATGCGCCTTACAATTACATTATAACATATGGTAAAAATTAAAGGCGCTTTAATAATTTTCAAAAAAAATACCCAATTTTTATTCTCCATAATTTAGTATCTTTGAAATTTTAAACATTACCCTTACCGTTTAATTGCACCTTAATTACACTACTTTGTCAACTGGGGCACACTCTGTGCACTTGGGCTTATAGTACCTAATGAACATTAGAGAATACCTTGTAACTAACCCCCGTTCATATTTTCAAACGTTTTGTACTAACTTGACACATCTGTAAACAATTTTGCACACTTATGCTTTATGCATGAACATTACAGTCTGCTCTAGACTTTCAAGAACAATATATATTATTTTCAAGCTCTTAACTACAGAATTCTTTCTTACAGTATGGGTAAGATAACCAGTCATTTATATACCTCATTGAAAGCAAAGTTGCATGGTGAGGATACGGAATTCCTCCAATAACAGGCATTAACAACATTTTGTAAGTTTACGTGCGACAATAGCAAGGTAATTCTGCACCAAACAAATAAAATCACGTGAAAATACACCTCTGCAGTGTGTATAATGTAATTTATGTGATGCATGTTTCTGCTGTAAAGTTTGCATAACATGAGCTTAGTGTGGTTTAGTACTCATGCAAATCACAGCGGTTCGACACCAATGTTTGCCACACCTCCTAAATCTATATTGTTACGCTCCTATATTATTGTGCAGATAAATAAACCTCCATGCGCTATTCTCACATTCTCAGATGCATTGGCCCTCATATCTCAACATATTTTGCACCAATAGCGTCCGTATACTCCCCGTAGAGCATTTGGTTTATACTTACAGCCTTATTCTAGGCTGTTCGCCTTACCATAACCATTTCCCTAATGCAAAACACTGGATATGAAAGCTTTTGTCCATCCGGCTCGTAGCATGAAACAGTACTGAACCAACTTACATTTAAAACTCTTTTGAAAATAATACAAATAGTATTGTTTAAGAGTAGTTGATGTGAAAATCGTTTAAGGTTTACAACTTAAGTTCAATTTCTGTTTATCGGGTTCAAATTTAGTAAATAAAATTTGAAGAAAATTTGGTGGAACGGTTTATATTTGTTAGAAACTATAATAAATGGTAATATCTATAGACAGAACCATATAATTTAATGCATCAGCAAATAGTGTTTTGCATTTCTCTTACGGATAGTGACTAAAGAAAACTATCGCCGATGCCAATTATTCGTTAAATTTAATTCAGGAAATTTTTGAAGATTGCGTATTTAGGAAAGGTTATCGCGATTCCCCAATTTAAGTCTCTCAAATATTATTTGTGGCACAATTTGAAAAATATGGCATAAGTAACAAAACGAAAAATTACTTCAATTTTGAATATTGAACTCTCGAGTGTGAATGCACATTTCCTGAGAAGATGCCACCACCAATGTGTGAATAGAGGCAATATTTCTAAAATTTCTTATGATAAGGCACATACTCATCATCATCAACATTGTAATTACTAATTATCTATAATTATAAGATCGCGAAGCGGTTATGAGGATGTTATACGTACCTTTCGGCAGTAGATTCAATCGAAGTTCCGCCGCGCTGTGACCTCAGTGTGAAGGAAAACCACTATAGTGTTCAACATTGAATCAACGGAAATCCTTAATGATCCTAATAAGGCATTTGAAGTTTGCAAGTATAGTGTAGAATTCGTGGAGTTCACGTCATCAGGTACTAATTTTCCTTGCTCGCCTGACTGGCAAGGTATTTAGACGCCCTCTGCTGACAAGTTATATCAGTGGATGTCTGCCGCAGTGGCGCCGAACACCAGTTTCAGCTGGATTTAATGGATCTTAGCTTAAGATTAATCGATCGGGATATTTTTTCCATTGCTCTATTTCTATGAAGAATAGAAGCGTATACGAGAAGACACTCACCGGAACCTCCAATGTGGGATAAGAGAAACCTGTGATACCTGAGGGTTCGCACACAAACAAAGAGGTTATAACTGTGTCTGCGTACCAATAACGAAATTTCTAGTGGCAACAATTAAAGCCACACCCCTCAAGCTTAAGTATCGCATTGTGATGACACCGTAGCACCCACCACAATAAGTAGATGAAACGAATTACCAGACAAAAACTGTAAAAATTAGTATGCTATGGCTTTTTATATATAAAACGTTATTATGCCAAATAAAACAAAATCAATAAATTCATGTAAGACGAGGAGATAAAACTTTTCAATAATATCGTAGAAGAATCACTAAAAGCTTTGGAAATCCATATAAACAAACTTCTATAAAAATTAGCAAGAGATTTATAAGTTTCAATAACATTCTTTTCAAGACATTAACAGATAGTGCACCTACTGCATCTAGGAAACATTCAACTAGCATCTAGGAAACATTTACGATTATAAACTTTTCTTGATATACCCCTTAGAAATAATAACAATATTATTATTATTATTATTATTATTATTATTATTATTATTATTATTATTATTATTATTATTATTATTATTATTATTATTATTATTATTATTATTATTATTATTATTATTATTATTATTATTATTATTATTATTATTATTATTATTATTATTATTATTATTATTATTATTATTATTAACACTAGTCAACAAACAAAAAACTTTTGTTCAGGTACAGAGATAAAATTTGTGGACCCTACTAATTTGGACCTGTTTATTCTGAAAATGCAGTTAGATTTTCGCCATCTACCTCCAATTTTTTGTTGTGGAGGTTTTAAATTCCTCCACCTAAAAACAGACTAGGGTGGTCTACACTATATTTATACAATATATAACATACTTAATGCTATGAAACTATCTTACTTTAGTGTCATGAGCCTAACGTATATTTTTACCCGAAATATTGCAGCATTCATTTGCTCGATGATATCGATGGTGGAGGGATGTGTCTGTTTGATGACAGCTTCCTTCTGTGGGATATATATCCTTCAAGCTTCAAAAGACAAGAGTAGCCACTTAACATTGAAGGGTTTCATCTACCTTTACAGCGGCTTTCTATTCCAAAATGTCCTGATGGAACCTTTGTCCTTGTTCATCCTAACCGCTCCCAAACTGATATGGAAGAAACCTAATGAGAATGAAGGAAGTGCAGTTTTAGTTATATTGTGCATCCAAGATTTTTGTAGTTCTCTGAAAGAGGTCCCACTAATGTCATTGTTTTCTACTCTTGTATTCCCTAGGAAACTTTTAACGACATCCTTAAAAGAACGCCAGGCCTCAAGTTGTGACTTAATTTTTTTCGAGGTTCTTATTATTTATTAACTTCTTAATTTGGGCTCAATAAAGTCCCCTCTTTCATATTACATTTAACAAGTAGTTCACATTAAACCTAAGAACAAAAAAGGTCACTACACTGACCATTATCACACGCTTTTCAAACACAAAGCACTTAAAAAGTATACAGTAAATTCAATTATGTCATATAACTTGCAGGTCATAACTTTTAATCCTGACGTGTTGGGCACTTTCTGATTTCACGTTTTATGTCACATTACAATACAGAATTATGTTTTATATGTACTTTGTACCAAAACCACTGTTGGTTATTATTAATATTATTAATATTATTATTAATATTATTAATATTATTAATATTATTATTATTATTATTATTATTATTATTATTATTATTATTATTATTATTATTATTATTATTATTATTATTATTATTATTATTATTATTATTATTATTATTATTATTATTATTATTATTATTTCTAAGCCACCGTGAAGTATTTGTTTAAAACTATAGCCTATCAATACTCCGGCATACCATGATACTCTTCGGAAATGAAAAAAAAAAAAAATGTGTAGGAAGCATGTGTAGCGTAGGAAATACCGACCATTGCGAAAAGGGTAGCGGCCGTGAATTAAACATCGCAACGTTAATAATTCCGTGGCGTAGCGGGCTAAGGCAGCATGCCTTGGTCTCTGGCCACGGAAAGCGGCCCGGGTTCGATCCCACCCTTGGGATGCGGATTTTAGGTCCCAGGTGTAGGACCAGTGCCCATTCAGCATCGTGAGGAAAGTGAGGAGCTTACGATAGGTAAACGGCCCTGGTCACGGAAACCAACATTCCGGCTGGGGGATGTCGAGATGCTGACCACATTTCCTCCCCGTATCGGTTGGATGATCGTCCACCTCTGCCGTGCGTAAGTGGGCCTGAGGCCGGCAGTCGGGTTGGTAGGCCTTGACCCTCTAAGGGCTGTTACGCCAGTGGTTAACTTTTTAACGTTAATAATGAATCAGGCCCCACTATTTTAAAGCCTCTAAGCCCGGTCACAGTCACACCAAACTATCACGTAAACTTCTGTTTGAAGAGTGTCGGAAAATTGTATATAACAAATAATGAGCTTCATGAACTACAACTGCAAATCCCTGCCAATTTGCAATATCCTATATGGCCAGCAAGCCTAGAATTACCTAAATAATGAGCCCAGAAGAAGACCAAAGAGAATCCCTCTGGTGTCTTATGAGAGCCAAAGAAAATTAATTAGCGCTTCTCTAGTTCTATCACAGCGCTGCTTTATGGGAACAGTATATAATCAGATACGTGGAGCAACAAAAGAAGCAACACTGTTCTGGGATCAATTACCGGATGGAGGCTCCTTTAATTAAGCTCTTTCCCTGTCCTCTGCAGAGTCTAGAAGTATGCAAGAGGAAGTGAATGTCAAACAAATTAAAATCCAACATTATAGAATCTGTTATTTCTGAAGTTAAAAGCCGCAATATGTCCCTAGATGTTACAGAGAGCTATAAACGAAACAGTTAAACAAAATACTGCTAAAGAGCTACTGTCATGCATGGACCTTTAACCATTAAAGAAAAACTTTGCTATTAGTATGTTTATTTTTTCCTAGAATATCCCTTTCAATAGAAACGGCAAATATGAGGACCACTGCGTTAATCGCTTGGAAAGCATTTGGCATTAAAGTTTTCACAAAACAAAATATTTCCGTTGAAACACGGTCATGTGGAAGAACGCAGCTATTTAAGTCGTTAGGTGAAATGGTATAAATGCAAAAAGCATTGTTTTATAAAAGCCGCCACTGCGACAAAGAACTGCCCCCGGGGGCGGATGGCTCCATTTAGCTGCAGTAATGCTGAGGTCGATATTATGTAAAACTGCCGACCGGCAATGGCAGCTGACGCCGTTTTCCCACCAAGGGCGTCTCGACGCCTTGCAAACGCGAACTGGGTTACACCACAAACAAATAGAAGACAAAAAAGGGTCTTTTCCCTTGCCCTTCTCTGTAAAGGGAAAGCTGACTCACGATTTACGAAACTGGGACAGACCTTAAAGGAGGACTTGTACTTCAGAGAGAAAAAGCATGCCAGTATTTAATGACATGAGAATGTAAAATGGCAGACAAATTATCACTTGTTTGGTAGCAATGTTTTCATTCAAATATGCATCAAAGCTTCGTAAATCAACATACGAAAGTAGCGATTTATTTGCCACACATAAAGAAGAAAAATACACATAATCCACATAACAATGCAGTGATTGAATAGTATCTAACCAGCTAAAACTCTAACAGAATATCTGCCTCTATTTTTCAAATCAAAACTATTCAAAGTAAAATAAGTTGAGACTTTCAAACATGCATTGCGAAATACAGTATTTAAAAATATTTTTAGCCATAATTTCCTTATCATCTACGAATTCATCTGCCGTCGCTCTAATTTTACATTGTATCAATATATCACATGCAATCTTGTGTTGATGACATTATTATTATTATTATTATTATTATTATTATTATTATTATTATTATTATTATTATTATTATTATTATTATTATTATTATTATTATTATTATTATTATTATTATTATTATTATTATTATTATTATTATTATTATTATTATTATTATTATTATTATTATTATTATTATTATTATTATTATTATTATTATTATTATTATTATTATTATTATTATTATTATTTATTTGTTTATTATCCAATTTTATTCCCATTTTACCCAAAGGTATTTTAGGAATATAGTTCACAAATTTATGAATATAATAAAATTTACAGAAACATAACAAATTCCATATCAAGCTGACAAACATTAAACATCAAGATGAATCATTTAGCTTAAGAACTATTTTGTTTAAGAAAGCCATGAAATATTGATAAGTTTTATAATTCATCAGAATATGTGTAAGTGGTTTTGAGAAAGTGTAACCTAAGGTTTGAAGCAGTAATTCAAGTTCGTATTTTTCAAAACAGAAAAACGGGCAATCAAATAATATGTGAGGGACATCTTGAAGATGATTTCCACAAATACAATCAGATGTGGATTTGATTTTGAATCGAAATCAGTAAGCTGAAAATTTGCCAGTTAAGAATTGAGTGAGAACATAGGATTAACAAATTTAGATTTATGTGTGTCAGAAACTGTTGAGAAATATAAATCCTTAGTCAAAGCACCACAATCACTTTTTAACCAGTATTCATTCCAGTGGTTGATAATCTCCTTTAATGTTTGCCTCACATAAGAAATGGGGCATGGAGTGTACGTCTCTGGAAGATCTGAAGTCGCAGCTCTCTTTGCAAGCTCATCTGCACGTTCATTTCCGGCATTCCCCACGTGCCCTCTGACCCATTTAATACAGAGATGAGAATTACATAATTATTGACTTCTTATTTCAGCTGCAGTAGGACTGCTGATTTTGGTATCTTTCAAAGCTGCAATTGCTGCTTGTGAGTCACTGTAAAGGCGAGCGGTACATTGTAAGTTGTTGCATCATTTCACTGCTTCACGGATTGCTAATAATTCAGCTTGAAAAACTGAACATTCCTTGGCAAGTATGAACATGGAAGAATGGCATTCTATGGAGCCCTTCAGCTATCCGAGAGCCATCTGTGTAAATGGAGTACTGGTGGTATTCTGCTGCACAATCTTCAAGAAGACTAGAGACACAGGTGGCTGGATGAGAAGCTTGTTTAACTGGTTATTATTATAATTATTATTATAATTATTATTATCATTATTATTATTATTATTATTATTATTATTATTATTATTATTATTATTATTATTATTATTATTATTATTATTATTATTATTATTATTATTATTATTATTATTATTATTATTATTATTATTATTATTATTATTATTATTATTATTATTATTATTATTATTATTATTATTATTATTATTATTATTATTATTATTATTATTTTGCTCAAAGCTAGCAGTGGTTGACAAATTCAATGCTTTACAAATTAATTAATTCTTAATAGTCCACAGCAGCTTTAATCAACTACCACAAAAGGTTCTACCTCTTGGGGGGAAGCTGCACCATTATTTGTTTAGCTTTCTTCCTCCATATGAGCTTCTTTCATTACAATTGTTTAAAATTATGGGTAAACAAGAGAACTTACGTTTTCTCAATCAGCAGCAGGAACAACATTGCATTATGATTTAAACCCATATGAGATAAGCCCATTTGTACTTAATAACGACCGCTAAACATACTAATGACAAGCGTCTATTTTGTCATATAAATGGGAAGCATTATCTCTGGTAAAGAAGTCAAAATGACATAAGCATATTATCATAAAGATGCGATATAAATAAGGGTTTGATTTATTCAACAATTTCCTTAAGATTTTTGCTGGTTAGGTATACATATAGGGGTGAATATGTCTGTATTTACATAGAAAAAGAAAGACAAGAAAAAATTATTAAATAATGTAGGCAGACTGAAAAATCTATAGCCGTGATTTCCACCATGGATCTCCCGGTCTCCGTCCGGGCGCTCTAAAAACTGAGCGATCATGGCAACATGTCAGCGCGACATTAAAATCTCCACCGGGAAAGATGCGAGCGAGTTGGAGAATTTAATATCATGCTTGCACGTTGATTGTCACGAAGAATTTGTTTGTTTACGCTTAGGAGAAACGCCACTGTGAAAGCGAAAGCGCAACGTCTTCACATAGGTTTGTCCTACAGTTTTTCAAAGTGAAATTAACATCTCCACTATCAAAGCTCAGCAAACCTTGCAGTGTTACCATCATGTCTGTTTTTCCCTTGAAAATCCTAAGGTATCTCCGCAGAAAATGGATAGATAAAAATATGAGAATTACAAAATATGTTCCAAATAATGAAATATGAAACTGGCTTACATTAATGTAATAACTTCTCTTCCACCGGTATGTGTGTGTGTTTGTCAGGAAAAACTGAACAAACCTCTCTTTAAGTAGCCTAATTAATTAAAAATCATATTTGCAAACACAAATTATTTTAGGAAATAGAGGAAAGGAGCGGAGAGGGAGAGAGGGGTGTACCCGAAATTAATACATTGCCCTTGATTAGCAAGAAAAGAGAAGGGTAAATTCAGTCATCCGAAACGCTAACGCAACTGGATGTATTATATAGGAATGTAGACGGAAAACGCTTCTGCAGTGAACAGTGCAAGGATACACCGCTACGTCAACTTGGGATAAGCCTGTTAACCTTTCCACATTAATTGGCAATCAGTAAGTGGAACACAAACAGTGAAACGCGAGAGCTGAGTGTATACTTAACGATCTTTACATTGCGAACTACGATCAAAGCTGTTAGGAGGAAATGTAACACAGGGTTTCCAAAATACTTCCATATTTCATGCCTCCGTTCTAGTTTGGGTTTTACATAGAAACCTAGAAGCATGTTTAAATACGAGAGACAATTTGTGGATATGTTAGCCTAAAAAAACAAAACTTCCATATGAAGAGAAGGGGCTAGACATATTAATTAGGTAGGTTAGCCCGCCTTGGTAGCGTGGTGGTAGCATGACTGCCTCACGTTCAAGAGGTCCCCAGTTCGAATCTCGGTCAGGTTGAGTTACCTGGATAAGGTTTTTTCCTGGGTTTTCCCTTATCCTGTGCGACGAATGTCGGGTAACTCTAAGCTCCATGGACCCCGGACTCATTTGAGCATCATTTCGTCCATTCCATTCATTGTCCGATATGACTTAAGGAGGACGTAAATTAGGTCGTAAAGTTGGACCTAGTTGCAAACTTTGCTGCTTATACATAGAAATTTAATTTGTATTTCATCTTGTATAGTTATAGCAATGGCTACGTATCTAAAAGACAATATGCATTTATAGTGTTTCTTGCAGGCACGTACTTACCGTAGTACTGTACTCAAACCAAAAATTTGATATTTAGATATCATGGAAGTATAGCTTTTTAGACTACCTGAAAAAAAAATTGTACTGTGTGCATTTGTCTTAAAACGTAGGTGGTAGCATGGCCGCCTCACGTCCAGGAGGTCCCAGTTCGAATCTCGGTCAGGGTAAGTTATCTGGATAGAATCTTTCTGGGGTTCTCTCTTACTCTCTTACCCTGAAATATAAATGTCGGGCAATTTTAAGCTCTATGGATCCTATGCTCATTTAAGCATCATTTCACCCATTTCCTTCATCGTGCGATATGTGTTAACATTGAAGGACGGACAAAAATACTAAAAACGAATTTTGTAATTAACTTCCGTGCCTTCCAACAGTACGATGACAAAAACAGTACTCTAACTATACTTTACCAGGTGCATTTTTAGCAAATGTTTATTTTGTTCAACTTTTCCTGTTTAGCGAAGAGAGCTTTGATGGAACTTAGTCACTTAAAAAAAGTGGATGGGCAGCAAATCATCCTCAGTTCGTTAACTTTCGCCAGTGCAACAACACATATCACATAGCGAGCATTACCTTCATGGCCTACAATTCTTCTTTGCCAAATCCGGTGGGATAACTCAGAAAGTGAGCCTGAAATGACACTTTTTAGCAAAGGCTTTTAAAGTATAATGCACTATCATATATAAACTGTTGTTCAACTTCAACGGCGGTAGTAAGAACTTTTTCCCTGTCAGCTATGATGTCACTCCATTAGCAGACCTTTTGGTCAATGAGCCCCACATTCTTTTCACTTCAAGGTAGCCGACCTCTAACGGGAAATCTAACCTTTTACTTCCATAAATCAACCAGTGCAGGTTAAGAAAAGCAGACAGACTGAAAAATTCACTGTCAGAGGCGGGATTTGAACCACGGATCTCCCGCCCGGTTGCTCTGAGCACATCTACCATGGTAACGTGCTACAGGACATTTCATTCTCCAAACAACTCGTATTTCCCACGCCGCGTAAACGACTCGAAGTTCTCATAAGCACACGAGAGAACTACCTTAATAGCGACTTACAATGCTGTAAGTACTTGAAGGTCCGGGCTTCATAATCTAAACCACTATTTATGAGTAAATGAAATTAATTTTCTTTCCCTCAGCCGTGTGTAGAGTAAAGTTTAATTCTTATTTGTTGTTACTTCTTCAGGGAGAAGTTTCGCAATGAAATGATGTAAAAATGACATTAACTTCATCATCATCATCATCATCATCACGGTATAAGCCTTGTGGCCCGTTCCGACTTCAAGGAAATTGATCGGACCATCTCATTCGTGGCCTGCCAACATTTCTTCTACCTACAGGTTTATACTTGTATACTATTTGTGGTGTACGGTCTTCGGTCATTCTCTGCACATGATCTTGCCATTTTTGCCTGTATGCAATGATCGTTTCATTTACACTCTGAATTTCCAATTCTCTTCTAATATCCTCGTTTCTTTCCTTGTCTATGAGTAGCTGATGACCGCCGTAGTTGAGCGCCCTTATACACATCATGTCTATGAGTCTATAACCTGCCACCTGTCTCAGAAATTTCATCTCAGCAGCCTCCACTTTCTTCTGTTGTGAGATAGTCAAGACCCAGTTTTCACACCCATAAAGCAGGGTTGGGATCGCCATTATTCTATACAGTTTTAACAAAGTTTGAGATTACAATTTTTAAAAGTTCTTTTTATTATGCCACATATTGTTTGGAATTTGGTTATTTTGTTTTTTATATCTCTATTACTGGTGTATAACACAATATAACCAAGATAATTAAAATAACTTTGTTGTTGGATGGGTTTATCATTTATGCAAATTTTTGCTTTCAAATGGTTCGTTCCTATAAAAGCCCTTATTTTTGTTTTTTCATATGAAATTTGAAGGTTATATTCTCTTGTAATATTATTTAATTCATGTATGGCTCTTTGAAAGTTATCTTCCGTCTCCGCAATTAAAATCTGGTCATCAGCAAACAGCAATGTGTCACCATTTCTCCCCTTTATTTTAAAATGTGTTCTGAGCATAGTTTGCCATCGTACAACTGCGTCATTAATATATACATTAAATAGTGTAGGTGACAATGGACACCCCTGTCTTAGTCCTAAATTAATCTCTACCAGGTTATCGTTTTCTGTGGATTTCTCTAATTTAAATTTTGTATTTATATACATAGCTTGTACTGTTCCTACTAAATGTTGAGTAAACCCATTTTTAATCATTATTTCCAATAGCAGATTTCTTTTTACTTTATCAAAAGCTTTTACATAGTCTATAAAAGCTATTAGAGTTGGTAGATTATATTCTCGTAGTTTCTCCATAATCTGTGTTATTGTGAAAACACAATAATTGCAGGAACGCCCTTTTCTAAATCCATTTTGTGAATCATGCAATTTAGTTTCTGAGATTGGAGCAATTCATTGTGTTATGATTTTTGCATAGATCTTGTAACCTGAGTTCAAAAGATTAATTCCTCTATAATTGACACATCCAGTTCGGTCCCCCTTTTTAAAAATCGGACATATCAATGCAATATTCCATTCCTCTGGTAAATGCCCATTTTTCCAACATATATTGATGAAATTCAAAAGTCTAGTCTGGAATTTAACCGAGGCATATTTTAATAGTTCCACATTCAAACCATCAGTTCCTGGACTTTCTTTATTTTGAAATTTTTTAAAGTTTCTTTTAGTTCGTCCATACTTATTGATATATCTGCATGTATAATAAGTAGGGGTGGTGATTTTTCGCTAATGCGATATAGCGCGATAAAGTGAGAAATTGACTGAGAATGCGATAAAAATGCGAAATCGAAGATTTTCCAAGTAATTATATTCTTTCAATGCTTTTTCTTCTGGAAACTTTAACTGAAGAGTTTGTGGAACCTTTGCATGTTCAGAAAGTTATAAACTTAGTGACCACTCTCCAGGAATGTGGAAAGCAAACCTTCCCGCTAAATTAGCTTATTTTTCCACCATTGCCCACCATTGCTCTGTAGTGCATTTGGGGTCCTACCAACAGCGTAGATACTCAAAGATATTTCAGTAAATATATTTGATTGTGAGTAATTTGAGGACTCAAATGACAGAACAGATTCTTGAAATATGTTCACTGCTTTCCTTCAACAGCGTTACTGAATCATAAAATTATGACTTATGGCAGAGGCCAATTTTGTGCAATTTCTTTTTATTCTGCTAGTTTTACATCAGAAAGGATTTATATTTTTTGTGTCATAGTATGCTTTAGTCTGTATCAGCGTGTTCCATATTTCTGTGTATTGCTTTAACCCATATTACTGTAAAACAAATTGACACGTGATGCTCTTTTAACTCACTGACATTAATAACCTCCATAAATGTGTTTCAAATCGTATATAAATAATATTAATATTCATCACTTAAAAAATAACTCAAATTAAACGTTTTTCAAAATTCTATAAAATGCTAAATTGGAACTGTATAACTGCTACAAAATTCTAAATGTAAAAATCAAAATTCTAAATTTCTGATTTAAAAATGCTAAATATCACTTCCCTTAATAATAAGGCAAGTACCACTAGACAGCAATTGGTATCAGTGGTCTAAACGCAAAATTAATTTAACTTGTTTATCATAACTGAGTCATTTCAAATAAATTTCTAGAATGAAGTAGTTGATATGTTACTTGCTTAGCGGAGAATATTGTTAAACCGTAATACCACAGCAAAGTTGTTTGCCGAACATTATCTGATAGATCTGATCGTAAACCTCCAACGTTGTCATACCGGACGATGAATGAAGTGATGTTCAAATGAGTACAGGGTTCATGGAGTCTACAGTTAGCAGTAATTATCCTTTCAGTATAAGCGTAAACTTCCAACGTTAAGTCATATCGAACGATGAATGAAGGGATGCTCAAATGAGTCCAGTGTCCATAGAGCCTAGAGATACCATTCATTCATTGTTCAGTATAAGGGAAATCCTAGAAAAGCTTATCTAGATAACTTAACGTGATCGAAATTCGAGCTGGAGACCACTTAAACGTGAGGAAGATAAGCTACCAGCACACCAAAAAGGCGGGTTAAAGTAGCTATAGCTAAAGTCTGCAGACCCGTGATTTACTGGTATGTAAAAGTAATTACTTGCGAGAAATTCCGAGACACCGGTAGCTCCAATATGTAACTAGCAGTGTTCTTTAATTAAAATAATTTTTAAATATTGATTTTGTAGAAAAAGACATGTGAATGGAACTTAGTATTTTCTTTTGTTATGTTTACAGTTTGTTGTTTAGGATATTCATCACCAGAATGCGGTTCCACGTCCTTAGCTTAACCAACCGCTAGATGGCACCGTAAGTAGATATTTGCGTTTAGTACATAAAACATGAGTATATATGTATCATTTACTGTGACTTAGTTCCATTGTGAATCTATGCCATTAGAAATGCATTTCCTTAGGTATGTTATGGCTTTTAGTAGTTGTAACATAACATTGTTAAAGTAATGAGCAAATTGTCTGGCACAATTCAGATCAGAATTCTATGAACTTGGGTTGAAGTTATATCGAATTGTGGTTTGAACTATCACACACACTCTCCACAATCTTTGTAGCAATTTTTGGAAACGGGAGTTAGCCCGCTGGGCTTAACTTCCCGTAATTATTATTACATTCAAACAAAACGCCCGCCTCGGTGGCGTGTCTGCCTCAGGTTCAACAGGTCCCGAGTTCGAATCTCGGTTAGTGTGAGTTATCTGGATAAGGCTTTTTCCGTAGTTTTCCCTTATCCTGAAAAATGAATGTCGGGTAGCTCTAAGCTCAATGGACCCCGGAGCTAAATACAAATTATTTTTTTTCTAAATACAAATAAATTAAGATAAGCGGCACTTAGGCAATAAGGGTAGAAAGCCATTATCAACCAAATGAATCCGTGTAGTGCTGCCTTTCTTAATATTCCAGGGAGTTCGCAGGTATATGTCACACGCCCTGCCGCGTGCTGTAGCTGTTTGTAAACATACTAGCATACTCCGTAGTAGCTTTCTACTATTAAGAACTTCTTTGGCTTTTGAAGCCGCAATAAAGAAGCTATTGCTCAATTATTGGTTATGAGTGTTTAACGTGTTCCAAAATTTCATTATAGCAGTCCATGATGGCAAATAAGCCGGTTCACTGTTAAAGAGCAAGAGATTTCTTTTTTTTTTTTTTTTTTCGTGGCCGGGGGTTCCCAATAACAACTTCTGAAGTTCTCACATCAGTGGTTCCTGCGCTGCCTAATCACAAAATCATGTAATATTTAATGCTGCATAAAATTATACGTAACAGAACTTCGAAGCTGCCACACCGAAATTCCGACTATTATGTGTTTCAAATGGGAAGGTGTTTGTCCTTGAGCGCTACTAAGTGAACAACCAATCGGAGTCCTGCGGTGTTGTCGTATGGCATTCCCGCTAAGTGGTGTGTGACGAGTACCAAACTAATCAGTTTCTAATAAATACTATTTGCGCTAAGACAAAATTCAGATTTAGCCAAAACTGATCCATGTGGATGATAGAGAGTAATGGATCTAACATAACCATGGAAACCCCATATTTTTAGCTCAAATAGTTTTTCTAATACAAATAAATAAACCACTATTACCTACATTATAACAATAAATCGCGACGTAAGAACTGCATGGATATCATTACTCGTTGGCATGCTTGCGTGTACGTATATATGTAATTCCTCAGAAATGACACGTAAATATTTGACATAATGTGATTAAAGAATTACTTTGAATAAGCCTATTCGAGCGAGAGGAAACAATAAATTTCCTGCTGCCCTGGCAGAACGTATCTGGTCACATTATATCTTTGTTTATGAATGGATCGTAATCTCTATTTACTCTAGAGAGTTCAAAGTGGTTGGTATGTATGTACATATACTTTTAATTACTCAGAACTGAAATTTAAACTACTGACATGACGTGATACAAGAATTACTGTGAATAAGTCAAGGTGTTAAATTCCAGAAAGAGCAAACATTTCATTTCCTGTTAGCCTGTGGTATGCTTATGTTTATGAATGAATCTTCGATAAGAAGTGCTTGTTTACCCTGGAGAGTTCAGATCAATATCATTCAGTTGTTCTTTACACAACAGTAGAATAAGAGTTAAATAGTGCAATGACTTCTTGCGGTGAATTTAGTGGCGAGGGAAACAGGCAGGTATTGCAAAGTCAGGCTCGAAGTATCATTTTTAAGGTGTACACGTTCTTCAAAAAAGTTTCGGAAACAGAAACTAAAAATGAGTTATTGCAAACAGTACTTCCGTTTAAAAACACGGAAAAAGTGTATAGCTGAATGAACTTCCAATTGAAATGGGACAAGAGGTAATACGCGTCCCACCTTACCACTGCCAATATAATACATTTGAGTTGGTGGGGCTCGTGGGGCTTCAAACAGAAATACTGCTTTTAAACTGGCGAACGATGAACGGCTTTTTCACGAAGAAATTGACAAGGCAACACAACAGGTCTGGGAAAACTGCGTGAGGCATGCAGAAAACGTCCAAGAAGACGATTTTAAGAAAGAAATAGCACGTGACGAGATTTTGGAACCTGTAATCATACGTTTGCAATACTCAGACAGTGACAATGACGAATTCTCTCTTAAAGGAAGTGACATTGACAGCGATATGGAAGCCACTGGCAGTTCTATTGAAATAGAAAAACACGTAATTCATAAACTATAATTATAGTTATGGTATTTAAAAACATACATAATTTGCTTTGATTTTGGCAAGTGCATCATTGTAAAAGTCTGTAAAATATAATTTGCTTAGCCTTACGTCTGCGCCAAGGAGATCTGCATGTTGTATGAGTGTGCGAGAGAGAGAGGGAAATATAAAAGGAGTGGGGTAACAAGCTGGCAACGCTAGGTGTGATACGGCATATGATTAGCTGGACTCCAGAGCTCTTCCCATTTGAAACGCATAATAGTTAAGTTATAAACTATGCAACAGCTATAATCGTTCGGTGTCGTTTTGAAACAACCTGTGTAATTACTATAAAACGGTTACGGCAGGTAACAAAATGACCGTTTAGCTTCAAAGACAGAAATGTGTATGTATTCTCGTATGTATCCTCTTGTTTAATTAAACACTGCTAGCAATGAGAAATTGATTTCGGGTGGTAACTCACGTATCCTAATTCCCTTAATAGTTTACCGCAAGACCCAATGATTTTAACCAGGCAAGAAAAGTGTATTACGATATTGTGACAAAAAGTTATCAAGTTCCTGTGTGTTGTCATATTCAAAAACTCTTTCTTTCTGTAAGTTAGTAATGAATCCATATCAATCTGACAACTATGTTCGTCAAGTAGAGCACTATTGAGTTCTAAATTTAGACAAACCAGCAGCTAGTAAGCCCTTTGATAGTGACCATAATATTATTGGCCAGCAATGTTCTCCTTTTCGTTGAGGTTCATGAAGCACTTCCTTCTTTGAATGGTTAAAGCACTCAAACCCAGCCCATAAAAGGCACTCTGCTTGATAAAGCCATATGCCACCGTTTGTTATACGTACCATGAGTTTTCTGTTCACTTGAGTGGTTTGTGGTCGAATTCAAAACGGTTTAGTCACTATACTTGAAAAGCAGCTGACGTTTTGCCAATCGAATGACAAGCAATATTCCCCAGAAGCTTTTCATGCGATTGCTAAAATGTCAACTATAGTAATAATACACATGCGGTGACTTAAAGGGCAAAAAAAAAAAAAAAAAAAAAAAAAAAAAAAAAAAAAAAACAGTAGAACAAGAGGACTAGTTTGCTTGCCAATAAATTGGTATCATTGTAGGAGCTACGGATGTATACTCCTCAAAGCTTTTCAGCATAATATTCAACTGGAGATAGGAAGTTTTTTTTTTTTTAATTAACGTCCTCCAACGTTAAGTCATATCGGACGATGAATGAAATGGATGAAATGATGCTCAAATAAATCCAGGGTCTATAGAGCTTAGAGTTACCCGAAATTCGTCTTTCAGGATAAGGGAAAACCGCGGAAAAAAGCTTATCCAGGTAACTTAACACGACCGAGATTCCAACCCAGGACTTCTTGAGCGTGAGGCAAACATAATCCTAATCATCTGCGACTCAGGAGTCCATAAAGAATTGTTATATAATTCATAAGAATTATATTATTTTAACTAACAAAAATAATAAGTAGAACAAAGATTAGTTTTTTTTTTTTTTATAAATATATTTTTAAAGATTCATCAGAGAAAAGCATGTGAAGGATGTGAATCGATTTTCATTTGTATAACTGAAATAATAGTGCCGCTTGTAAAATGAACTTTTATAATATATCTATACTTTAAATACAAGTATAAGCGAATCATTTACATACTTTTGTAGTCTACATGTCACACTCAAACATACCGCTGTACATACTTCATTATCTTCATCAATTTCTTGGACGCCTCTCTAATGTAACGAATCACTTCATCAACGGTCTGCGGTCTTCTTGTAATAACTTATATTTAACAAAGCCCATCCTCCGCAAAAAAAAAAAAAAAAAAAAAAAAAAAAAAAAAAAAAAAATAAGTCCATAGGAGTAAGATCTGGAGATCTCGGCCAGTCAATCGGCCCCCGTTGCCCTATCCACCTGTTTCGAAATTCTTCATCAGGAAGGCGTTGCAAAGTTAGCGCATAGTGAGCAGGAATTCCGTCTTGTTTGAAATAGAAGTCATATGGTATTGCAGGCCTTTAAGATTTTGATGTACACGTTTTGGTTTACAAATTATCCTCAAAATGACATGACAATAACTCCTTTATATGAACACCCACCCACGCGTAACGCCGGGAGATTCAGCTGTTCCTTAATCGTTAAGTGGGGCTTCTCTATGGAGTAGTGACTGTTATGTCTATTTATAGCCGTGTTTCGTCGCATCACTCAGCTTTTCAAACTATTCCATCACGTTCGTAATTTTCATTCAAAATAACTTCACAGAATTATAAGCGACGATCTGGATTGTCCCCAAGTAAACCATGAATCAATCTTGGTCGTTATATTTACAATTTTAAATGTAACATCATATGACTCAAAGATCTTCGTAAGGTGTTCAGTTCCATGGCTATTCTTTTCTTTAACTTTTATACACTTTGAACAAACACCTCAGGAACTAGCACTTTATTTTCATTGGTTGTAACGGTCATTGTTCGACCAATTTTTGGTGTATCACCGAGAGCATTACCGATGAAATTTGTTTCACGGCCTGTAAATTGTGAGCCTGGAAGTAGGAGGTGTTTCAAATGTTTCACGCCATGTTTTCGAACCCGTTCGCAATTTCCCGTCGGCCAGTAGTATTCCAAAATCCATATTCGTATATCTTTAGTTAAATTACCCGCCATTGTGATACAAGATTGAAAACAACGAATAAAAAGGAACAAAAGACAAACGATTGGACTGAAGACAAACTCAATAAGGATGTGAAAATTGATTGAAAACAACGAATAAAAAGGAACAAAAGACAAACGATTGGACTGAAGACAAACTCAATGAGGATGTGAAAATTGATTGAAAACAACGAATAAAAAGGAACAAAAGACAAACGATTGGACTGAAGACAAACTCAATAAGGATGTGACAATTACCAATGAAATAAATAGCCATGCAGATCAAAATTATTCAACTTAATAGAATTTACTGATCACACACCTGTATACCTACAGATTTCCATGCCTACACACACACACACACACACACACACACACACACATATATATATATGTGTGTGTGTGTGTGTGTGTGTGTGTGTATGTGTGTGTCTTTTCTTTCTTTGTTCTGCTCAAGCCAAAAGAACAGTATTTGAAACTTCATCAAATAGCAATCAGGTGTTAAAGAATAATTTGACTTTCGCTTAAGTCTAGTGTAATCTCATCATCTCCAAATGATGTTATTATTAACTTATCGAACGTTATTGTTGCAATAGTGCAGTCATATGAGAAGAATGTAGGCTCCTGGTGAACAGTACAATCTACCACAAGAAGCCAAGAGAGGAATGAAGGGCAGAAGGATTTAAACTGCTTTTCTCCTCTGTAGTGGATCTGTTTACTAGTCACCCATGTTGCCACATCTAGCGTTTCTTTTTTTTTTCTTTTTCTTTTTTTTTTGTTTTGTTTTGTTTTTGTATTTTACGTCCTCCAACGTTAAGTCATATCGGCCGATGAATGGAATGGGTGAAATGATGCTGAAATGAGCCCAGGGTCCATAGAGCTTAGAGTTACCCGACATTCGTCTTTCAGGATAAGGGAAAACCCTGGAAAAAACCTTATCCAGGTAACTCACCCTGACCGAGATTCGAACTCGGGACTTCTTGAACGTGAAGCAGACAGGCTACCACCATGCTACGCCCGTTTCAGTAGCTTCATGGATAGGTATTATATATATATATATATATATATATATATATATATATGGGTGAGTTATGAGACAACACGTGTATTTTAAACGAAACTAGCATACTTGTCACATCCGGAAGGCAAGCATAAACACCATGCGTGCAGCAAAAGTGATTACGTTACACATTCCTCTAGTTTGCCATCTGTGCTGTTAAGAGAGTAACAATAATTTCTTCGGGAGTAAACATCATTAGTTGAAATGTTAGATACTTGCAACCTTTTCTTTTTTTAATCAAAAATTACTGCTTCCAGATATTTCACACTGGCGTTTTCTGTTATCACACACTTCTGCTTTTGCTTGTGTACTGCGTTAACCAAATGAAATATATTTTCTTGATTTGTTTCTTTTATTTAACTTATCTGTTAAGTTGGATGAAGATAATTGCAGAGAGGAAAGTTTAGACTTATGCATCGCATTTACATCGGGATACCCACAACTAAGCCACAAGAGAACTGATCATTTTTAGATGCCATCAGGTTATGTCTTGTTGCCTGGACTACATTTTGTCTAGACTCTGTAACGTGGCTCCGCGAATCTTCTTTCACATTTCTTCCTTTTCTTACTACTTCCATTTTATCGGAACACCCACATTCCCACTACTCCCATTAGCTTCCATTATGAGCAGTCACTAATCCTTTGTATACAGAGAAGACATTTTGTCTCTTTGCTTTAAATATAACAAAGGACAACAATAAGTGGCTATCTGGTAATTTTAGCAAAAGGCTGACAAACCTGACAAATATTACTAACAAGAGAGAAAAATCCAAGCAGAAATCAGTAATTTTTATTGTTTTTCCATACATTTAAGGACATTGATCATTTTTCTGTTTGACATCTGTTTTCATCCACTCATGTTGGACTGATCTCATATTCATACAAATCTTGCTGTTCAGGGGACGCATACCTTTTTTTTTTTTATTTCGCTATATTATATTTTTATTTGTTTTGTGAAAATGTGTCCCTGAATGCTTTATTTGGTGTACAACGTTGACGTATAGGAGCCAGAGAATAACTCAATGCATTTTTTTAAATGTAACATGAATAAATGTAAATATTGTGACTTTGTGGATTCGTAGAATTAAAAGTCCAATTGCCGAAATGCTAAATGTTCTTTATTTGCGTAGAAATACAAGCTGCTCAATTCTCACGTAACATTACGTCACATACACAACACAATCTACCAAGGTCGATTACCACACAAACAGCGTTCTGATTACATCTCTTTACAACATCAGCTCTCGTTACAACACTTTACAGCTGTTTACGGCTTACGACTCACTCTTGGCGAGTCGTCGCCTTCTTAAATACCTCATTGATAAATTCGAGAGATTTCTGGAACAAACGAGAAATAGAGTGTTCCATCACCTTCCAGAAGCATAACTTAATCTATGCCGGCAATTTCCTTATCTCCGGCGCTATATTTATCTGCTTGTGCAAGCTCTTTATCTCCGTGAAACACTATCCGTTTGTTATTTATCTATGCCGAACCTTTTATGCCAGTGGCCGCGACAATATCATTATGAGTAATGCGTTAAACGCAAAGGACCAATACACTAATGCCTGATTTCACCAACAAATGTTAAGACTTAACACGAGTTTAGCAATAGTTAAAACAAAAATTGCATTTTACTAACAAGTGTTAGCGTAACACAAGTGTTAAATCTCATGTTAAACTAATTTCTAATGTTAAGTCCTTAACAATTGTAAATAGTCAAGATGGCGAGCATGAACTCAGCTGTTGATGTCGATTTGCTATATTCAAGACCGTCTAAATGGCATTCATAATAGAGTAGGGCCTATGAGCAGAAATGATTTTGAGGAACTATCCGAAGAAAACTGTTTTACGGAGGTATAGACTGTCGAAACATGTTGCTATGAAGTTTACTGCGGAAGTACAAGAGAGGTTAGAACATGCATCGAAAGGAATATGGCGATCTCGCCTTTGCTTCAAGTACCAGTAACCTTGCGATTTTATAATTCACTGAATTATGTGGATAATACATTGTCCACCTCCCGCCTTGAAAAGTTCAAGTCACTTACCCTTCTTCGCTCCTCGTTTTAAATTTACGTAATACTGAGTTAGAACATGCATAGAAAGAAATGTGACTATCTCGCCTTAGCTTCAAGTATTAGTAACCTTGCGATTTTATAACTCACTGAATTATGTGGATAATACACTCTCCGCCTGCCGTCTTGAAACGTTCAAGTCACTTGTCCTTCTCCGCACCTCGTTTTAAATTTACGTAATAATGAGTTAGAATATACATCGAAAGGGATATGCCGATCTCGCCTTTGCTTCAAGTATTAACTTTGCGATTTTATAATTCACCTACCGTCTTGAAACGTTCAAGGTACTTGTTCTTCGCACCTCGTTTTAAATTTACATAATACTGGAAAGTTGTTTGGTGCTTGTAGTAGTGACACATGCATTTGAATTAAATTCGTTTGCAATATTTTCCCCGCGACATCTTTCTCTTTTACATTCACTGCATCCGTCCTCTTATTTTCCACGATATCCTTACACTTCGTCGCCATTTCAATTAACAATTCTTTCTCCGTAGATGAGAAATTTGTCTCAAGACTTTATTTATGATTTTGTTCATCCGCCATTTGTGCAGACGAAATGAAAACAAAAACGCATCGGGGCACGTTCAGAAAATCATCCATAGTCTTCTATAGCTGTGATATTTACAAGTTTCTTGGCGTTAACACAGGTTTTTAACATGTTAAGAAAACAGGTTGGTGAAATGCAAGAAATTTAACATTAGTTTTAGCGCTGTAACAATTGTTACGTTACATTTGTTAACGTCGATTTTAACATATGTTGGTGAAATCGGGCATAAGCATAATAGATGTATAATATAAACAACTTCAAGAATAAAGGAGCAAATTTAGAATTAAATGGTCACAATAGTAACATAACATTAGACTATTTCTTTAATGCCGCATGTTACTTTACGAAAATCACCCATCATAAGAGAAGAAAATCGTCACTAGAAACAGAGAATATTTTACCACATAGGATTTGTATGCAATGTTTTGCTTGATCCAATGCAGAGCTGTGACCCAGTTTCATATTTGTGCCAATGCACACAGACGATGTAATATTAAAAATTAAAGGCATATAAACAACAAAATTGAAGTGTTTGGCATTCAAAGGGCTTCCTATGATGCTCATGTTTATCTACAATGTAGCATTGTTACCAATATGAAGTTTGATATTGACTACTATACAGAATCGATGAGCGCAGCCTTCAATTCTCGGCCTCACGGCCCTGTTTAATCTGGAAAAAGAGAACAAGAGTAAAAAAACGCTCGAATTAAATGCAGTTTTGCTCATCAGATGGGCCGACCCCTGACCTTCGTGCCTAGGTAACTATGCATACACGTCGGATAAATCGCCCCGGCCAACTTTCTGTTTTATCCAATTAATGCACTAGTGGTGAGCGAACACTTAGAAATCTGATATTAAAGGGAAAGGTTAGAGTTCACTCTTGTTTCCGGCAACGGGCAAATAAAGGCTTGACTTTAATTTCTTAGGTATACGGAACAAGTTCAATTATCTCGGGAAAGAAAGAGAGCTTCAAATCTGATAAAAGAACTCTGCAAACATCAGAGGCCAGGATAGAAACAATGGCGAGCAAAATTCTGAGAAAAATACGAACAAGACTACAGAGAAAAAGAAGCACTATATAATTCAGCTCTTGAGTACTGATAAACATGCTTTCAAATTATATGCAGCCCTTATATAAGGTAGAGAAACCGAGTGACTGAATTATAGCAATTTGGTTTATCGAATGAGAGCATTTTACGGTAAAGGATTCAAGAACTAATCACACCCTTTTTCTTTCTGTTTACTCCCAGAATTAGCGAGAGCTGATAATAATATACATATTCTGATTAAAGCACACGTGAAATGTCAAGTTCTCCTCTCAACCACCTAAGAGTCGTCTAGCAACCTCTCCGGAATGAGTTAACTTTTTCAGAGCATTGAACTTCTTCAGGTTTTAAATCACTATATATTGGGGGCAAGATTTGTTTAAAATAGCTCCCAATTGTTGCTACCTTATAAACACACATTATTTTTGTGAGGAATGCTTAAGCTGCTTGAAGAGTATATTGTTAAAGAGCAATTCAGCACGTACGCTTGCGTTTACCTCCCTCGACTCTAAGGGAGAGAGCGAGAAAGAATAGCAATGAGGGCAGTTGGTAGCTTTATATATTGTACAGCTTGTAATATTGATGTTTAGAGAACTGAAATGCAAAAAAACACCCTCTCCTATTTGAAATACAAATATAAACGTGAGTGTAAAAAATAAGAGAGATGCCGAATGATCTTCACTAACATTTGCGCTCTGTTACCAAAATCAATTAGTAATTTACCTGGTAGCGCTAATTAAAGCAGATGTTTGCATAAATCTTATTTCCTAGAATAACTACTGCAGCGTCCTGCACAATGCGTTCTCGAATGTTTGTCAGTGAGAGCACATTTCCGATAGTTTACATTAGGTACACTATTATGTATACGCTTGCGTGGATACCTAGAATCTATTTTTTTTTAAAAAAAAAGACATTAAAGGGTATTCACAGTTTCATCGTTACAACTGCCCACCTCTATAACGTAGGTGGCAGCTTGTCTACCTCGCATCCAAGGGGTCCCGACTTCAAATCCCGGTCTGAGTGACATACCTGAATAAGTTTCTCCCTCCGGGGTTTTCCCTTATCCTAATAGAAGAATGCTGGGTAACCCTACGCTCTATGGCTCATCATTTCCTTCATCGTCCTATATGAATTAACGTTAGAGGGCTGTAATTTTTTGTTTGTTTGTAATTTACGTCCTCCAACTTTGTCATATCGGACGATGAATAGAATGGGTGAAATAATGCTCAAAGAAGCCCAGGGTCTATAGAGCTTGGAGTTACCCGACATTCGTCTTTCAGGATAAGGGAAACCCCCGGAAAAACCTTATCCAAGTAACTCACCCTGACCGAGATTCGAACTCGGGACCTCTTGAACTTGAGGCAGACATGCTACCACCACGCTACCCAGGCGGACTAAGTAAGGAGTATTAAATTGAGGATTTGTGAAGTGGCTGCAGCCGCTGCAGTTGTAGACTATTTATCATCATGATCATCATCATCATCATCATCATCATTTTATTATTAGCATCTATTGCTATATAAGTTAAATGATGGAAATTAATCATTTCTTCACATTAGCCGTATATAGGCTAAGGTTTCTGATAGTCAACATGAAAAATTCAATGTCATGGCCGCGCTTTGAACCACGGATCTCCTGGTTTCCGTGACATTAAATTCTCCATTTTTATTTTCCCGGTAAACCACTAGGGGCTCTCGCATCCGAGATACACCGTTTGTGGCGACTTACTATCGTAAGTACTTGAGTCCCAGGCTTCATCATTCAACTCTTATTATTTAAGTTAATTGATGGAAATTAATCATTTATTCACACTATCCATATCTAGGCTAAGGTTTTTGATAGATAGTCAACATGAAAAAATCAATGCCATGGCCGGGATTCGAACAATGGATCTCCTGATGAAGCCAGGGACTCAAGTACTTACGACAGTAAGTCGCCACAAACAGTATATCTCGAATGCGGGAGCCCCTAGTGGTCTACCGGAGAAATATATGAGTCAAATGGAGAATTTAATGTCAGGACGGTACGTTGGCCATGGTAGCTCAATGAGTTAGAGCGACTGGACGGAAACCAGGAGATCCGTGGTTCAAATCCCGGCCATGGCATTGAATTTTTCATGCTGACTCTATCTACTGCTACATTTTTAAAATTGCGATCATTTGGATAATTTAACATATGACAGACTATTCTTCTTTTCATTTTTAATGTTCTTATTATTTTTTCAAGGGTATAATATTCGAATATTAATAAAAGGTAAAGAGAAACACATTATCCAGGAGGTACTTATATTGTATGTCTGGGTAATGGCCACGCAGAGTTGAGATTACCTTAGTCAGACTCCTGTTCCTAATGCTGCTGCTCAAGGTAAAGTGAAATTGAGTGAAGTAAGAAGCAGCAGTTTCTCCTTCATGTCATTGCATCCATCATGTTTCAGTGGATTCACCTGCTCTAAGATTCTGGAACACATTAGAGATATGCCATACTGTAAAGACACTGATGGCGGCATGCGTTGCGATCAAGAGACAAAGCATCTCCTCTCTGCCATAAAACAATTGCTCTGCACAAGCAAGTCTGGAGTTGCTGTCTGACAGCGGAGCAGGTAACATCGCAACACCGTGACGACTTGTTTATCTTTCCGGCGCGAGAGGCGGCGTTAGTAGAACGGGGCAAATTGCCGGCCTAATTCTACATCAAATTTCTTTGTGTTTTCACGTGCGTACTTTCTACTCGTGAAGTGTTAATATTTAGTGTACTATGGCTGACCCCCCTGATACGGGGCAGCTAATCTACTCCGCAATGCAGACATGTTACCAGCAAGAAGAACAACTTTCTGCTTCCACTTCTCTGCAGCAATCTCTACCGACTCTTCACTGTGAACCAGTCCAAACTTCACTCCGTCCTACGACTTCTGCTACTAGTGAAAATGACGAACGTGCTTCTAAGAGGCAGCGGACTTCAGGAGAATCCGTTGCGCCATTAGACTCCAACATGGATTTTGACTCGAATGATTGTGTACCAAATGGGAACTTGCCAGCAGACACCTCGGACGTCGGCCCTCTTCATTCTTCGACGACGAGACCTTCTACACTATCTCCTCCTTCCACGTCACGTCCTACAACAACACCCTCTACACCTGGCGTCTCTACACCACGTAGCCATTCCAATCGTTATAGCAGCGCAGATACCGGACCTTTTTATGTGTTTATTGAAAGTTTGGATAAGAATGTGGGTAAGCTACACCCCATGAGTGTGGGTAAACTGCTATTTCGTCACAACCCGACAATCCGACGTGCAATTGTGCATATTACCTCAGCAGGAAAAAACCGACTGAAAATTGAGGCAGCATCGGCAGAGGCCGCTAACACTATAGTAGAATCACCGGCATTTGCTGGAACATCTTTGGAAGTTTACATTCCCAATTTTCTGATACACAAACAGGGTGTTATTCGCAACGTGGACACCAGTCTCTCAGAAGAAGAAATTGCTGAGTTTCTAGAGAGTGCCTACCCTGTTATTTCTGTCCAGCGTTTTTCTCGACCCACTAGCGACCCTGCAGTACGGGTCCCCATTACTGTGTGTAAGATTACCTTCCGCTCTCAAGTGTTGCCGACTCATGTAGTCATCTTTGGAACGCGATGCCCGGTGGAACCTCGTGATCCTCCAGTCTACATCTGCACTAAGTGTTTACGCTTCGGCCATCGCTCGCATCAGTGTCGGAGTGCGGCTAGATGCGGTAAATGTGCTGGACCCCATTTCTTAGAAGACTGCACCTCTACCTCAGGTCCTTGCTGCATTCACTGTCAGGGAGCTCACCTGGCAACAGACAGAAAATGCCCAGCATACCATCAATACCGGGAGGCACGGGTGGCAGCTTCTCGAGCAGATGCCCCTTGCTCGCCTCAGCCATCTCGACCAACTTACTCACAGGCCATTAATGGAGCCCTCTCGATGACTGATACACGGTCTTTCCCTCCTCTCCCTGGAGCAATATCTCCTTCAAAGTCAGCCAGTACTCTTCCGCCGCCTTCCTACACTCCTCGACCAGCACCTTCACCAGGAATCCAACCGGCCGTTGCCCTCGCCACTCCGATTTCACCTGCTGTTTCGGTGCCTCGTGTGTCAACACGACCTCCCCCGGACCGAGTTCCGCATTTTCCCCCAGTTCATTCCACTCTGTATATTCCACAACGAGTACCTGTATCTCCAATAACTCATAATCCTTATCCGCCATCTTGGGCGGGTCCTTCATCGCCGTCTGCTCCCACTAGTTTGCAGCTTGTGGAGCAACTACTACAGCTCATAGTTCCTGTATTATCTGCTTTTTCTCCTTCCTCAACGGCCCCTGTTCAACTTGAACTTCTCCGCGACTTCCTTACCAGCTTATTACAAAGCTCAAACCAACGATGACAACCCAACATTACAGCATGGCTTCAACCCTGTTGCAATGGAATTGTCGTTCTCTTCGAGCTAATTATGACTCTCTTGTACAAGAACTCTTTGTACGCCACGTCTGCATCGCCCTGCTGTCTGAAACTTGGTTGACTCCGAATACGTCTCTTCGCATACCTTCTTTCTGCCTCTACTCCAAGGATAGGACGGACGGATGGGGAGGAGTTGCAATTCTGGTGCACTCTGCTATTCCACATTACACCATTCAGATAGACCACAGCCAAATACATTCTTTTGAAGCCGTGGCGGTGAGGACTCTGCTTTGTCAACGAGAGGTCACAGTTGTCTCATTGTACTGTTCCCCTAGAATGATCATCACCAGTCGAGAATGGTATCATTTCCTGCGCCAGTTACCAACCCCCATTTTACTCGGCGGAGATTTTAATGCTCATAATACCACATGGGGTTGTGACCTGACCGACGCTGCTGGCAGAACGCTTTTGGACTTCATCGAGGACTCTGGTTTGGTTCTTCTCAACGATGGGTCTTCCACCCTGCTCACTCGGCCCGGACACCGACCGTCAGCGATTGACTTGACGCTCTGCTCCCCTTCCCTATCTTCTGAACTCCAATGGAGGGTTCTTCCCTTTACAATGGGCTCCGATCATTTCCCGCTGGAGATTTCGACTATTCTTCCGCACGTTTCTGTGGCCCACCGGCCTTCGACCAGATGGAACTTACGGCGTGCCAATTGGGTCAAGTACGAACGTATTCTCGAAGCCACCGTTTCTGAGATTCCCAATGATCGTCCTCCGTTGGTGCGTTACGACACCTTTCTACAGTGTATCAATAGTGCGGCTTTGCTTTCCATCCCAGAGAAACGGCCAGTTCTTACGTCCCGTGGTGTACCATCTCCTTGGTGGAATGCAGAATGCAGTCGTTATGTTGCGAAGAGGAAATTGGCGCTCAGTACCTACCGGCACAACTCTACATGGGACAATTTTCTGGCCTATAAACGGGCCGCAGCTGATGCCAAACGTTTTTTACGACAGTGCAAAAAGGAGTGCTGGAAGACCTTTTGTGCCAAACTCTCTAACACCACCCCACTTTCTCAGATTTGGGGGTTTATTAACAAATTGAGGAAGAAGCCAGTTCCTACCCGCCCTCTGAGGGATTGGATCGCTGAGTTTGCAGATCACATTGCTCCGCCATCCGTGACATCACCACCAGCACCTACTGGTCTCTCTTCTTCCGGGGACTCGCACCACACTTTGATGTCAGCATTTTCCATGTCTGAACTCCAAAGTGTACTGAAGTCGTCGTCGAATTCAGCTCCGGGTTATGATCAAATATCCTATGGCATGCTCACCCACCTTCCTCCTCGTGCGAAGATGATCCTTTTGGAACTATTCAACGACCTTTGGGCCCCCGGCGTCTTCCCCGAGAGTTGGACTACACAGATCATTGTACCTATCTTGAAGCCGGGGAAGGACCCTAGCTTTGGTACCTCTTATCGCCCGATCGCTTTGTCTTCCTGTATCGCCAAGACCTTTGAACGCTTGCTTAAACAACGACTTGAATGGTGGCTGGAATCCCGGAGATTATTACCCATGTCCCAATATGGTTTCCGCAAAACCCGGAGTACTTTGGATAATCTCAGCATCCTAACTACTGACATCGAGCGTACCTATTTGGAACAAGGATATCTGACAGCCATCTTTTTGGACATTTCCGGCGCCTACGACAGTGTTTTACTGCCAGTTTTGCTTGGGAAGCTGCAAGCACTAGGTCTTCCTCCTCGGTACTGCTCTGGCATTTATAATCTTCTCCGACATCGCCTCATCTATATCCGTTCTCCTGATAACTCCTTCTTCGGCCCTAGAATAGTAGTTCGAGGATTGCCCCAGGGAGCGATTTTGAGTCCTCTTCTCTATGCACTTTATACGTCGGATTTAGACTCTCTATTTAGTCCTCACATTCGAGTTCTCCAGTACGCTGATGATATCTGTTTGTACGCTCGGTCCTCTAGTTTTTGGATTACTCGTCTGTGGCTTAGTGATGCAGCCACCGATTTATCAACCTGGGCCTCTGAACACGGATTACATCTTTCACCTTCCAAGTCTACAGTCGTAGTGTTTACTAGGAAACGACGGACATTTCCTGATGGCGTTATCAGCTTGGGACCTTTTACTTTTACCCTTGCATCTTCCGCAAAATTTTTGGGTATCTATTTGGATAGTCGCCTTTCATGGAGTCGTCACATACAGCATCTCATCTCCAAGATTGGTGCAACTCTTAATGTTCTACGCAGTATCGCTCATTCATGTTGGGGTGGGGACGCTTCCATATTACTTCTGCTATATCGTTCCCTAATTCGGTCGGTGCTGGACTATGGCTGTATCTTCTTTGGCTCTGCTTCCACATCGGTCTTGCGCAAGTTGGATATCGCTCAGTACCGTGCTCTTAGATTTTGCCTGGGTGCTATGCTTTCTACACCGACGAATGCACTTTTGGTTGAGGCCTCAGAACCACCATTGGAGATACGACGACAGCTCTTAACACAGCGCTTTCTATTGCGAGTTTTCTCCGTGGATGCCCACCCAGTTTTGCGGACGTTGCAGTATCTTGCTGCTAATTATCTCAACGTGGATTTTCCAGCTGTACGACGATTGCCCTTACTCTTACTGGGTTTTCGGTCTCTATACCACGCTTTTCCCTTAATTTTGAAAAGTCCCTCTCTTCCGGGGTTTCAATATCCATATGACTTACACTTCTTGAATGTTTCGGTGCATTATCTTCCTGATCACATCATTCGGACCCCAGACGTGAACGTCACCCTCTCTCATTTCTTGCAGATTACATGGCCAGATTTCACCACGATTTACACCGACGGTTCTAAATCTGCTGATGGAGTAGGTTACGCATACGTCTGTCCTTCTACTAATGCCCTGGCTCGATACCGCCTACCTATGGAGGCTTCCAGCTACACTGCAGAGGTTTTGGCCATTCGTGACGCTTTGCAATATGGGATTTTTCAGGGCTTCCCCAAACTGCTGATCTTAACCGATGCGCAGAGTGTGCTGCAGAGACTCTCATCTCCCCGCTGGACGAGAGATATGCACTGTTATCTTTACGAGATACTGACGATGGTGAACAACGCTACCATAGCTGGACATCAAATTCACTTCCTTTGGATCAGAGGGCATGTCGGAATTCGATACAATGAAGTCGCTGATCGCCTGGCAAAAGAGGGACTCACCCAAGGCACCTTCCAAGGCATCCAACTGCCCTACACGGATTTCTTCCCGGTCCTTCATCGTGACGCCTATTGTCGCTGGAATGACGCCTGGATTCGTTCGCAGTCCATCAAAGGCAAACACCACGCCGCCGTTCAGACGCATCTATCCACGACCCCTTGGTTCTCCAGCTTCAGGATTGCACGTCGACATCTCACCTCCATCATTAGAATGCGACTTGGACATGGATGTTACCCTGCGCATCTACACCGACTACGTCTCATCGATTCCCCTGTATGTCCTGATGACCCAGGCGAAACCGCTGACCTCAATCATCTCCTGTTCAGTTGCTCTCGCTACCGAGCCCACCGTTCTTCCTTCCTCCGCCGCCTACTTCAGCATACTGTTCCTTTTCCCGCTAGCGTCAACACCATATTACAGTTATGCAACAAACCTGTATACCAAGCTCTTCTACAATTTCTTAAAGAAAGTGATCTACAGATCTAGTCTCCTCCCATCCTCTTAAACTTCCTTACATTATTTTTCTTATTTTTCCCTACGATGGCCATATGGGATTTTACCGAAGGCCAAAAAAAAAAAAAAAAAAAAAAAAAAAAAAAAAAAAAAAAAAAAAAAAAAAGCAAGTCTGCATAGGAAGCATTCTGAAATGTTACAAATAAGATTGTGATGAAAGGGAGATGTGCAAGGCAACACAGCTTTCTTAACATTCTCCAACGCAGGTTCTATCGAAATGAATGAGACGGGTGAAATCATGCTCAAATGAGCCCTGGGTCCATAGAGTTTAGAGTTATATCTCAGCATACGGGAAAACCCCGAAAAAAGCCACTAACTCACCCTGACTGAGATGCGAACTCGGGACCTCTTGAATGGGAGGCAGACGCACTAACCACAGAGGTGTGTGTTTATATTATTATTTCTTTAATGTAATTTATTTAATGTTGCTTTAACTTACATACAGCATATCGCGACAGCATGTTGGTAATGATATTTACATAGCATAATTATAACAAGTTTAACATTTAGTTACAAAATATATATTATATTTCATTATATCAATTAATTAATTTTAGAAATTTAAATACTGCCGTAGGTACTGTGTGATGGATTACTGAGAGCTTTCTGAAGATCTGGAAGGTTACATTGTTCTCGTTGTTGCTTGTATTGCAGACATTCTTAAATTATATGGCATACAGACATGGCCATACGACAAATGCTGCATTCAGGTTGCGGTGTTTTGTTCATCAGATGACCATGCGACAGTTTGGTATGTCCAATCAGCAGTCTAGTGATGACAACTTGGTTTTTGCGTTCAGTTTCTGGAGAGGAAATGTTGCTTTAGTGTGTTTTCTAACCTCATGTAATTTGCTACGTGATTTTTCCCATGCTGTTTGTCAATGCTTATGCAAGATTTTAAACACAAATCTTGCAGCATCTTTATAAGGTAAAGTTACCTGTTCATGAATTGGGAGTCTTGTGGCTTCCTTAGCAGAGGAGTCTGTGGCTTCATTACCATAAATACCCTGGTATGATGGTATTTACATTACGGTTACTTTCCTATCGTCGTCGTCGTCGTCATCATCATCATCATCATTTCAAATTAACGTCGTCCAACTAAGCCATATCGGACGCTGAATGAAATTGGAGAAATGACACTCAAATAAGCCCATGGCCCATAGAGCCCGACATTAATCTTTCAGGATAAAGAAAACCTCCAGAAAAGAATCTCATTCAGATAACTACTCTAACCGAAATTAAACTCTGGACCTCTTAGGACCTGGAGGAGAGTGGGCAGTGGCATAAGACCGTTGGTGCTTTGTTTCAGTTGTGTAAGCTAACAATGCACTATTTAGTAGTCGAGTACTTTTTGTACACGCACTAGCTTAGGGCCGCGCGTTAGACTGCTTAAGTATTACCGGTTCGATCCCAGGGGACCGCATGTGGGATTTTAGTGCACAATACGGTGCAGGAGCGGATTGTCTCTGCAATCTCTTGTTTCCCCCGCCATCATTCTATCAATTGTTCCATCACATGTCTCCTATCATTAATCATTGGTATAAAACCCTTAGTTTACAATATTTATCACCAGACTGTTCAACTCATATCGCAGTCTCAATGGTGACTATCCTTAAAAGCAATGTATTAGTTTAGGGTCTTCTCTTGAGACGGCTGTTCCTTTCCTAATACAACTTCTTTCTAGCCTTACAATTTTTCAAGAAAAACGTGCGCTTTTCTCGAAGCACCTGTGTTTACTTTCATGAAGCCAAGTTCCAGAGCGCTTTGCTATCAACAGATTCGGAAAATGTCATGACACTGAATATGTTTCTGTCAAGTATTCTTCGAATTTGCTTTGATGTAAATCTCTTAAGTATTTGGAAACACCGCCCAATAATAGGACATAATTAAGATATAAGCGTGGTTAATGAAGGATAAATGCTCGAGTAGTATGAGCTTCTATTAAAACAAGTCACCATTACAGCAGAAGAAAATCGAGTTTTGAAGTTGGTGTCGCACAAAGGAAGATAAACTCATCCAAGATGTGAGTTTCACGGCCAAATAAGCCCATGCGCTTCGATGCATTTCTTTCCTTTCTTTCAAAAGAATCAATAGTGCCTTCAGTTCACACTTTGCTGCCGCTCTTTTGTTTCCATTCCTCCCGCATTGTCACCGAAGTTTACATAATGCTCAGCGCTCCTGTCTCGAAAGCCTGTCTTCTATTTTAGTCTAAAAGCCTTTGAAATTCAACTTCAATGCCTTTATCCGTTTTATAGAATAACATGAACTCCCTTAAAGTGATTTGCGTTTAATTTACACCCCAAAGGTTTCCAAAATGATCGACAATTTGCCTGTGGAATTCATGAACAGCTATTTAATTAAATGTTCCGAAACAGCTATTCTATGTTGAAATTTCAGCTCTCTCACCGCTAACCAATAGCGTCTTTTGTCTAGGAAATGCTCCTCATCGCCAAGTCCTACTGGACAATTACAACAAGCTGAAATAGACTAGGCTGTCTCATGCAGTGCAAGAGTGAAAGGTCAAGTACAAGCAGCACAAGATCAGCATGTAGATAAAACAGTAGTGCCACGAGTACAATAGCTCTTCTGGCAACACTACATGCCCATATCCAAATGTCAAACGTTCTCCAAACGCAACGATTTCCTAAATAACGCGTTTTTAATAACGACATAGAATCAAACAGAAAAAAAATTAATTGACAAATTAAACATATGCTGTTTTAATTGATTAATAATAGCAAAAATGACAAATGGATTCTCTGAAACCAATGAAACCGAAATTCAGAAGAAAAAAAACAAATTCTTTCAATGAGAGTATTTATATTAAATTATTCTAATTGTGTATATCTTCATACACGGTGACCTATATGCAGTGTTACAAGACAATATCTAAAATAGACCAGTATTGCCAAGTTATTCAATGATACACGGTGATCTGCTGAACAAGGTAAATTAATGGTCCAGTTTATTAATAGGTATCAGTATTTTATCTACGTGTATTCCTTACAACTAATGACTACAATTAGAACAGTATTTGTTTTTGTTTTAATGAATGGAAATTTACCGCTGGATTCTCATCAAGGGAGCACCGCAAAGTGAGATTTGTGAAAATAATACGGCGCTGGAGCGGGTATTCTCCGGTATCTCCGGTTTCCCCCGCCATCATTCCACCAATTGCTCCATCATAACCTTTCCTATCACTAATCCTGCCCTCGATATCCACTTCACTCCTTCACACTAGGCATTTGGCCTATCACCCATCCTGATTCTCTATCAGATCCAAAGCTTCGGTTCCTCAGACCCGACCTAAAGGGATAGAGGAACAAGAAGCCCCTAACACCGCGATAAGTGGTACACTAGTGATAAGGAAATGAAGAAGTACAAGAAGAACAATAGAAATTTGCCTCACACTTTAATTTTCTCCACAGATTCTCACTTGAATTCGGGTCCTGCGGAGGTGTTTCCAATACCTTTGGTCAGTTGCAAAAAAACACAAATGCAAAGGTAATTTACATTTTTGGACAGGTAGCGTCAGAGTGAATGTTGATACCGAAATTAAGAATTGCCATGTATAAAGAATCGTAATGGATTTCAATGGAGTCTTGTATGTTTGTTATGACACGAACAGGTACAGTTGGTTGAGTTGTTATAACAAAAGAAATGTAAGAAACAGTGACCTTAGCAGATTTCTAAAGGATGGCATTTGACTTTGTGAATAGGGCATTCTTCGGTCCCTAATAATGACAATGGACAAGATTGTCACAAAGGGAATCTTTGGTTGAATAAGAGGTTTCCAGAAAGTGAAAGCGACATACTCACACGCAGCTGTGAGGACAGTGAGTCAGTTCGGGACTGGCAAGCCATTCAGTCAGCCATCGGCGTCAGGCCGATTAGGGCGGTCAACTTCTTCTGTCTTCGGCCAGGCAGACCAAAAGTGATCGAGTAATAAGCATTCCGCCTTCAGTAACTTTAAACAGTGATATTGGTAATCCTTGGTCGGCAACTTCGAGTTTAATGTAATAATAAAAGAAGCAGTCATTAAACCAGTTTGAAACGGGCATGCCAGTGTCAATAAAACCATCCTTCTCACACATATCCACGCATACCCTGAGATTAACCTCATTGCTTTACCCTGAGCTTAAACACTGTTTGTTTCAAACTGTCGCGTCAACGTGGAATTCTTTGCTCGCCACATAAATAGTAGCTACAATGTGAATGTGAGTGAATTAAATGTTATAGTCGGATGTAAAGCACGGATCTCCCGGTTGCTTTCTCCGTTGAGCTACCATGGCAGCAAACAAGCATAACACTAAATTCTCCAACTGTTTCGCAGTTTGTCCTATAAACCACTAGGAGAACTCTAATACGCAAGACAAAACATAACTTAATGGCGACTTACTATGCATTAAGTGTTCTAGGTCTCGTGCTTCATAGTTTAGATTACTATTAGATAAATTAATGGAAATTAATTGCTCTTTGAACTAGCTGTGTGTGCGACAAGTTTTGCAAAGTCAGAATCAAAATGAATCAGAATGAAAAATTCAATGCTACATCATATGTCAATCCCTCTTAAAGTAGAAAACATTACCAACTACCTTTGCGTATTTTTTCTCTGCGACTCCTAAAAACTGCATTGAAAATAAGTCTGTCTGCAGTTCAAAGATAAACTGAAATGTGCACAGTCCTGAGCTCGAACTAAACACAGAAAATCGAATCCTGATGGACCCTGGTCTGAGTAGCAATAAATCCAACCCTATTTCATCCACCAATGATTAATTTTCATATTACGATAATTGCACCATAAAAACACATAGTTCTTGGCTATTCATTTTATTCGTACTAAACAGCTTCCAACTTTTAAAAACTTGGAAGAGCACCAAAACATCAAATACTAATGGAAGCAACTGTAACTATTCAGGCGAGAAGACGGCAATGTGTCTCCAAAAACGATAGTTAAAACTAATTCAGCATACACAATATCCCCTCTCTCTTTCTTTATGTTTTTCTATCTGTTCTTTCTCTATGCCTCTCTCACATATACACACACCTACTACCAGAGGAAACCGAGTATTTTAAGGGATCTTAGATTTATACTTTTTAATTGCATGCAATGATTGATCCAACCTAGGTCAGTTTAAAGAGAAAATAAAAGCAACATTTATATAAAGCCCTCCCAGAGCAATCCAGTTTCTTCTTCTAGGTGACTTAAGCCTTGGAAAATACAAATAAGAAAATGTGTGATATTCGCACGTTATAATAGCAGAATATAACGAGCCTCTGAAATGGCCGGCTACATGAATAAACACAGCATAACTTCATCAGCACTAAAACGTATCTCAGGACCACAACCACTAACATCCAGTGCGGTTCTTCCGGAAAGCAGCTACACCAGCTAGATATATAGACACAATAGCTGCTAATGTAACGCTTAAACTATGGCGTATACACATTAGATAACACAATACAGCACATCCACTGCTGAATCCTGCACTTCACCAACTTCACAGCGAGCACATTAATGGCACGTACAGTTAGTTTCACAATAGGATGCGAAAATACTGTTTCTGGTGCTTCCTTTTTTAGACTTTTTATGGATAAATGTAACTAGTACGGCTTTCAGATTCCCACTCTACATTTGTCATGAAAAGACCAGTTTATCAGATTTGAAGTTTTCTTGTGTGCCGTAAATCTACAACACGGGACCATCAAAGGAAGTAATTACTAGGATTTTTGCACCAAATTGTCATGCCCTTTGCACTAACCCAATGATATACAATTATAGAAATACGTAAGTAGTTTGCGTGTGTTAAAATGAATGCATTATGAAATAAGACTGAGTTACAGTAACTGGCTAGACTATAAGATTTTGTTAAAAACGAAGTCATTAGCGAGTTTCGTATATTCTAAATAACACAAATGTGATTTTGTTAAAAATGAAGTCATTAGCGAGTTCCGTATATTCTAAATAACACAAATGTTAAAAGTGAGACATAGTTTTGATTTTTTATGTAGGTGCAGGTCGCTGAAGATGGTCCTTAAAGGGGATCGAAAACTTTTCAGAGTTCAAGAGCAACAAAACTTTAGTGAGTACTCTTCAATATCACCTACCCATAAAAAACAAAAGCGAGATTCGTGTTAAGGGAAAGCAATTAGGCTAGTGCAGAGAATGTAATTAGGTCAAGTGTACCTGGAGGCTAGTTATGTTTAAGAGTCAGCGGTTGCCAAGGCACGTTACATAGTTTTGAAAATACAATGGATTAAAATTCGCCGAATTTAGCACTGGAAAAAGTCAGTCAATACGAATGTTAAGCTTAACTGGCAATATGAGAAACGTTGGTCAGGAATTAAGTTTGTTAGGCGGGACGTTAACAAACAAAAGAGCGTGCATTTTCCTTCGTCTGTTTCCTGTCTCATAGAAATATTTACTGTGATAAATTATCAGCTGTTAGCAGCGTTCAAAGACTAACCACGAGTATTATAAGTATTTAGCGGTCACTGCGAAACAATACTTAACATGTATTTCTGCGACTTAGAGAGCAATCAATGCTTCAAATTATTATTATTATTATTATTATTATTATTATTATTATTATTATTATTATTATTATTATTATTATTACTATTACTATTATTATTATTACTATTATTACTATTATTATTATTATTATTATTATTATTATTATTATTATTATTATTATTATTATTATTATTATTATTATTATTATTATTATTATTATTATTATTATTATTATTATTATTATTATTATTATTATTATTATTATTATTATTATTATTATTATTATTATTATTATTACCTGAACGTTATTTTAAACTGTGGAGTATTGATACCATAGAAGTAAACAAATATAATTCAATAGCTGTAAGTTTGAGTGATCCAAAATAGCTTCAGAAACAACCACAACAGCAGGCAATACATTTCATTAGCTCCAATAAATTTACTAGCCAACCTAACTCCTACTGTCCATTCTCATCCCACTTACACTGATTCCAAGACTAATCTCTCTTATTTAAATCACTGGAGCAGTGGATAGCACATACATCGCAGAATAGATTGGAGTCGGCGGTAAAGATGGATCATTCATCATCACATGTATGTTCTTGTAGACCTGTGATGAATGCGCCTTCAATGCTGAAAAACAATATTGCTTTCAAGCAATATTGACAAGTAACAGTGGCTGGCCCCGTAGCTCAGTCGGTAGAGCACCTACCTGCCGTACGAGGGATCCCGGGTTCGATACCCGGCTGATGGTGGGGATTTTTCTCCGACCAAGATGATTCCCAATCTTTCCCAGAGCCCGGAAGTATGAATGAGAGTATGAATGTGTGGTGATCTAATGATTAAAACCCAGCGAATACGAGTTAACACCTTCGAAATATTTCAAAGGAGAACGGCCGCCTATATGACCATGGTAGTTAAAATCGTGCTATAAATGGAACAAATTAAGTAATAACGCTGCCATCTGGCGACTTTCTCTTTGCTTACACGGAGAAAAATAACAGAAGAATAAAGAAAAACAATCGATTCCTATTTTAATAACAAATTTTAGAGGTACATTTTCCAAACAATGTTGCTTTAAAGTAATTAAACCTACAATATGATTTGCCCATACATGTATCTACTATTTTTGAAGTACACGTTAAGCCAAGCGTGGTTCTTCCTTGATGCGTTTGTATTTCTGAGTCACCTACTTTTTTTGAATAACTTACATGGTTATGTTTTATGTTCTAGCATTTGATTTTCATTTATAAAATTTCTCCAAATTATATTTTCTAATGGAGCCGCTCTCTTAGCGCCCGCGCGTCGATAATGCAGCCTGCTTACTTCCCGACTAGTGATTCGTTATTAAAAGGCCAAAGTGACCGTAACACATGTGCTGGGCGAATAGAAATTGGAGAGGCAGAATGCATTGCTGGTTACCATGACTACGGATTCGACTCATAGAAACCGTATATTCCGCACCAACTCGTGTTGCCAACACAATACAGGACTTCCCTTCTACGAGAAAAGACATTTGTTGGCAGAAGTCGTAACCCGCTGGAAGCGAGCCCCGCGTGTCATGTGCTACTGCATATTATTAGTTTGTATCCTGTGTAAAGACGTAATGTTTATGTGATTAGTGATTATTGTGTGATATGCGAAGTACTTAATCTACAATGAATCCAACACACGACTTGGTGTATTCCATTCTCCAAACATCCTTTTTCTTATGGAAAAAGATGACAAACGCGACGTGGTAAATGTCGATAGGCCAAAACCAGTGCTATGTTTAGAAAAACTTTGCAGTGGAGCATCTCCAAAATACACCAGGTCATTTAAGACTCTTTGATACGAGGAACATAATTGTGTCGGATTGATGGAGCTGGGAAAAAACAAGACTGCAGACGCTCTTCGGAAACCTCGCGTCTATATGTTGTAAAATACAATGAGAACGTTTAACTTAACAGGCTTATCATGCACTTTCCATTAGGGAAGTAGAAAAGAAATGGCATTTCGTAGATATAATGAGAGAGAGGACTCTTTAAATAAAGGTAGTTTTAAGAAACTTTTAGATTCATATATAGAGGGAAACCCCTCGAAATTCAAAACCACTATTCCAGAATAAAGTCCGTTTTTGCGATGCTGATTTTGCCAATTTAGGTTAGCCAATTTTCCGAGTCACCTAATCAATTCTCTCAGAGCCGCGTCTAGGTTAAACATGCAGTAAACTTAAGTATTTCACAAAGCACACACAATTTTAAACCTCCAATCATAACGCGTCGTCGTGAAAGTTGGGTGGAATGTGGTAGTAAGCCATGTTCGGCATGAAGGTGTACGACTTATGCCAATACTGCCAACTTTATGTGCTCGAGCTCATTTCCAAGAAAATGAGGGCGCCACTGCCATCAAAACCACTATTCTGCTGGTACTAGTGCTGTCGCCAGGAAAACACATCATGGGCACCAAGGCGATGTCCTTATATGCAGTGTAGCGCATTACACCGATACTCTGTACTCGTTCGTTATATCATGTGCCTAGAGAGGCAGTAGCTTTCATAAAAAAGTTAACTATTTTTTATGGATATTGACGATTTGATCGGAAGTTGTACGATGGCTGGAGGACCTCCAAGGCGGAACAGGCACTTGATTGCCTATGCCATGAAGTGAAGAAGAAGAAGAAGAAGAAGAAGAAGAAGAAGAAGAAGATGAAGAAGAAGAAGAATCGGAAGTAGTTTCAGTAGATAGCTCTGAGGCCGCGCCGTGGCTCAGTGGTTAGACCGCTTGGCTCTCACCAAGGCGGTACGGGTTCGATCCCAGGCGACCGCAAAGTGAGATTTGTGGTGGACAACACGGCGCTGGGGCGGATTTTCTCCGGGAACTCCGGTTTCCCCCGCCATCTCATTCCACCGGTGCTCCATCTTCATCTCATGTATCATCAGTTTCAGCGCCTGTGGTGCCGTATGTAGTAAAAGCGGACGTTAAACACTACACACACGCACGCACGCACGCACACACACAGTAGATAGCTCTGACATTGATATTTCTTTCAATTTGGATCCATGCCTAACTGTTCAATACGTATATCATTTACATTTTGCTGTATACGTAAGTAAATCTAAGTGTGTGTCATACTGGTTTGTCTAAAACGTAACTTTAGTTAAGAGAGCCATTGCAAAATTTCGCAAAATGAAGCACAACATACTGCCAACCATTCCTGGTCTCTCTAGACATCAACGTAATATTGTCCAAAAATATTAACTCCATGGCTTTTATTCCGTGACGACCTCATATTTCTTCACACTTGCAACATACGCCTCAACTGACGATTGAAATTCTCCTTTACGAACTGTAAAGAACATATTGCAGCAAGGAACTTTCTTACTCACGGGAACAATAAGATAGAGCTAAGTATGGTTGGATATAGTAGCAAATCATGTTACACTTCGTGATTTTCGCCAATGTTAGACATCTATGGTTTGATGGAGGATGGTTTCCTTCTTCACCAAAACTCTACCTTTGCGCGCGCAATTTGGTCCTCAAGCAGTGAGTCATTATTAGAACACAATTTATGTTTTTAAAAGGGAAAGAGAGAAGAGTTGGAAAGGAGAAAGTGTAGACTTACTTTGCTGGTGTAGGAAAAGTATGTCTCGCGGACGGAAGAAGGAAGATGAATTAACACATTGGGAAATCAACGAAAAGGCGAGGTGGATAGTCCCTTGAAGAAGTGGTGAACCTCTGGTAAAAGGGTGGCCCAAATACGGAACAAGGTAACACATATCAATCCTAGTAGCATTTTTCATCTGTCTGCAAGTCGTCTGGGTCCAAAAGCAAAGTATACTTACGTGTCTTACAGCACTTACACCTTATATATATATACTAGGAGGAGTGTTCAACCGTAGAGCATGTACTCGCTTTCCCTACACATGTGATTTTAGCCCAATAAGTGACCAACGCAAAGATAGACAGGCCCACTATCACAGGCGGATGAATGTGTTCACCTTTCATTTCCCGTATATAAGAATGCCACCGAATGCCCTCACTGGAACTCAGTAACCAAGGGTAAGTATGAGGGTCATTTTGTCGCAGTAGGTGCAAGAAGGTGATTTCTACCTCTTAGCTCTTGCCTTCACTTGAGCACCCCGATGTGCAGGTATATGTCAGCCATAAATAGAACATTAGTTATCGGTTTACGCAGTCACTCAAATTTATCAAATAATGACACACTGTTATTAAACCTATCCTAGCCTTAGGTTAGTGGTATCTATTTACACATTTGGTGTCATTTAGAAAGAGAGATTTCATATTTTTAACTTGTAATCGCACACCTACAATTTAAAAAAAACATCGAATATTAAAATAGATGAATAAAAGCATAACGACACAGTATTGATAACAGTGCTTTTGAACAATTCTAAAATATGTGTGCATTGAAAGGGTAATGCGTCAACTTTCAAATTCTGTTATTCTTGAAGTGGATGTTCTTAAAGAGAATGTTCACTTGGCTTATTTTCAAATAAGTGAAATAACATAAAACATAATTAATAATAGGGGTTGGCGATTTCGTTCGAAATTATGCTCAAAGTATACTGGCTAGTGTTTGAGTGAGCTCATAATGTTTTGTATTATATCTTCTTTTTTAGCATAACGTATTGCTTGCATACACTGAACACTACCTCCTGCAACTTACCTACGAATTATTTCTTTCCATTCAGGCTAAAATGTGTGTATAGAATGGGAGAAACCAGGTGATTCTTCCTGCAGTCTCTAATGCACTCACTGCTCTGTATGCATCACAGGAAAACTTGCACTGAACTGGTTTATGCAAGGGGCGTCTAGAAAGTAAGTTCTGTTTCAATTTATCTTCGCTGCAGCGCTGCGATCGCAGTTCCGCACATGCGCGGTAGACGCTCTCTATCATTGTGAGATCGCTGTCAGCTACGTACGCTGTGCTTGTTTACAATGTCGGTGTTGATTGAAAATCCCACCGCTTGTGAAATCAGACCTGTGATTCGTTTTCTGAATGCTAGGAAAGTGAAACCAATTGAAATTTATCGGCAAATTTGTGATGTCAAAAGGTGTTGTGTTTCTGCACGACAACTCACGACCACACACTGCAAATGCGACGAAAAACGTCCCACAGGGATTTAGCTAGGACGTGTTTGACCACCCCCGTACAGTCCTGACCTCGCTCCTAGCAAATTTCGTCTGTTTTTGCATCTCAAATCTTTCCTTGGCGGTCAACTCTTCAACAATGACGAAGAGCTGAAAGAAAATGTTTCAAACTGGTTGAAGACACAGGCGGCAAACTTATATGAAGAAGGTATACAAAACCTTGTGCCTCACTATGGCAAATGTCTGCAAAATTTCAGCAGTTATGTGCAAAAGTAGTTTAAGAGTTGTAGAATTTTGTGCAATAAATAATTTTTCTGTATCTGTACACAATTTAATTTTATTACCAAACAGAACTTACTTTCTGGACGTACCTCGTAACACATTGGTAGGCTGTGGTGCATTGCCAGTCAGAGCTCCGATTGACACCACTGCCGGATATTAGATATTAGATATGTGCATTTGAGAGCTGCCAAAAGGTCGAGAGCGGGTAAAAGGTTATTCCTGACCACCGCCATGGTCAAGGACTTGATCTGGTTAGGATCAAAAGCGTTTGTGCACTCCTTAGCAGGACACTGCGCTTCTAAAACAAGCAGAAAGCTGGGTTACCGTGTGCTTTCAAATAGAACTAATGTGAATTTCCCGAGCTGATAAGCACAGACTTGCGTCGTTTGACTAGAGCAGACTCTTCGTTCGTTGGCAGCTATCACAGGCTACGTTACCTGCATTTGAAGAACAAAACTTAAACCATAACTGGAATAAGATTATATTTATATTCTGATGTGATATTTTCATCTGTAAATAGGAGGGAGAAACTATTTGGTTACAACCCTAGCGGGAAACGTCGCGACGCAAAATATGTGGTACAATTGCATCGCACATTAAGAAACAAGTAAGATAAAGATATCCTGGAAAGCATCATAGTTCTCTCTGTAAGGAGTACACATCCTGATGGAATACCTGAATTCCAACAGGATAACCAGTGATCACACAAATAAGCAAGTTTCAAACTGGTTCTCCCGAACGCCAAAATATCACAAGTACTGATCGGTCTCTTACTTCACTAGATTAGAAACCTAATGAAAATTGTGGAGAGGTGAAGAAAGTTCTGAAGAAAAATTAGTCTGCACAACGGAATATATAAGATTTCTTTTTAATCAAATATAGGAAGTTTGGAAGAAAGTACCCTCTCGTGAAAATCTACGTATTTGGTATCACTCATGTCACGCAGATTCAGCATACTAATAGTAGTAGAGGGTTTCAATGTCAGATATTATTTTCTATTTTTATTTGCTTGAAAACGAAAAGGAGAGGTTTCAAGCATTATACCTTGAAATCATATATGATTTAGTAATTGGAAATTATAATCGAAAAAGGAATACGACCTTTCAGGAGAAAATTAAAATACTTGTGATAAGAATCCAGGCATGTGTCATTGCTACGTGTCTGCTTGTTACCGGTGGGCTGTCAGTGCATATTGCCAAATGGAACATGACAAAGGTAGGTGTCTCGAAACACTATTGCGCACCGGCTGCAGAAGCTACTGTGCCTTATCTTTCACTGGTGGCCGGTAGGCCGCAGGGCAGTTAGTGCTGCCGCAGTATGTACGTTACTGCCGCACTGAACATTTAAATTCTAGCGTTTAGGTTTATCATGTGAATTATAATTACAATAATCACATAACTTTGTCACAGGAGTTGGAGATGATGTCCATGTGCTGCCACGCATGTCTTATATACCTTCGAAAAAAATTCCTGCTGATAAACATTAATTCATCTTCTGAAATCGCAGTAATTCCTCTTCTTAGATTGTCTTACAGTTCTTCCAACGTATGCGGGTTGTTCCGATAAACTTTATTTTTTTAAGTTTCCCAATAAACAAAACTCGCATGCCGTAATATGTGGGGATCCCGGTGGCCATTGTGCTTTACTGATAAATCTATTTTCAAAAATGCCCCAAATTATTATTAATTGCAACGATATATCAGCTGTATGTGCTGCAGCAGAGTCTTCTTGAAAATATGCATGTGTGCACTCAATGTCGCACAAATATTTCATTTTGATTCATAATCTTTCATAAATATTTCATTTCAGTTTGATTATTGCATCTCTGTACCTCTGTCCGCCAATTTTCTGGTCATACAGTGGCATTTGGTCCACAATATCGAGGTTTTCTGCACTCTAATATCTGTTGTTTTGTGACGATACATGATGTAACGAAAACCATGCATCGTCTGTGAAAATAATAATAATAATAATAATAATAATAATAATAATAATAATAATAATAATAATAATAATAATAATAATAATAATAATAACAACAACGATAACGATAACGATAACGATAACGATAATAATAATAATAATAATAATAATAATAATAATAATAATAATAATAATAATAATAATAATAATAATAATAATAATAATAATAATAATAATAATAATAATAATAATAATAATAATAATAATAATAATAATAATAATAATAATAATAATAATAATAATAATAATAATAATAATAATAATAATAATAACTTTGGGTCCATACAGCCATGATTAACTTTCCTGCTGCCCAATTGCAGAAATTTAATCTACTCACAGTATAGCATGGTTGCAATTCCTGAATTACAGTTATCTTATACGGTTTTAATTTTAAAAGTTTAGTGGCTTTCCAAGCGTAGAATTGTGAAACACCAGTTTCCTGTGATAATCTACATCCTTGGGCTAAGTTCTGACTTTTGTCCTATTTTATTGAGTTTTTCCTTTGCAAGTACATATCGAGTTCTTTTGGTTTTCTTATCAAGAACAGGGTCATTTCTCTGAATCTCTACATATTTATGAGCTGGCTCTCTGTGAGGTGCAGGAATACAGGAAATCGGTCTACAAATAGCAGTGTCACATCTCTACAAGACTGTTTATATGCAGCTGCTAAATTACATATACACTTCTTGGCATTATAACAGAACTAATCACAATTTGACAACAAAGAATAACAAGAACCCGCACTAGCAACGGCCGAACATGCACTGACGCGGAGAAAGGTGGGTGCCAGGAACGGTGAGAAGCATTGTATGCATGAAGTTACCTCCCGTTGGTCGGACGGCAACCAATGGAAAATAAGTCACTGTATTTGGAGCTTGACACATATGCGCTTAGAGAGTACCTTTTTTCTTCGTAGAATATACGCAGTTAAAATATTTGGAAATTTAAAAATTTTAAGAGTAGGTAATTGAAAATCCACAATAAACCGAAAGTAAGGAATAGCGCCGAAGGTATTAGTAATAACCAGAGCACAATACAATATTTCACAATCATAATAAGGCATTGGAATTACGACGGATTAACGAAATACTAAAGAAGCAGACCATATTGTATATTCAGAACCTGTTTCCTAAATGATACGAACTGCTGTAATCAAAATTAGAAGACTTATTACTACCTTCATAAGCGTTAAGTTTGAAGAATTACTTTTATATTATTAATGTACTAAGTAAGAAACATAACGAGGTTTGCGTTTCCGGTCTTCAACTAATTTCTTATAGAAATCCGCTTATATCTATAATATTATTAAATATTTTATGCAGAAATAACTTTTCTAATTATGTATGTATTCAGGCATGTATTCAGAAGTCAGTTTACGGGGGGGGGGGGGGGTTCAAAATTCAAGTTGAATTATTTACTTTTAATAAATAATTAATCAGGGATGTGTTTTTATCCTATTAGTAAGCTTCTACAAATTCTTCTTAGAAAAGTATGTTTTTGTCTTGTCAAGTCCTTGCACATTGCACATTTTATGTTCTTATACCTGGGATAGAGTGATATAAGCAGCAATCAGATATTTAAAAAACGAACCAATCACTAATGCATTTCAAGTATTACTTCTGCTTCAATGAAAAAGGGAATAGGAACTTAGAAGTTAAAAATTACATACCTTTAAGTAAGTATCTGGGAATTCTAATCAACAAATAATAATATATCGGAATTGGTTAACTTTGCAATACATTATTTGCGTATTTTAACGAGTTCTATAGCCGCTGTGCAGTAACTTTTCGTTTATCTCTTAAATAACTTAATGTTTGCCTGTCAGTGAATAGAGATGTTAAGATGAGAATCTTGAATAACGTTTTTTTTTTTTTTTTATTTATTTTAAACTAAGTCTTATTTCAACTATTAAAAATTTGAAAAGATAATTCATTTGGTGGGTCCGGACCCCCTGGACCCCCCCTTAAATACCTCCCTGTATGTGTTGTCTTATTCATTCAGTAGCTCAACATGTCCTATATTTAGGATGTATCTTAATATTTTCGTATTGCAGAATTTTGAAGAAACTTCTGCCATTTTTCTGTAGTAAACACTATTTCCACTTTTCTATCATTTGATAATGCACATATATCTGTATTTTGGGAGATACGTCATTTCTAATTATTAATTCTACGCTCTTGAAAACCTGATTCACTATCTTGCGAAATGTATTTTGAAAGATACTTTTATATTAACTGCGCCCAAACTAAAGTTAAGTTTGTCATAGTTATTGTCACTTTGAATGCAGTCACGTAATCAGAATCCCTTTAAAGAATAATCTTTGAATGTGTATTTTGGTATTTGCTATTAAAACGAGACCTAGAATAAGCAATCCAAATATCTACACCTAAGGTCTGTTGTACATCTGGTCGAAAAATATAAAACCCTAAACATTGTTCACAACATAAAGAGTATGGATACTCTTTCCTATTTGTATTTGCTTCCCTAATTTAATTTCTATGATGTTAAGTTATAGATCTAAATATATATTATTGTTTCTCTACTTATCTATTTTTATTTATTTTATTTATTTGTACAGTATCCATTACAAATTCAGTAAAATAAAATTTAACATATAATATGCTGTATTATGTACAAATACATGAAATTTCTGACCTTAAGATTTACTTGCTGACTCAGGTCCCCTGGCCATAAGCCTTTGGTTTTCCTGAGCAGCTTGATGTCATTTCTTCTTGACCTTCGCTTCTTTTGCCCTAATCCACTTTTCTCTTATCATATATAAGAAATATCCTATACATCTATTTTTCTTTTCTCCCATCCCGGTTAGCATGCGTACTGCCAATATCTCTTTACTTACACTGTCCCATTTCTTATCCCATATTTTTCTCCTGTAATTTGTTAGCTCCTTACACTATTAGGTAATGAACAGTGCTTTCTTCATCTCCACAAAATTCACATATCCCTACCTCATTACTTCTCAACCCTTTTAGGTATAATATTCCTAATCTCATCCATGCTATGCCTTCTCTTCCTGTTTTGTCACATTGATCTGTATATTTTTCCCTACCCCACTCTTTCTTTAATTGCTTATAAAATTTCAAAGATTTCTTTTCTTCTATACTTTCCCATATCGCTTGCCTATCTATCTCTTGTAGTCTAGTTCTCACTTCCTTCCAAAATCCGTTATAATTTGTCTCCTCTGCTCTCGATAGATCTCCGATACCTATCTTTAATATCATTCTTTCCAATTCCGACCACCAACTATTTGTATTTTAATGCTTTTCTGTTGCTTCATGCACAGATTTAATGATTCTCCTTTCTGCCCTTTAATACACTTATACCAGAATTTCAATAGTCTCTCTATTATTATTACCCTCCTTTTTGTATTACTTAGCTCTAGTAATGCCACCTCTCTTGGTGCTGATTTTGGCAGCCCTAGTAGTGCTTTACAAAACAATCCATACATCTGGTCTAATTGTGTTTCTATCTCTGATGTGCCCCATACTGCATACATTGTTCTGGCTTCCACGACCGCTTCATACATTCTTTCTAACCATCTAACTGACATCTCCAGTTTATGTTTACATATTCTTACTCCTGACATTGCCGCCCTGCCATTAGCTATAACTTTTCTGGTTTGTGCAGCCCATCCTCCACTGCTACACATCCTCACACCTAAATAGGCATACGCGTTTACCACTTCTATCTTTTGGTCTCCTATGAACCATTCCTCTCCTTTCCTAAGTATCATTCCTCTTTTACTATTACTTTTATTTTTTGGCTGTTTATTCTTAGTCCCCAGTCAGCGCAAAACTTATTGCCTCAATTGATTTTTGTAGACCTATTACGGAAATTGCTCCTACCGTAAAATCATCCGCTTACAATAAACCAGGGATCTCTTTGTTCCTTATTATTGGGCAATGGGCATTGCTTTCTTTAACCCTCTCTGTTATGTCGTCTATAAATAAACTGAATAGTATAGGACTCAATTTGCACCCCTGTTTTAAGCCTAACTTCTGTTCGGCTTCTTCTGTTATTACATTCAACCTACATCTTATTCTGAATTTCACTCCACTATATATTTTATCAATTTCGTTTATAAACTTATCGCTCACCCCTTTTCTTCTTAGTTTCCATTTTAAAGCCTCCCTGTTTATCGTATCGAACGCTTTCTCAAAATCCACAAAATTCTCTGCTTATCAATAGCCTACCGTTATAATAAGGTTTTTCTTCAACTCTCCATATAATATCAAGACCATAAATATATCTGTAGGCGTCATTCGAACTCGCCCTTTCTCTTTCTATTCCTCACTGCAAGCTCTTTCCAATTACTTCTATTCAGTTTCTCTGAATGGAAGCATTGTTCTACTTCTTTTACCTCTGATCTTTTCTTTTAATCAAAACCTACTTCGTTCTTATTTCCTCTTTCGAAAGGTTTAATTCATTTCTCTTTATATTATTCTGTATATACTTCAACCTTTCACCTTTATTCTGTTTATGCCTTATAAAGCTTTTGTTCTGCCTCGCCAAAGACAGCTTTTAGAAAGTGGGAGACGAGATATTTTAATACCGAATTGATTAGTGAATATTACATTCTTAATACTTATTTATTCCTTGTAATTAATACATTTCCAAACACTACTTCAGCTTTTTATTAATATAGCTTGCAAATTTCCTCGAATGACAAAGTCATCTTTACTATTTCGGAGCAAACCATACATTTAAAGAAGGAAATATTGTCTATCAAACGAAACCTCTAGTACGTTAGAAAAAAACTGAAAATTACATGTGCACTTTATCACTGTACTGCAATGACACACACGCACGCACTCGCACACACACGCACACACTTTCCTTGGTCACCAGCATGTGATCGGCTATTGTATGTAAATTGTCATTAATGTATCCTATGAAGTTGTGCTGATCTCTGCCATATACATGAAAATGAATAAAGTTACGTTTACCATCCTAATGATATAAATGTATTTACTGCAATACTTAATAATAATAATAATAATAATAATAATAATAATAATAATAATAATAATAATAATAATAATAATAATAATAATAATAATAATAATAATAATAATAATAATAATAATAATAATAATAATAATAATAATAATAATAATAATAATAATAATAATAATAATAATAATAATAATAATAATAATAATAATAATAATAATAAATATTTATAAGGAGTGTGATTAAAAGTTATTTCAGCTGCTAAAATCTACAGGTAAGAGAAGAAAAAGCAATACAGATAAAAGTCGTTTAGTCGAAGTTGGAAAGCTATATTGGTTGTCTCGATGTAGAATTTTTGATGTGAAATTATCATATTCAAGGGGTTGGTGTACAACGGTTAAAGATACTTGGGTTCTAGTCAGGGAGTTACTTCCCTACCAATTTAATTATAACAAATTATAATTGTTATAAATTATGTCGGGTTTTACTCGATACCGTTTAATTATAGTAGGTTATAATTGCTATAATTAAAATGAAATTCATTACCAATTAGGATCCTCTTAAGAACACTAGAGGTTTTCATTAATGAGATACATACAGGTGAATTTAATACATTCGTAGTAAAATAAAATATTCAAATTTTTAACTCATTTTGTATTTTTGCCTATTAAATCTGCTCCATTATATTTTCACGTAATCTGATCACTAGTTGACTGTTGGGGATGTTATTTGAAGGTCACGTCTACTCCGAAACTGTTTATACAATCTTTGTTAGCGAGGTTATTGCACCTTCACTCAGCCTTTTAGAAAACCTGGCGTAACCCAGCCTCACAAAGCCGAAGGGCAATAAAAGTTTTATATAGCGCACGTTTCTTAACGTCGGTGTGTACCTATTCTGCCTTGTAAATTTCCCAGACGGAGTGTAACCGATGTCAGGAATCTGCAATCAAATCTAGCATATGTTTATAACAGTGAGGTACAGCATGAAAAGGATCCGATAGCAAAATTCCGAAGTATTACCCCTAAAAGTCAAACAGTGTCCTATTATGCTGGTGGGAGGGATATTTATATTTCCTTCACTAATATCTCAAGTAACTTTTCGGTTGGTTAGCTATCAAATCATAAGCAAGAGTTAGAAAGTTGAATTAAGTTACCTAAAAATTAGAAGAACGAGAGAGCATCGTAAGGTAACAAAATGCGAGTTGATGTTTTTTTTTTATGACTCTGACGTGGCTTATCAGTTTTTATAGTTTGTAGATAAGCTTTTTCTTAATTTACGTCCTCCAACGTTGTCATATCGGACGGTGAATTAATTGGGTGAAATGATGCTCAAATGCGTCCAGGGTCCATGGAGCTAAAAGTTACCCGGCATTCGTCTTGAAGGATAAAGGAAAACCCCGAAAACACCTTATCCAGGTAACTCACCCTCACTGAGATTCGAACTCAGGACCTCTTGAACGTGATTTGTAGATTATGTAACCGCAGTATCAGGCAGCGATTAGGAGGCGGCGAATTAATCGAAATCAGATAATTAAAAAGAAGATAAATTAATAAAAATGCTTTGCTAAACTGATATAAAAATCTTGTTATAATAATATAAAATAAGAATGGATTGAGTAATGATTAAAATAGCGGTTGACTTACAGAATAAGAAGGGAAGAATATAATTTAATATAGCATATATACTAGCATCCAGGCAAGGGAGAGAAAATATTCTTGTAAAAATCTGTACACGTCGGAGAGACAGGAAGGAAGGACCGTTATCTTCTTTGTGCTAGGAAAAGTTCAATGTCTGAGAACTATAGAATACTTTCAGCCAGGACTTTGTTGGGACAAAGGGCTTTCAAAAGGCAGTTGAACATGAATGCTAGCAAAAGAGATTTACTTCGCTGATTTGATAACGATGTATACCGTTGCAAACAACTCAGGGTAGGCGTTCCCCAACTCAGGGTGGGCTGAACGTCAATGAGTTAGATGAGTTTTGCAAACCAATGCGAAAATTCGAAATAAATGAGAAACCAATAATAATGTAACATTTGAGAAGGGTGAGCTAGTTTGGTCATGTGATAAGGTTAGAGCGGGGGATCAGAATAAGGTTCGAACTGAATCGTCAAGTAAGAAAAACTTACTTAAGAGGTGATACTACGACAGGAAGGACGTGTTCATGCGCGTTAAGAAGAGAAGCGAAGATTTATAAGTCTGAAATGTTGGGAAGGTAAGAACAGCGCAACCAGCGTAAGTGAAAGCAGCATTAGAAGTTTATTAGAGTAAAGTCGTCGCCGTATAAAGAAGAAATAGAAACCGCGCGGAAGTAACTTTAAACAAGTAATCCAGGTTTTCAGGCAAAATTGAATTTATGTTAGGAATTTTACTAACAGCTGGTCACCGATCCAAGTCGATAAGCAAACTTAGTAGGAATTAAACCAAATAATTCTGCAACAAGCAAAGTGTTATTAATACGACTGAGTAGCCAACAACCACCAAAATGTATTTCCTGCAACCATTCACCTGAGGATAAGAGAGCTCATAGCTCCAATTAGAACGCAATCAATTTAACACTGGTATGCGGGTTTGCCGCAATTAGCATGATTTTCACTCAGTGAGTTCACTAGTAGCCACATGTTAAGGAAGTGTAAAACTATATGAATATTGAACCTAAAAGTCATATTATATACAGCCAAAAGAAAAACAGGACAGGGATAATTATATACAGATACAAAATTAAATACTCACCTAGAGTTAGCAGAGTAGCAAATGTGCATACAGAACTACAATTTGATAGTTTCACTTTTTGAACTTTCCCTTGGCTTTGCCAGTACGTCTCAGCATGCAATATTGGATTTTCAATCAAACGCCAAAAACGAGGAGGAAAATTAATGTAGATAGGCCTCCTAATTCCTAATCGAATAGAAGCAGGAAAGTAAAAGTTAATGTATGGAAAGACCGCCTTCAGTTAGCATTTTCAAGCTCCATGCTTTTAAACTATCGATTAAGTTCGACCCTGGTTAGTGAATAATGAAACGGTGAGGCCGTTCCTTGGTTGAAAACCATTCGCGTTTAACAAAAGAGTCCAAGAGAAGTTCATTTATAACTCGATCATTACAGCTATGATCAGAAATAAGGTCAATAAGAACAAGCATGCAAGCAACCAAGCAAAATTAAATATCACCATATGATTGTGCAGCGCACGTATATTCTGGTCTGCTTATAGTTCCAAAATTTCTAGTACAACTTCTAGTATTTTGAGCACGTATGTTTCAAATTGGCTATGACCCACATAACCGTGCCAAACACTAACCTTTGTTATTTTCCTCTGCAACGATTTAATTTCTCAATTAAGTGGCTACCTGATATCAAGCTTGGAGAAATCTCCAGAATTCAGAATTAGCCCAACAAAGGAAATAAACGAAGGAAAATAGTGTAAGGCAGTGCATCTCTAAAACATCTTTATAATCGAGTTGTCATTGTTTAAACCTCCCTCTGAATTTAGGAAATATAAAAGAAATAGACAAAATAAATACGTTATGATCACTCATCACTGCTAAGTCCAACATTCTTGTGCTTGATTTAATCAGTTTTATCCACGGATTACATGTGTTCTACACTCAAAATAAATTGTTATGAATTACTCAATATTGTATGTTTCAATATGTACTATTATTTACAAAGAAATATTATTAAACGGTTCATAACATTCTTACAAGGATAGTCCCAATTCTTAGATTTTAACAATGTTACACTACACACAAGAAAGTAGCCAAGCAGTTTCAAAAGTGTCCAAGTGAGGATTTTAATATTTCGTTTCTTAACTTCAATTTAACATACTTAAATTAAACTTTAAGAAGTAAAAATGCCGAGAAAATGTTTTGCAGCGGGTTCAATTCCAGGAGTCAGGCACTCGCCTACATCCCTAGGTCGCGGAATCAAAGCCGGTATGTACAAATGTTTCTGAACTTATACGAATGGTTTTGAAGTGTGTTTAAAGGCGACAACCGTAAGTCAAGTAGATTAAAGTACTGCGGGATGAAATTCTGGCACACTGGCAGCGCTGATATGATCCCGACAAGTGACAACGTCGTTAACAAAATATTGCATTACTTCCTCAACCACAGATAAGCATATGTAGAATTTCTGGTGGACAAAGCGGCGTTTGGATGGATACTCTCCTGTTTCCCGCGACATTCAAGCAACTACTCCATTACCATTTTGCCTCACCCAATCCACTATCATTACGTACCATCTATTTCCTCCCTCTCATGCTATGGCTCAGATTGATCACCCTTCATGGATTTAAGTCCACCAAGCGAAGACAGTAAACTGAGAAAGAAGTTTATTTCTGTATACTTAAAAACTTAATTCAAAATATGAGTATTTTGTCTTAGCTACAAAGGACCAGGTATCTACTTTCCACATTTTTAGCCTTTTCCAGCATAGCAGAAACCTGAATAGTTATCAAACGTAAGGAATGCTATAGGCTTGAATATTCCTAACCCACTATATAGTTTGTTCTTGTACGCTTAAGGGCCATTCATAATGAAAATCAAGCATCAACATAACGAATAAACCGTTAGCATAAGAATAACTAGATATGTTATCGAATGGAAACAAACTGCAGCCTGTCGCAACAAAACTTGAAATCTGGAGTCAAGCGGAGCGACCAACGATGGCGCATAGGCAATATTTACATGCTTTAAAATGAAGAGCATTAAACGAAAAGAAAGAAAATGTAACATAACAATTCAGTTTGCTGTAATTTTGATATTTCATTAATTCATAGCGCATAATTTTACACAGAAAAGCAGTGAGTCCAACCATGGTAATGGAAAATATTAGATGAGAAAATTGCTTTGTGATTACTTTATTTTTGGTTTAGGAATAAGAAAAACCTGAAACGCAACTACCTTAGTTTGATTTATTTTTATGTTTGATTCGTTGTGAGTTGCTCCAGTACATGTCATCTAGTTTTAAAGTTCGTGGTTGCTACATTCTTACTTAGTTTATCGTCCCCGTGAAGGGAAAATTACCACTTAGGCTTAATTACAGTCTAGAACTTATTTAAACGAGTAAATTTGGCTAAATACCACCCTAGGTAAACCCTGGGTGGACGGAAGCAGAGGATGCAGCGGTTGTGCGGTAAATCTTAACCACTATCGGAACCGTCACATCCCTAGGATTAATTAATTCTTTTGTCACACCTACACAATTTAATGTATCTTATCTTGAGGTCTACAGACACAGTAAACTAAGGGTGATCAGTTAAAAATGAGGCCGGAGTCCAAAGAATTGGGTATACAGGAAGAACAATATCCAATAAATTCATGGAAACCATGTACTAGGCAGAGACTTCGTGTATTACACTTCGCAGTTGGCATTTCGGAAGGATGATATGATTTCAAATACCCCCTAGTGCAGTTTACAACTTGGCCTCATGTTTGCTGTACAACTAAGACAACTGGTATTAAGTATCAAATGACTGGTAAATTTACAGGTGAGCTTACAGCTGCGGTAGGTCACAAGTATCCATTATTTAGTTCTCAAAATTTGGAAAGAAGTACTACGTGGGGGAGAGAGGAAGTGGTTTCTTAATCTAATTCTTGTCAAGGAGGACTAAAAGGAGATTACTTTTTCTCTGGAAATGCTCAATCAATTGTCATCAAACTTCAAACTCTGAAATCGGGAGTTTGGCTGTTTCTTCATACCACTCCACCATTCTACAAAACATGCTTAGCTCAACCAACGTCTCTTTGAAGTTTTTTTTTATGGAGCATACGCAAAAATGAGATGAAGGCTGAAGCCTTGCATGTTTAAAAATACTCGTATTAAGATATGTTAGGGGATTTCTCTCCTGTCCTTAGGCGATTGGAACACCTCATGTCAACTTATATTTATGCTTCTAGGATCAGCGATTCGCACATTCTATTTTATTCAGAAAAGACACGTAAAAATTCTAGGCTTCATCAAAAAGTAACCTTACTTTGATTCCTTAAATGTAAATGGGTATTTTAGTAAGGTAATAAAATGCTGGAACCCTATGGACTACATAAACGATGTGCTTCCTGCAAACAACCGCAAGGAAGGTTTAGGGAACAGCTGCTTCACTACTGAATTCCATTCCAGCTTTAATACCGACAGAAAATGCTTTCTCCAGAACGATTTAATTTGAATTCCTCAGAATTTTGCTGCGTCAACATTTCCCTCACGAAAGGTCACTTGTGTTTACCTCACTGCAGAAGCAAGAAACTTGTTTTGAGAGCCACGGCAATAGCCATTCTCCTGCAGCCGAAGCATTCATGTCTGGGGAACCGCATAATTTGAAAACAGTGGCGAGCCCTTACATGCCTGACGAGTAGAGATGACATAGCTTCCGGACTTGAGAATAAAAGGACTCTTTCCAGTCTATCTTGAATCCGAGGATGGCAAATTAAAGCAATGCCATATGTGAAATTTGGACATGAGGAAGATTAATGTAATGCGTGCTGTATTTCTTTAACAGCCAATCAGAAGCAAACTGCAGTAATAACTTACAGGAGTGCTTGGCGAAACGGTGGGAAAGCGCTCTATTGATTCTAATTCATTCTTTCAGCATTGAACATCACCGTTTATTGGACCTACAAAAGCATAATATAGAGTGGATCGGGGGGAGATGCCATACTTAAGGTTTGAGGGATCAAAAGTTTAGTTTAATTGAGAGTTTTGAGTTCAGCACTAAACTGGCATCCATCGAGGAGCCTTCTCTAGATATGTGCAAGTTTGTGTTACGTTATTATTTTTAATTAAGAGTGTTTTGACTTTTTTAATCAAAAGTGTAGTTTAGGCATCTCAATTCCAACATCGAGGTGAGATGGCAATCATATCATAAGAAAAATGGAGTACTATTTTTCTGCATTTGTGGTACAAATACATCTTTTAAAAAGAATATCCATTCTGCATAAAAGCAGAAAGCTGACAAGATGATGTATAGGTAACCCTACAACGAACTGAGTATAACAATTTGTATTACAAATGTCACGAAAAAAATATACAAAATGACACAATGCAATGCAGAAGTGTTTCAAATCAAGTGAAAATTACCAAACATCTCAAATACAAAGCGTAATTTCCATATGACTGAAACCAAATTTTGTCAAAAGGTCTAGTATTATCAATATTTTATTCCACTAATCTGATAATAAAGCTATGTTTAACGTTCCAGATTTAGATCATACTTTCTAAAATTACTCATATTTCATGCTTTATTTCTACTCACTGCACGTCCTTCCGCTGTAATGAGCACCACTAGGCTTCACATATTCTTACCTGAAATAGAAACAAATTATATAGAGAGCTGTTAACACTACAGAATAAAGGGAGGTAAGACAAATATGTTACGTTATTCAGTGCAATGATGTAAGAAAATGGTCTCAACCTGCTACATATTATACCTTTACCACAAGTAAATTAATTTTAAACAAGTTTACCTCAAAATGACGCATAAACTGCTTAAAACACTATATCTCAACAAGGGAATTAGACAAAACTTCAGTTTTATTTGTTTTTATGAGTCAGTGGGCAATGGAAAGCACAGAAAGGTTGCTCGCCTCGGTAGCGTGGTGGTAGCGTGTCCGCCTCACGTTAAAGAGGTCCCGAGTTCGAATCTCGGTCAGGGTGAGTTACCTGGATAATGTTTTTTCCGGGGTTTTCTCTTATCCTGAAAGACGAATGTCGGTTCGCTCTAAGCTCTATGGACGCTGGGCTCATTTGAGCACCATTCACCCATTCCACTCATCGTCCAATGCGACAACGTTGAACGTTGGAGGAGTAAATTAAAAAAAAACACCAGAAACATTGCCTCTGCTTTTAAATAAACAGGATGGTGCATTTATCGTTTATTGAGTCTAAGTGGGTGCTGAAAGTTATTGGAAAGCCAACTAAGATTAACCTCACAAGAATTCCGGAAAAGTTTCAAGTCGATGTGCAAGGTGTGTTGAAAGCCTGGGAAGAAAAAAACTTCCAATCATAATGAGATAACATACCGAAATTATACTTGTGTCACATTTGGTAGCTCAGACTTAGTGTTTCAAGAGTGTACACATATAGATATTTACTGTATATATTTTACTGTCCAAATTAGTGTTTGGCAAACTTCTACCGTCATCCTGCATAATTCTACATCCTATACTGACTTGTATAACTGCCTCTAATATATAAGGATCTCAGTTGTCTAAAAACTGCACTAATCAATACTTTCGCAGTAGACATTATATACACTCCAATTTTTGCATCGGTTTTTAATAATGATATTAATAATACTAATAATACATTTTTGTTCGCATTAAAATCAATAACCCCATGTCCAGGGGAAACTTGCCCAGTCGCTTTTCACTGCACGCATGCAACCGCAGAGCTACAGTATGTCCCTTTTATGAACATTAAATTATAAAAGCCAACATAACTAATTCATTCATTGCTGGTTCAAACATAAGTACTAAAACGAAGTGGTGGCAATATAAATGTCAGGTAAATCACATTTAACATGTTAATTTTATCATTCTACAGTCACTAATGCAAATGTATTAGCCCAAACAAGCATACACAAACCAATATACAAAAGCATCTGGTCATAAATCATTAGTATAAAGTTATGGCCTCAAATACAAATGTATGCACCAAAGAAAACAAAAACGACTCTTCTCATCAAATCATTTGATGGATTTTATAAGATCATACCTGGTATACGTGACTCGGTTTGTTTGCAGTTTTTCTGTTTAGGTATTTACAGTTTATTTTCTTACAAAGTAAAAATATACACCAAACGTATACTATGTCATTCATAGTTACAACACCTACAGTAGACATAATTTTCATACTGAAGACTTTAACGCCAACACTATTATGTCGAATCTAACGTTACTGGGGTGCGCCTGTTTAATAAATTTGCATTATATAATACAAAAATCCAAACACCTCACTGAAAAGGTAGGGTTATTAAAATTAATATGCATCTAGGTATTTATTCCATCGCATAAGCCACTCTATCAGAAAAGGGGTCTATTATTGTCACTGCTGCTATTGTTATTATTGTTATTGCTATTGTTATTGTTATTCTTGTTATTCTTTATTGTTATCATTATCGTTATTGAATATACTTGTGAGTTTCTGTCAGCAATACAATTTCTTCTAAATAAGCTATTAGCGCTCTCTCCATGTCTCAAGTTCTTCTTCGCCTGTAGCTTTTGTCATTATTGGTTAATATCTATATTTGTGAGGTTTCGAGAGGATTTTATTCTCCACCCATCTTTATCTCTGGCTTTTGGCATGATTGGTTCTTTATAAGAATTCGCTTTAAAAGGGCGCTGTCAGCCAAGTAATTGAGCGGCCATAAATACACATCACCTCATCGTCTTCTTCTTCTTCTTTCTTGACTGTCACAAATCCCAGGTTCCATACACAGATCGTATAAAAATATTCTTGCTAAAAACATTTAAGGCTCATGTCCATTTTCAGGTCTAGTTAAAGCAAACCGCGTAAAGGTATATATATATATATATATAGTGGAATAATGTAGAAGCACCGTAGTTGTGCAAACCTCATATTCTTCTTCCGTAGAAATTATATACCAATAATGTCGGTCAATACACTATGAGGGGCATTCTCTATTGATATATGCTTTTCAATTTCGCACTATACACGATCTGCCATTTAGGCCGTGTTGCAGTCGGAAATATGTGGTATAGAGGTTTAACAGATGGCAGAACGACGTAATAAAGTGTAATCCCTTAAACTGAAGTGTGTTTTTCCAAATTATGCCATTTCATGTATGGACATTATAGGTCATTACTCAATTTGTGCAAACAGAAAGTGAACAGTGCAATATTTAGAGGTAGTTTCGCGGTAGCGTGAGAAAAATCGCGTATTCTGAGTGGATCTGGTAAATTAGAGCGGCACATCAACGGAGAAGCAAACTAGCTCTGAGAGGAGACTATGGACTACACCGGTCAACATCTTCAGAGGGTAGTGGTCTATACAGGTGAACAGGTAAGGCGTTCTTGGAAACGTACATGACCATAAGGCTTGTGGCGTAGAGCAGCTCACTAATTGCAACACACAGACATGAACACAAGAGCGAAGCAGGAATATCTTCTACAACAGCGCAGTCATTTCCATAAGTCACATCCAAACTTTCATTGGCGACAAGACTTCGTCCATTCCGTGCTTGGAGATCAAAAAGCACAATCATTACAGTGGAAGAAGAAAGGTTGTCACTCACTCAGGAAACTACATGGGCCAAGTTCAACAACATGACGTATATGTGATTCTTGAGAGCAAGACAAACAGCAAAGAAAATAAGCAAATCGGTTCTTCTGCAACCGACGCTCGTCGACATACGCCTCGGGAAAACATAACCTTTATTGCTGAGATGAAGTTTCAGGTCCTGTCACATTACCATATTTTCCTAGACTTCCTTCATCTGACTGCACTCACTTGGGGCTTTGTAAAACCTCTGTGCATAATTTCACTGACTTTTATGAATGGAAAGCTAATCACCCGGTGCGACAACGACCAAAAGTGGTCCCAAAAAGGCTAGGAAAATTTGCCACATCAATTATCTATACAACTTAATGGAGAACGCGTATTATCTATCAAGGTATAGGAATCTGAGTGAGTAAGGTATACATCAATATAGAACACTCTCAGTTCAATTAATTGAGCTGCAGCTAGCAACGACACAACTGTAGATAGAGGAAGGTGGATGAAGGGGCAGTTATAACATCCTTGCTCCACAAATATGCTTTAATCACTATACCTGCTATACATATACGAGGGCAGATGAAACATAAACGGGAATTTTAATGTAACGCTGCTGCTGGTAATGATTTTGAGGAGAGACTTCGTCAATATGTTGGTAGGGATATCTGGAGAGGGGGTATTCCAGGCGCAGGCACCGCGGAGAACGGCGCTGCGTCACTACGCCATGAGTGAGCAAGAGGTACACAGGTCTGTTGCGCAACGCATCATCTTCAACGCATTTTGCAAAAACAAAATAAAAATAGAAAAAGGCACCAAAACTTTGGAAATTTTGAGACAGCTCCGCGCACAGTTTGGGGAAGAAATGTTTTCGAAGACTGAAGTGAATGAGTGGGCTAAAATTTTGGTCTCAGGAAGAGCTGTAGGAGACCGCGCACAAGTATTATGCAGACAACATTGTTGCCATTCGTGACACTATTGAAGAAGACTGGCGCATAAAAATACCCAAAATTGTTTTTTTCCCTATGAATAAGTTACAGAAGTGTTCAATCATCCGGAATGAACTCCATTATAGAAAAGTGTCTGCCAGCGGGATTCCTTGTCTCCTCAACCAAGAACAAAAAGTTATGCCAGGAAGTTTGTCAGACACCTGCATCGCTACAAGGAGGAAGAAGATTTCTTTAATTGTATTGTGACTTGTGATGAAAGATGGGTGCATCATTACACCACAGAGTCAAAGCAAGCATGGAGTGGCGGCGAGGAGACGAAGAAGGTCCGGTCGAGGTCATGCCTATCTGCTAGAACGATGCTTGCAACCGATTTGTGGGACTCCGTGGGCGTTTTGCTAGTGGATTTTCTTCAGCCTACTACTGTCGCATTTTGGATTCAACAAAAGCTGCATAGCGCAATAAACGACGCCGACAACTGATCCAAAACACCATTCTTCTCCATGATAATGCGATGCCACATACTACCATTTTAACACGGGAAAAACTGGAGAAAAATGCACTTGACACCCCTGGAACACCCCCATTACAGTCCAGATTTATCGCCCTACGACTACCATTTGTTTGGACCACTCATACAAGACCTAATCTCTGTTTCATATAACCTTGCCCCGCTGACATGTATTACTCCAAGTGCAACTACCTTCCCCCTCACCCAAATTGGCTAATGATTTCGCGCCATAGGCTATAGGCGGTGCCTTCCCGTCACATATACACCTGCAGTAAACGTCATAATAATTGCCAGGGGGATAAATAAAGTCATACAAATAAGAATATGAAGGCATGCAAAAATACAAGTTTATAATGAAACTGAGCAAGTTGAAACTGAATGAATGAGCAATGAAACTTAAACAAGTTTGTAATAAAAGGCCTTCGGCATTTTCCACTGGGATGTATTAAAACCAGCAAACATACCTTACAAAAATGCTTGTCTTTCAGTCTTAAAAGTCGAGTCACGCCATACTTCTCGTGTGTTCTTCATTCACCCAAGTCTCGTCAAAGTAATATATTTTGTACTGCAATAGCAGCCAATGAGAGCGCTGATGCGGTCAAGTGACCGTTAAGAGATACGGGGCACGCTTATGTGAAACAAGGATTAGGAGGACAGTGCTTTGATGATGACGCAAGTGTAGAAGAGTTCGTGCGCAGCTGGCTTCCCACGCGTCCTTCTTTCTATAAGGATGACATCAAAAACTTGCCAATCCGATGGAGAAAATGTGTATCGAAGGCAGGAACTATGTAGAAAAGTAATCTGTATATGAGCAGTTTTGTTTGTTGATACAATAAATTTAAAGACAATTCCAAGGGTTATGTACACTCCGCATTTAATTAGACAAACAAGTGTTATTTGCATAAAACAATTATCATAGTCATCTACATTGTTGATTATTTGTTTAGTAAAGCGCTATGCCTTAAAACACGTTATAATTCTTATCAACAGATATTTCTTCAAAGACAATCAATATCGAGTGAAATGCTTAATTAGACCCGACGTTAGCAAGCTTAAGGAATAACGCATACACTACTACGGAAAGAACAAATAGAACAACAATTTTGCACCAAGGTAGCCCAATACTTAAACCCTTATGTTTGACATAATCTATAAATTTGAAGAAAACTCTTCTCTATTTATTATTATTATTATTATTATTATTATTATTATTATTATTATTATTATTATTATTATTATTATTATTATTATTATTATTATTATTATTATTATTATTATTATTATTATTATTATTATTATTATTATTATTATTATTATTATTATTACTGAGAAATAAACTCTAATAACAATAAAATGTTTTACAATAAAATAATAATACATCAATGGATAAATTCTGTGCGCTCATGTTCCACAGCTACACTGTTGATTCGTGATTGTTTCATGTCGTCAAGTATGTTCTTATGTGAGATGGTTTGCTTGGGCTACTACCATGAATTTTAACATGACAGTAGTTAGCATAAACAAATGATGTGTACTCCCCTACCTAATAGTCTTTTATATATACTGAATTTATATGCACGTGAATGTGCACCTTAATTATGAACCCCCGTATTTTAGAGCGGCCATTTAAATACCCTTTCCTTATTAAGCTTAGCTTAGCTTTAAAGCTTAGTTTCAGTTGCAAATTTTGAAAACACTGGTATTTTTATTGTAGCTTTCGTAATACATACATATTGTGAAATTCATAATAAGGCACTAAAATGGCAGAGCTTACAGTACTTAAGAAACATCTCAAGGACAACCGACATACCAATCTGTTTGGATACGCTATCTGTAATTACGATAGTAAATACTTGAATTTTTCCTACATAGCGAAGTTACTTTCTCTCTTTTTACCTAGGAAGCATTATATGTTACTCAACAATGGGCACGACAACTTCATTAGAATTATGCGTTTTGAGTGCATGAAATCTTTCAATTACAAAGAGGCATATGTGAAAAATATCCGCATTATGTGAATTAAACAAATCAAAACCATTCAAACGGATGCAAAGTATCATGTTAACCAATTTCACCAAACAATGATTTATATCAAAAGTGTTCTTCGTTTTATATTTTCTTTTAAATAATATGCATCTTAACTGTCGTTCCGAAAATAAAATGGGTATGTTGAATATTGAATAATAAGCCAGCAAGTCTTTTTCTGACGTTTTCAGTGAATTCTACCACTAGAAAAGAGTAAAATTTTGTAAACAATTTACTACATGTATATAGAAATATATCTGAATTCCAAAAAGCTTTTTCGTAACATGAACATGTCGTTAAGTACATAGTTACGTTTTACAAAACTGAAGCCGTTGTGTCGACCAGGTTAAGTGTTTGAAAATGTGCACTTTACTAACATGCACCTGTAATAGTAATAACTATTCTGTTTTTCGCCCTTTTAAATAATTATACATTGTCTAATTTAAAATAATTCCACCCATTCACCTACAATTTTAGGTAAGATATCCATTTATATTACTCACGAAAACCCCACACATTCACACACTCACTCGCTATGCACAGTGTTTCATATGGTTTTGAGTTAACATAAAATTCATGCGACTATACTGGTCGCTAAACTATAATGTTATTGACAGTACATGGAAGAATGCTTTAAATAAATGGGAGAGGATGAGTACATCATAACGGTTGTCATAGTAACCATTAGAAGGACCAATTGGAGTCGAGACGTTTCCATGACAACGGTAGACGCTAAAACTTGGTTGCCGATATTCTAAAACTTGCTTAGCATGACGTGCGGGCGAGCGAGTTGCGCAAACGCTGCAGTAAACACAATACCTTGGTGTTTGTTTCTCTTGCTGATAACGCTGCATAAACAGAATGTCTTCACGTATATGTTGTTCTTATTTTTTATACAACAGTTAGAGATCCTTTACTGGCAAGTTACTTTGCATTTTATTTATGGCAATTTGCCTTGGTTTACGTGTGTCTGAATCGTGTATCCGTGTACGTGTGTTAATCATTTGAAATTGTGTTAATGAATGTTTAATTATGTCTAAAAATCGAAAACCTGAACGTGCTCGGGAACCAAATAAAACTAAATTTGGTAAAGGTATTCCAATTAATGAACTCTTTGTTACTATGATCTTTAAACTGATGTGTTCTTGCATGTAGATCCACGACTTTACTATTGTCTTTGTGTATTATAAATAATGATGATGATGATCATAATAATAATAATAATAATAATAATAATAATAATAATAATAATAATAATAATAATAATAATAATAATAATAATAATAATAATAATAATAATAATAATAATAATAATAATAATAATAATAATAATAATAATAATAATAATAATTAATACCCAATGCAGTCGCAACTGAATCACCTTCGCACGCATAATCCTAGCGTGCTCTCCACGTGGCAGCAATAAGCGGCAACGTCGCCTCTCTCTCTCGGTACGAAAGGTCAATCACTTTCTACATTGGAGTCCAGTATAGAGTGTAGCAGATTACAAAAACGGAAAATATACAATCATGCTAAATCTCACAATGGTGCTATTTTATTCACAATAGCTATGCCATATTTGTAGCCAGGGATGC